>OY856187.1:171474081-171520222 GCA_963693315.1 Diogma glabrata | reverse complement strand
TCTCTCTCTCTCTCTCTCTCTCTCTCTCTCTCTCTCTTTCTTTCTTTCTCCCTCTCTCTCTCTGGCGTTTACATCTCATGGAGGGATTTTGCCGTCTGTGCAATCAGCTTCCAATCATCTCGTTCCATGACCAGTTGACGGTTGCCCCAGCTTCGACATCCTAAATCACGAAAGTCTTGGATGATATCATCACGCCGGCGTTGTCTATGTCTTCCTTTTCGTCGAACACAAGCTAGTTGTTGTTGGGACACTTTTTTTAACATTCTGTTTAATGGAACCCTGTCTACATGACCAAACCATCTAATCCGGTTGGATTTAATGAATCTGATTACAACGCAGCCTCCAAGAAGCTGTCTCATTTCATGATTCATTTGGAATCTATACTGATTTTTAGCAACTTTACATAGACCATAAATTGTTCGTATGGCCCTTCCAAAGTAAGCACAGGTCAGATTAATGCTTTGTAAAGTGTGAGTTTACACGACCGCGAAAGATGTTTTGATCTCAGAAGTTTTGAGTATGCGTAGAAAACTCTGTATGCGGCAGTGACACGGGCTTTGATATCTGCCTGTCTGTCATTTGACGATGTTATTACAGACCCGAGGTATTTAAAGTTTTCTACGTGTTCTACTTCATAGTCGCCAGTATTCAGATTTCCGGGAGATATGTTCCTGGATGTTGTTAAAAGTTTAGTCTTGCCGGTGTTGATGCATAATCCAAGTCGTTTAGCATTTCTTTCAAGCAGAGAGAGAGAGAGAGAGACTATCCTTAATGTCGCTTGGTCTACGTCAAAGAAGCGCAATATCATATCCTAGAATTTGACTAGATTTGTTAAATATGCAGTTTTGTGTCTCAGTTCGGATTTTTCTTATCGCGTACTCAACCGCTTAATTAAATAGTATGGGCGGGAGTGCATCACCTTGTTGAACAACTGATTTATGTCAAAAGAGTCAGAAACTGACCCTTCGATTACTATTCAACAACTTACTCCCGATGTTGTGAGTTTACACAGAGAAGAAAGTTTCTGTATACCAAGGCATACCAAAGTATGTCGCGGATGACACTATCATATGCTTGCTTGAAATCACCATAGAGCTGCTAAATGCTAACGTTGTACTCCCAACATTTTTCCCAAATCATCCTTAAGGTAAAACATTGATCTGTGGTTGAACGGATGGGACGAAAACTACACTGATAGTCACCGATGATAGATTCGGCGAACGGGATGAGTCGAGCAAGTACTATTATATTCTTACTTGTAAGTAAAACACATCCGTTCTTGACTATGAACATAAATGGAATGCATGTATTTCAATTAGGGTTACCATAAGTACAATTTCAATGGATTCTATATAATGTCCATGTACATGACAGTTTCCCCCTTTTAATTTAATTCAATTAAAATTATCATTTATCAAAATTAATCCAAAAGTTAAATGGACTGTATTAATAAAATGTCTGAAGGCCTTTCCAAATTTTTTTTTTTCCAATTTTATACTTGTTCAATTTTTTTATTGTACGTTAAAATTTTCTTAGGCTTTACCGTTCGTTTTGACATTCGTTGTTCCGGAATCGACGCAGTCTCTGTAACGATTTCAGTTTCCTCTTCTCCTGAGCGGGAATGTATTGGTTGGATATCTTCAGATGATCTTGATTCATTTAGTTGTACGTCGATGTTATTTGGTATTTGATAAGTACTGATTTCATCTGGTATGATTTCATGATTTTTGCTGATATCGTAGTCGTACGGAATTACCTCATTCTTCGGTCGTTTTATTTTGCATCCCAATCGATGCATTTGGTCAATATGTCGTTTCAAAAACACAGCCATCATCCAGGTGAACCATGTAGTGCAACTTACCAAGCACTAGGATTACTGTACCAAATAAATACTTCTCATCGCCACTGTAATTTCGTACCGAAACGCGATCGTCGATGTTGAACTTTCTTACTTTAATTTCAGAGTTTTCGTTTTGAGTTGTATGCTGTTGTTGTTTCGGCATCATAATGTCTAAACGTGACCGAATTTGACGGTTGAACATTCGAAAAGATGGTGATTCACCCGTAGATGCATGCGGTGTACGTCGATAGCTCAACAATATTTTCGCTAATTCTTTGTTGATGTCGGATCGGTTGCACTTGATGGTCTTTAGTTTATTCTTAAATGTTTGGACGTTACTTTCTGCCTGACCATTCGTCGCAATCGTACGGTGCGCTGAATTTGTGTCGTATTCCATTCAAGGACATGAATTGTTCGAATTCATTCGATGTAAATTACGGTCCGTTGTCACTAACCAACACTTCTGGTATTCCGAATCTTGAAAAAATGTCCCGACATCGTTCAATCGTAATCGTTGTTGTAATATTCGGAATAACTTGAACTTCGGGTCATTTGGTGTAAGCGTCGATTAAGATGAAAAAATAATTTCCCATGAATGGGCCCGCGAAATCGACGTGTACTCGCTGGAATGGATAACTAGACGGTTCCCAAATATGTGTTGTAACTTTCTTCGGACTCGGTTTTGTCATTTGACACTGAATACGCCAAATTTTCGATGTTTGCATCTAGCCCTGGCCACCAGCAATGACTTCTTGCTAACGCTTTCATACGTACAATTCCAAAGTGTGCAATGTGTAGTTCTTCCAAAACTTGTTTTCGCAATTCTTTTGGAACGTAGACACGCAACCCTCGTAACAGACATGAGACAATCATTTTGCAGTGTAAATTCCATTTGATCGATATTGAAACGTTTGTCTGGTTTATAATCTTTCGAGATTTCAATCCTGAAATCAATTCTTTTACTGATTCGTCTTTGGCAGTTGCATCTTTGAGTTGTTGTACAGTCAAAGGTACTGTAAAAGTCAAAGGTAATGTTTCGATAGCATCGATTTCGATTATTTCAATTTCTTCGATTTTCTTATGCATATACGGGATGGGTAATCTTGATAATGCATCGGCGTTGCAATGATCAGCTGATTTTCTGAACTTGATTTCGTAATCAAATGGTTGCAAAAAAAATAGATAATGTTGCATTCTTGTCGCAGTCAACGTAGGCAATTCTTTTCTTGGTGAAAGTATCCGTGTAAGTGGTTCGTTGTCCGTAATCAAAATGAATCGTCGAGCATAGACGTACTGGTAAAATTTGCGTATGCACAAAGATAATCGCGTATGCCTTACGGTCGATTTGTGTATATCTTTGTTGAACTAGCGATAATGTTTCTGACGCAAATTGTATCGGTCTTTCCATACCGTCAGGGTAGATGTGACCAAGTACTGCACCAACACCAGCTGGACTTGTATCGGTAGCCAGCACTAAGGGTAATGTAGGATCGTAATGTGCCAGATGATTTTTTGCAGTCATCATCTCACACAAACTTTACCTTATCCTTCAGCAAATTATTCAACGGATAAAGCGTTGTGCTGAGATTTTCGAAGAATCTTCCGTAGTAGTTTACCAGTCCAGTGAAAGCACGAATTTCATCTTTGGATGTAGGCTCTGGCATTTTCATTATTGCTTCAATTTTCGACTGCGTTTTGTGTATACCATTTCGATCAATCTTGTAGCCGCAGTGTTCAATTTCCGAAGACATCAATTCACATTTTTCGAAATTTACTCGCATGTTATATTTGTGCAGACGTGATAAAACTTCTTCAAGTCTCTGTAAATGTACTGCATCGTTTGGTGCTTTAATTTTAATGTCGTCGAGAAATACCGCAACACCATCGATGTCTTTTAAAATTTGTTCAATTTCTCGTTGCCATTTTGCCGGTCCCAATGCAATTCCATACATCATTCGTGTAGGTTGGTAAAGGCCACGATGAGTACTCGATGTGAGAATTTCTTGATCATTCGGATGTACTTCCATCTGTAAATAAGCCTTACTGAGATCGATTTTCGTAAATTTGTCACCACCAGCCATTGATGCAAACAGCTCGTCAATTGTGGGAAGTGGATATTCCTCGATCAGAATTCTCGGATTCACAGTAATTTTGTAATCACCACACAATCGAACTTTATCACCTTGCTAGTTCTCTAGTTCTCGTTCAACTGCAGCCGAACCGAACTTTTATGTGAACACTTATTCGCCCGATGATTCCTTTTGCCGCAACGAAAACAGCAACCTTTTTGTTCGGATTGGTTCTTTTTCACGTCTGGCTCCGTCTTTGAACTAGTTTTCTTTACATTTCGCTGATGAATGTAATTTACCGGTTGATTCAACCCTTTCGTCTGTTGTGTTTCAGCTCCGCCTTTTGCAGAGAGCTCCATCGCCTTTGCTGTAGAAAGCGAATTTTTCAACTTCAATTCTGTCGTTTCCAGCAGCCTATTCTGTATTCTACCACTTCGTAGACCAAACACAAATTGATTTGGCAACGCTGTATTCAAGTATGTTCCGAACTTACAATTAATTGCTAGTTTTTGAAACGAAATCAAAAACTCTTCAACGGATTCGTCATCGGCTTGCTTTCGAAGATGAAATCGACAATTTTCCAATATTTCTAATGGTTCAGGATCGTACACCTTTTTCAAAATTTCGATTATTTCATCGTATGTTTTTGCTGTTGGTTTTGCTGGAGCTAGTTTATCCGCCAGAACATCATATGCTTCTTGCCCCATGTAGTGTAGCAGTAAGTGTAGTTTTTTTTTTTCCGTTGCAACAATTAGCATTGCTCCTTCAAAACGTTCCACCCATCGTGTAAACGTCGTTTTGGATTTGTCCAATTTTTCAAAAAAAAAATAATCCGGCATCGTAGTGTATTTGATTAAAACGCAAAAGTAAACGTTTGTAAACGTTTAATTTGAAGGTTATGTGTCCAATCAATTTTTTTTAAACGTATATATTTTTGAGGTTATGTTTTCAGTTTGCACTCAAAATTCGTAAAACAAATTTTAATTTTCAATTTTTTTTTTTAGATTTTAATTAATATTTCATGTGGATTTCAACAAATTTAATTTAAATCAATATTTATTTATTTTTTTTAAATCCCATTTCTCGTCGCCACTATTATACTCTTACTTGTAAGTAAAACACATCTGTTCTTGACTATGAACATAAATGGAATGCATATATTTCAATTAGTGTTACCATAAGTACAATTTCAATGGATTCTATATAATGCAATTACATGGACATGACAAGTACGACATTAGCTAGTATTTTATTTATATGCAGTGTTCAGCAGTGCGATGCTACGATAATCCGCACCCTTTAGCCGGTCACCTTTCTTGTGTAGCGGAACAATGATAGCTGTTTTCCATTCAGCAGGTATTTCTAGCAGGTCCCAAATTGCAAGAATCAGACCTTATATACGTGAGACAAGAGCTGCTCCTCCATTGTTTTCGGGTCTGTAATAACATCGTCAAATAATATGCAGGCATATATCAAAGCCCGTGCCACTGCCGTGCCACTGCCGCATACAAATTTTCTACGCATACTCAAATTTCAAAATTTCTGTGGTCAAAACATCTTCCGCGGTCGTGCAAACTCACACTTTACAAAGCGTTAATCCGACCTGTGCTTATCTTTGGAAGTGAAAGCTGGACACTGAATTCCTCCGATTGTAGAATTCTATTAACATTCGAGAGATAGGTCGTACGAACAATTTATGGTCCATATAGTTGCTGAAAATTTGTATATAATACGAATGAATGATGAAATCAGACTGCTTCTTGGAGACTGCGTTGTAATCGGATTCATTAAATCTAACCGGATTAGATGGTTTGGTCATGTATGTAGAAAGGGCTCCATTGGATAGAATGTTAGAAAAAGTGTACCAACAACAACCAGCTGGTGTTCGTCGAAGAGGAAGACCTAGACAACGCTGGCGTGATGACATCATCCAAGACCTTCGTGATATGGGATGTCGAAACTGGGTTCAACAGGTAATGCAACGAGATGATTGGAAGCTGATTGCACAGACGGCAAAATCCCTCCGTGGGATGTAAACGTCAGAGAGAGAGACTTTTACTTAGGCTTTTCTAGCGCATAGATAATCAGTTTTGGTGCTTCGGGTGTTCCTTGTTAACCATTTTTCTCGCAGTTTTTGTTTGTGCTCAACGCTTTCGCGGCAATCGTCATCAAACCATTCGTTACGTGATTTCGGTAGTCGTTTTCCGATTGTAGTTTGTGCTGCGGATATAATGGTTGATTGAAGCGTTTGCCATTCCTCTTGTATGTTTACAGGCATCTCAGACTGGATGCCATGCTCTTCTATGCTTGCGTTACTATTTCCTGATATCTATTCAGTGTTTTCGTGTGTTTAAATGCTTCGACATCCCAGCATACGGTCTTTTTTGCTTGTCTTTTTAAATGTAGATGACAACTGGTACTTGAACTTAAAGATGACAAGCATATGATCGGTGTCCATATCAGCACCTCTGTATGATCGAACGTCAGTTACACTTGTAGAGTGTCTCTTAGAAATCATCGAATCTTCGAAAGATCGATTTGATTTTCAGTTCTTCTATCGTTTGATTTCCACGTTGTCTTGTGAATTCTCTTGTGAGGGAAGAAAGTGCTAGACATTTCTAGATCATACACCATAGCCCATTCTGCTGCAATAAAGCCGTTATTGTTACTGGTATGATGCAAGCTATTAGGGCCGATGTGTGTTTTAAGTTCTGCACTTCTACCAATTTGAGCATTGAAGTCGCCTACCACGATTTTTATATCGTGCCGCGGGATGTTATTAATGACTTCTCCGAATTCTAGGAAGAACAGGTCTTTAATGTCATCTGCTTTGTCTTCAGTAGATGCATGAACATTGATGATCGTTACATTAAATTTTTACGTGCGTATTCTCACTGTGCATACCCGCATATTAATTGGGCAAAAGTCGATTACATATTGATTCACGCGACGATGTATGAGAAAACCAACTCCAAATTCTGGTTTGATGACCGCAATAGTAGAGAGTGTATCCTTATTATTCCACACCCTGGCCATCTTAGTTATTGTAATGCCACTATATTTAGTGTATAGCTGTCGATTTGGTTTGATAGTTTTAGTAGATCTCCTTCTAAGGTTTAGCACGTTCTAGGTATCCTTTTTTAAATCGTAGTACGGGTACAGTTTCCGAGGTCGTTCTTAAAATGAGTCCAAGATAATTCGAGACAAGTGTACAGAATTAATGACAAATATTTTTTTACGGAAATAGGGAGTTAGTCCTTCGTCCAAATTTTCGTGAATGGGCTCGTTCTGCATCTGAAGGTCACCAAAATCAACCTCCAATTTTCACGTTTATATAGCGTGCCGCTTCATTCAAGACAGACGCCCGCTCCAAGCAGCCCCAACCATGCAGAACAGACGGTAGGGTTGCATTGGTTTTATGGCTCGCCATTGTTCAGAATCATTGAGTATAAGCAGTATTTACTCTGCCCCTCTTAACTACACCAATCTAATTCTGTTAGCGTTGCCCAGGTAGCACGGCGTGGACGTAGAATTTGGAATTTTTGCTACCCTTTCTTACGTATATACAGGAACAAATTTAGGGCGAGGATACGCAAAGCCAAATTTGTTTGTAGTGACAAAATATTCAAAGGAGCGCACTCTTCAAAGGATCTTTGGAGAAAAATCAAAAATACTGTTGACCTTGGCGAACAAATCAAAGCACCTTCCTTCAGTGAAATTGACCTAAATCACATCAACAGAACCTTTGTTAAACCTAATAGCTTTCCTCCACTTGACCAGCTTATTTTCGCATCTATTATTCCTCACATCTTTCATTTGGCTAACTACTCCATTATGGTAGCGTTCTCTCCTGAGGTGTGAAAATTGGCTAAAATGTTGCTCAAAGGGTTTGCTCTGATGGTAAGCTCTCGGATCTGCTTCCCATAAGCAAAGGAGTACCTCAAGGGTCAATTCTGGGCCCCTTTCTATTTTCGCTCTTCATTAATGACATAATGACTAAGTCTTGTGTATTTGTTACTGTACACCTTTTTGCCGATGATGTCGAGATCAACCATGCTAGATTACGATCAAGTCTTAATGATTGTGTTGATGAGGTAAATCATAACCTTAAGTGCATCTCTGAGTGGGTATCCAAATCTGGTCTATCCGTACCTGTCGGTTGTTCGTTTTAAATTTTAATTTTAATTTATTTCTCGTTTAATGTTTATTTTATCTCTTAGACGAGTACAACCTTATGTTGTATTATATAGTATAGTGCTGTTCTAAAAAGTGTTTCGTTCATTTTAAAATATGTGTTTGTGTTTAAATCTAATGTTTTAAAAAAATCATAATAATATTTTGAACAAAACCCAAAATCAATTAATGTATAAAAAGTGAAACTGTAACCGCATTCCTTTTTATCCATCTCCTACTATGCATATATGCATTCAACAATACAAAATTCACATGATTTATATTAAAGTTGTCTTTCCCGTTTTTCTCTCTTTTTTAATTTTATTGATTCAAATTCTGTTGTATCGATTTTGGGTAATCTAATATATCATATTTATAATTAAATACCATACTAGCAATTCAATTAATAAACTCCACTCAACCAACAACTTACAATTATAGGTTTCCTTTTTCTGTCTGTTACCATTGCTGGTGAGAACTCACAGAATGGCAAAATTGTTTATGGCCTATGCCAATCTTATCTTTGCAGCCTATGTTGTGTTACTCTATCTGTCCCTTTTAGTTTTAGCTTTTATTATTCCCCTTTTAATCTTTAACTTAACCATTATTAATTTCAATACAATGGCTATTCCTTCCTCCAACTTTGTAATCGATTCCACATCGATTCGTCATTCAGGGTCTGGCAAAACTTTCTTAGCATCCAATACCATCTTAAGCAAAAGAAACCTCATTTACTTGGGCTAGGTTAAACACAAGCTTTAAATATTGATAATGCATGATTTAGTTGTAACAATTATGCGTGGTGTAATGATATATGTACGCAATGATGCTAAATATACAAGGCTCTTCCAGTATGAAACATGTAGTATTTCTGAATTTTGCTTTATCTGGCTCAAAATTGTCGTAAATAAACACGACATCTATTTGTGTTATTTATACTGCAGTCCTCCTACTTAGTCATACTACTATAATCAACACCTTGAAAGTATTTAATTCTCTTACAGATACAATCGATGATATTTTCATCACAGAACCTAATGCAGAAATTATATTAGCTGTTGATTTCAACGTCTACCACAAAGATTGGCTACATTTCTCAACCAAGACATCATTAGAAGGACTATATGCCAAATTTCTTGCTGATTCCAATCAGATTACATAACTAATAGATAGGCCAACTCATATTCCTAACATTGTCAGCCATTCCTCTAATCTCCTTGATCTTTTTAACACATTCTGCTATATATACTTGGTCAGTCGATGCTCCTTTGCAGATCAGACCATTGTGTAGGTTCTTCCTATTTTGAAATAAGTTCTCGAGCGTCAAGTCTAAATAATTGTCTGCTCCTCAAAAGGTTTGGCATTACAATAGATGTAAGGGCAGAAACTTTATAAATTTTACAACAAAATCGACTTGCGTCACGTTCATTATCCTACTGGGAATGACAAGGATCATTTTTATTCCAACAAGTATTGTGAAAAGTAGAAATGGGTCAAAATCCTAGTTTTCTGACAAATGTTCTGTCATCAAAATCAAGGAAATGTTGACAAATACCAGAATGATAAATCTCCCAGCAGAAGATCTCTTTATATTAGGACTATATTAGGAGCCAAAAAATTGACACTAAAATTAAAGTAAAATATTGCGACGCTAATGCATAGGCTGACTTCACCAGCTCTGGAAACAGTGTTCTGGATATATAGTGAGCTAATATTCATCAAATACTTTAATTAAAGGCCCACCAATGTTCTAGATTTCACGTAGTTCTATTCTAATTATAAAAATATTAAAGAAAACAGTAGTCAATTCTGTTGTACGTCAAAAAGTAAAAAAAAATTAACCGGAAGTAAAAAACCGGAAGTTTGGATACAAAAATATTGTGAACCGTACTAAATGCTTATGTACCAAGTTTCAGCTAATTCGATTATCAGGTACAGATGTTATTGAGCTTTCAAAAAAACAGGGGACCCTACCCCAATTTGTTTACTATCGCTCAAAAATTAATCAGTTCCTTGTCATACATATTTGCATCTTTTTCCAAAGTCATTCACGAACGAATGTTGTGAACCCAATCCCAACAAACATTGAAAAAATGGTGACACAATAAACAGGTGTTTGGGAGGCCCCCACCACTCATCCCAATATTGTCCAAAACTAATCAGTTCTTTGTCATTTAAGTCTTCATCTTTTTTCAAAGTGTCATTAAAATTGATTAATGAATGAAGTCTATATGCTCCCAAAAAACTTAAACAAAATGTGAAAAGTCAGCAGTCGTATGGTAGCTCTCCGCCACTCAATGTGTCCCAAAAGATGATAATTATCTTCTCACACTAATTAAAATCTTTTTCATAAGTTTCATCATAACACTTCACTATTGTAGGCTGTAGTGTGCATAAATACACTGAAAAAACTTCAAAAAATTACAAAATAAAATTTTACCGAAAGTGAAAAACCGAAAGTTGGGATGCAGAACTGTTGTGAACCATACTAAATATTTATGTACCAAGTTTCATCCAATTCGATTCATATTTGCATCTTTTTCCAAAGTGTCATCAAAATTCATTCACGAACGAATGTTGTATGCTCCCAACAAACAAAATATGCTTTAAAAACCACCTGTTGTATGGTGAACCCCAACCCTTTGTCCAATGTACTCCAAAAGCTGATAAAATCTTTCTCATGTTATTTGAAAGCTTCTAACAACGTTTCATGAAAATCGATCGGTAATTGTAGGCTACAGTAGGGATAAACACCTGAAAAAAAAACTTTTTAACCGGAAGTGACAAACCGGAAGTTCTTAGAAACAGTACTAAAACCTTATATAACAAGTTTCCTTAAGATCATAAACCGGGATTAGAAGTGTTTGAAGATTTAAACTAAGAGGTGTTCGGGAGAGCCCCGCCATTTTGTCCAAATTTGAAATGAATCCAGATCTTCAATTTTCAAGTGAACCTGGATCATTTGCCAAAGTTTCATCGAGATCCTATGCAGGAATGTCACCCACCCACACACAGACGTACACCAAATTTTTTATTGGCTATTTAGATACAGAATGGTCCAAAACAAAAGAAAAAACAAAAATTCTGATCAGAAGAACGCCGGTTCGATACCCGAACTGGAATTGATATAAAACATTTGTTACGGATCTTTCACTTTTCAAAATCATTTTTCATTCTATTCAAATTCAATTGAATACATTTAGTTCTAGTGAGTTATAATATAATTCCTTTATATATAGTCTATTTCCAGAATACAACATTTTTAAACATGCATCAAAACCACAATTAAATACTGAACCTCCTTTTTTTGGCAGTCGGTTAAAAGTATAACATTACTTACACTTCAAACTTTTTTGACAGTTGCGTGATCCGCCAAGCAATGCCAGACCTAGGCCACAGATCAAAAAGCAGTCAATTTAAGACGGATTTTATATCACTAACACAAAAATATGGTCCTACGACGGCGGAGTTGGTTCGCGGAACGTTATTTTGAACAATTTTACGTTAGTGAAGAGTGACGGATCGGACTAAATCCGGCGGATCGATCCGACGGACCAAGTCCACGTATAAGTTCTATCGTTTACAGTAAGCTAATAACTGTTGATCTTTTTCAATCCTAATCCTAAAGACTCATCATGTTTTGTTTATTTCTTTGAGAATACGTCATCCAACAAATAGCGCTAAATTTAAATCTTGCTTTAATTTTGGGTAACGCTTTCAATGAATTATTTGGGTCTAGGTACAAACATATTGAATAAGTTGTATGAAATTTGCTTACAAAGATTGTCGTGTTTCACTTTGGAAGCCCTCCTTATTAAGTTTTTACTAACAAAAATTTCGACGAAAATTGCAACTCTTTTACTACGTTTTTTGGATACAGAGAAGATATATCACTAGTTGTACTGCTTTAAAATATCATCGTATTATATTGAAAAAAATACTACATCGCGATCAACTGGGATAATTTTATTTTAAACAATGTTTTCAACATTATTCTCAATTTTTAACAAAAAGAGCTCACTTTGCTCTGCCAGTAGGATTCAAAACGTTAACAAAATTAGAGAGATCCGTTTTTGTTGATATGTAAATTGTTTTTTAATTTTTGATCTACGGGGTGACAGCCTACGTACTCCAGTCCCTGCTATTGCCATATGAGTTAACGTGAGATATCACAGACCACATAAAGTAGCAGTGAGGTTTCACTAGCCAAGCGAATGAACTGCATTCAGTCAATGGTGGCACCCTCACTCTTAGCTGTGGAATATTGCTTGCTTAGCTTGCTCGATTAAACTAGCCTACATATACTTAACTTTGTGTGGGCTATAATCATTGAGGAAGACAAGCCCTCACACGATCAAGGAATGTACCACTAGCTGGATTATTGGCAACCCCATTTTAGTTTTGTTTCTGCATTCTTTATCACAAAATAGAAAAGAAACAAAAAAAATATCTGCCTCCATCAAAACCTCGAACGCATGATGTTGTGGGACCTTGGTTTTAAAAGGTTTTCATGTGTTGTATCACATATTCAAAATTACTTCGTTTATCATTTTTATCTATGGGTGTGGTGATTCCGCGTACTCCAGACTTAATGCCTACCATTGACATACATATGATTTAATATGAAATATCACAAAACACTGGTAATAGCAAAGAGATGTCGCAAGCCAAAGCGACATAATATTAGGAATGCTAGCGGACGAGTTTTAATTAGTCAACAGGAACATTTCTAATTTACTAAAGCAGACCTTTTTAGTGATGTAACGCGTGTTTTTAAAAAGATATTAATCTGTGTGCACCCGATCAGAAATTTGTGCTTGAAATTAGAGCTAAAATAGGACCCTGATCAGATTTGCCCTAGTTTGATTGGTTCCTGAATCCTGATCATGAGTGTAACGCTTTTACCCAATCAGGCCCTGATTGGGATAGTCGGATCAGACCCTGATCAAGTTCAACATAGAAAAATAAATAGGGCAAGCCCTAGTAGGATATTTTGTATCAGGCCCTAATCAAATTGCCAAACTAGGGGGCAAATACGAAAAACCGAATCAGGGCCGGACATATTCAAATAAGGTTAACCCTAAAAGGATATTCTAATTCAGACCCGGAAAAGCCTCACATCAGATTGTCCTTTCAGGCCCTGATCACGCCCTGACTATATTCAGGTTTTCCCTAACTTATGTGTGAACTAACTAACTAACTGTGGACTAACTAACTTTATGTGTGGATTTTAATCGTTGATTAAGCCAGTGTGTCACATAATTGGAGAAGTTTTACATTATTGGACTAAGAGCAACCCCGTTTTTGTTTTGTTGGCGCAATTTTGCGAATTAACTATTAAATCAACTACATGCGCTCTGCATCTTATACTATAAAAACATATTCTTTGCAGCTGTACAGGTAGAGAGCAGTGTAGTTGAGGCAACCGCACATTATATTTATGTGAGAATGTATGTTTATGTGAACAGTATTTGGCTATTGTTATTGGGCCAGTACTAGAACTATTCATCGGTCGATCTGTGGTTTACAGTATATATGTGGTTTACAAAAGAGCCAGGGGCCCTATTTCCAAACACATAAATGTCATCACAATATTGTAATGCACACAATATTGTGAATTTCGTATTATGCAACACCAATTTGGTGAAAATTCAACACAATATTGTGAATCTGACAAGAACAATATAGTTACTGTCAAAATCACAATTTTCTTTTATGTTTTGTGTGTTGAATTTTTTATACAAATGTTATCGGTTGGCGTAAAAATTAATTTATACTGCAAAAATAAATCTTTAATAATATTAAATATATTTATTTAATTTATTAAACATATTTATTTATTAAATATATTTTTATTTTATTTTGCATGTTTTGATTAAAAAAATTAGTTGTCAAAAAAGTTGCTATCAACGACATCTGTAGCCTATTTCACCAAACTTACAAATTTGTAATTTCATGCAAATTTTCACAAATTTTGTTAAAATTTGTATGAAATTACAAATTTGTAAGTTTGGTGAAATAGGGTACTGATTGTTTTATTTCGAATTTAGTACTAAAAATCTGTTATAATTTTGTAATAATTTGTTATAATTTTGTTACTAGGGTTTGTGTCATAATGATACATAAATTTGGGTTATAGAATACCATTTTTGTACAAAGTTGTTAAGCATTTTGGTGAAATTGACAATATTGTCGATTGAAAAATATGTGTTCGGGAATAGGGCCCCAGTAAATAGTTTCCTTTGAATGGCCAAGCACTCTCCAATTAATGGTAAACAATAGTTGGCTATTGTTATTGGGCCATACACTTTACTATAAATGGGCAAGCATTGGCTAGTTAATGGCTAACATTAATTGGCTTTTGTTATTGGACCAGTACTGCAACCATGAATTGCAACTTGGCCTCAGCAAAAAAATCTTTCTGAGGATGGTTAATAAAACGGAAATTAGTTAAAGAATTTATTTCGAAAAAGCGTTTTAAAGTGTTTAATAAATAATTAATTAAAATTACAACATTTTATTTGTTTTATTTTACTTGGTGAATGGGTTTTTTGAAAAACTGTGTAAAATCAAAAAGGCAGTTTGCTGAAGTAAAATACACGTTATTATAATACGAAGATTGCACTCCGAACCCAAATACAATTTTGAGTTATTTAAATTTGCCTCATAAATTATGTTTTGTTTAATGCCCCAGTCATAGCAGCCAGTACTCGGCCATTGCTGCAATACTGGTCATCATTATTGGTCCGTTACTAAACCAACTGTACAACCTTGTATGGACCATTGCTGATTTGTTTCCTCTGGGCCGTGAATGGCAGCCATTTATTGTCCGAAGCTATCATCCAGGAAAATTATGTTAATGGTCCAGTCATGGTTACCAGTGCTAGGCCACTGCTGCGTTACTGGTCGCCATTAATGGATCATTACTGGACCAGCTGTACAACCTTGTATGGGATGTCATATTTTATCATTATTGTTGAGTTAATTAATCTTTAAGTAGAACGGATGGTTTTGTGAGATCTTTCTCTTGAAAGGTGGCGTAATTGACGTGTCTACAACGCATTCGAACATGGCACTGAAGAGGAAGGTTCGAATGCATCCGAAACACGTAAAATGAGAAATGGAGTTTTTATCTGAGAAATTTCCAACCATACCTTTGAATTGAAAAAATTCCAATTGTTTCCTTACTTACTTGAGTTTAATTGTTCTCAACAAATCCCCTATATATCTAAATATGTTTTTACTAGTAAAAAATGCTAAAAAACGTTGTTTATCTATCTATTAACAGAAGTTAGTTTGATTCAATGCTTCTGAAGGTTTTTGTAACTGTTGTCTTGAGTTGCGAGTTTCTTTCTCATAAGCGACAGTTACCTCAAAAACTCCATCAAGCACACCAGCAATTTCTTACAGTCTCCCGAGTCATTTTGCATTTTCTCCAAAGAATCCTCATCTCTTTTCAAAAGAACACCAACATCGTAAACAAAGTCATGTTTGTCTAGCTGTGTTTCATTTAGTTCGTTTAGAATGTGGTTCATCATCTTGTTCCAAACTAAAAAGGATAGAAAGATTTAGTTTTCTAAACTTTTTTCACTTTTATTGAAATTGAACTTCATAAACAAAGGTTATCGGAAACAAACCGTCAAATTAGGATATAGAACTAAGGGAAGGTTTCCATAAGCTCCACTTTCTATTTTCTGGCTTACCAATAATCAATGGCGGCTGATCTTAATCAGCAATCTTCTCTAACCGTTTAAAATGCACACAGAATCGGACTATTAGTGATTAGTAAAAGTGGCTGCTTTCATACTTTGAGTTATAAAAATTTTCACATTTGGGCACTGTTCCTATTAGTAATTTCAAATGTATGGTCCCCGAGGCCGGAGTCATATAGTTTTACAACATTTTACAATAATCATACAAAATATTTAAGTTTCTTTTATATCCTAGATACAACCAATCCGCCGAGGACACCGAAAACGTTCACTAAAAAATGGAAGATCCCGGAGTAACATTTTTATTTCAATTTGGAAATTTACGTGATGCAGTAACAATGTCGGCACCATCACTTAATTTAAAATCACTTAAAGATATGGCATGTGACTTTATAAATTTAAAAGTAAGTTTTAAAACAAATATTATTTTGATCAGATATCAATCGTGTAGGAATATACCAAAATTAACAAAAAAAAAAACTATTTTATTTTATTCAATTAGGTTTTATATTTTAAGAAATAGAAAGTTAATGTAAACATATTATCAATTATGAAATATCTTACATTATTTCAATTTATTAGATTTAAATGTGTTAAGGTCTGTTATATTATTATTTTAATTGGTGTTACTTTGTCTACCCCAGGTAGTGTAGTATGCACCCGACCGTCAATATTTACGGTTTTTATCATTGTTGATAACAATTTACTTTCAAAAAGTAATCATTAATTTTTAACATAAAAATAATTTACATTTAGTTACATAAACAATCTAAAAATAAGATTATTAAGAAAAAAGTTAGCGGTTTACCATCTGAATTCTGTTATTAAATTGATGATAAACAAATTTCAAAGAAATAGCCAAATTTGACTGATTTTGCATTAATCAGTAGCAAGCAAATTATACTATTAATTATTGAATTTAATTATTTATTAAGATGGAATAAGACAAAATATTTGAACTTTTTAGTATTATTGTTATTGTAAATGGTAACAGAATACCGTTATCCATCTATAGTGTGGAAATAGTGAAAATAGATAATATTATTTCAAATCAAATTAAGTAGTCGGACTAGTAAATTGGTACTTTTAATATTATATTTGTTTGAAATGACAAAAAATAATGCTCAATATATTGTCACGTTTTTCTCTAATAGAGGCTGCTCCAGTACACCTTCAAATTCGAAGTTTATTGGCAATTTCTCCCCATACTAGTTTGCAACCCTGTTCCCTGAACTGGATGATGGGTGCAAGAGCCGGATTTTCTAATTGATCTTTCCTCATGACTTCGGCAGTCTACTCATCACCCCTTTTAATTTTGATTATTTTTTGTTTATAGATAGTCTTTCATAAATAAAAAATACAAGTTCTCTTAGAAATTTTTTTTTTCGACCAGGGGTCTTCACAGGGTGCCCCTCAATTTTTTGTTATTTTGTGATGTGAGTGCATTTTGACGAGCGATTGTAGAAAAACTACTCAATCGATTTTCATAAATGATATGTCGTTGAATAGGTATTAGAACAAAGTTTTTAAAAATGTACACAAAACTTTGTAATTGAAGAAAAGATGGCGCGACTCCTTTTTTTTGTTTTTTAAACTAAATTGAAGCTTATTTTATTTACATAAACATATATCTAACATATATCATATACCTAACTACAAACATATATCTAACTACTAGTGAAAGTTTAGGAGATGCGTTATTTTTTGTTTCAAAGATAAAATTCGTTGTGCATATGACTGTCAGGAATCAGTTTTTTTTGTTCTGCAGGAAAATTATAAAAATGGCGTTATAAACTAAGAGATTTTTTTTTTATGTTAAATATCAAATATTTTATTATTAAATTCAATTGTGTCGACTGTCGGCACTTGGCGAAACATTTTAATATAAATTAAAAACTAATAACACTTGTTTTTATATTTCGCAAATATGTTAGATGAACTTTTTAAAATATTATAAAAATTATATATGTGGTACAATAAATAAAATAAATACAATTGTTAAAAATGATTTACTTATTTTACAAACAGAAGTTTCTTTTGAATAGAAAAACAAATAGGAAAAAATTTCCCAAAAATTTGCTGAACTTGCGTGAAATTGCTCATATGTTTGACGCATTCCGTAATAGCCAATAACTCCTTTCGGTTTACGCAATAAATCCGCTCCGGTTTGGTTGGATAGCATTTTAGAAACATGGACAGGTCCATAATGCCTCAGACATATGTTTTTCCCCGTTTTACTGGTCAATCGGTTTGTGCGGGCGGTCGGTCTGTCGAGATTACTCACTGTCATAGTAATAAAATGCAAAGGTATTTCTTTGTGCGTACATCGTACAAATGGAATACTTTGCCCGAATCAATAGTCTCGAGTGCCTTCAATCCAAAAAGATTTTAAAAAAAGCGTCCACCTATACCTCAAGACGTATGTTGTTGTGGGACCTAAGTCTTAAAAGGTATCTATGTGTTGTGACACATTTTGTAATTCCTACTACACAACACTTTTTATTAAAAAAAAAATAAAATATACGCTATTACTTTTTCCTGTCCATCTCTTTTCTGTGACAACACTCCTCCTATACCTTCATTACTGGTATCAGTATCCAAAATGAACTTCACATTAGGCAAAAAATAGAACAGAATTGGAGCCGTACATAATCTTCTTCGGAGCTCCACAAATGCTGGTATCTGCAGTCAAATGCCTTATTTATCGTTTATGGTTAACTAATGCAAAACTTTGGCAATGTTGGCGAAAGGATTCGAATCGAATCCAAGGAAGCTTCGTAGTTCATGTGGATTCTTCGGTTTTGACCAGTTCATAACTGCTGCAATCTTATTAGAATCTGTATGAATTCCGTTTGCCGTAAACTTGTGACCCAAATACTTTACTTCTTCCTTGAAAAGTGAAACTTTTTAGGACTTAACTTTAAACCAGCTGATTGCAACCTTACCAGGACCTCCGCCAAGTTCTTCAAGTACTCATCAAAGTCTCTGTCCATGACGATGATGTCATCCATATATACAAGGCATGTTTTCCATTGCAAGCCTTTTAGCTCCATTAATCTCTCGAAAGTTGCGGGAGCTTTGCATAACCCAAATAGCATGACATTAAGCTGCCATAGTTCATTCCCTATACTGAACCCTGTTTCTCTTGATCTTCCTCCGCATCTTCCACCTCCTAGTAACCACTCTGCAGATCCAATTTTGATAACTATCTTGAACCCGATCATGTATCCAGTGTATTATCAATCCTAGGCAATGGGTAACTTTCCTTCTTAGTAACTGTATTTAGTTTTCTGTAGTCAACACAAAATCTCAAACTTCCATCTTTCTTGCAAACTAACACCACAATTGAGCTCCAGGGACTGTGATGGTTCTATTACACCTGCTTCTTTCATATCCCTCGCCATTTTATCAGCTTCCTCTCTTTTAGTCAATGTTAATCTTCTTGGTGCTTGGCGTATCATCGTTTCTGCTCCGGTATCAATACGATTTTTCACCATATTGGTTCTGCTATTTCCTTCAGGTGTACTGCAGAATACAGACTCCAGTAATTTACGTGCTGCTTTCTTCTGCTCTTCTGGGGGCGCTTCTGTTCATTTCTGCACAAGTTGTTCCATTTCTGCCTTTTGTTATTTTGTGTTGACCGACCTGTATATGTTTTTCTGCTCGCATTTATTATTTTAGTTACCTCTCGCATTTTCCTATGATTGATCCTTTTTTAATTGTTTTCTGTGTATCTGACAGATTTAAAACTCTTGCATAGGTTTTCCCTATAACGAATTCTTTATAATTTTGATCTTCATTGTTGGCTTCCACAACACACAACCTGGGTGACCCAGACACTTCTTCCAATTTTCCCCAAATAATTGTTACTGAATGGGGTTTCAACTTTTCTCTGTAATCTGATATTTGACGAATAGAAGAAGTTGATTCTTCACCATTAAATTGGAGTGGAAACTCAACATTTCCGTACGTGAGTACTCCTTTTTCAATCAATAACAAATCCATTTGGCCTCATGAAGTCCATTCCCAGGATGGCATCATCCACAATATCACCTACAACAACTTAATGTTGAAAGTGAGTATGCTCGATTTCTATGTTGACCATTTTCTTGTCTTTAATACTTGCACTTTTCGCAGTTGTCGTCTGCATTCGGGTTCTCCCTGCTGGTTTTATTTTCCCTTTCACAACATCTTTGCGGACAATTGTATTTTTTGCTCTCGTATCTAACGTCTATTAGCCGTAAGGCTGTCACCTCACCTAGTTAATGAGAACCAGCTTACACTCCTTTAGGCTGGCTCGTTTTAACTGACGCGGTGCTGCTTCATCATCCTCCCTAGTTTGCTTCCGTTCTTTTGCTGGACGTCGCTGCATAGACGATGCAGATTTTCCTCTTTTTCTTCTCATATCTCTGCATTCCCTCGAAATATGACCCAACTTGCTACATAACCAGCATCGTATTCTGTCACTTCTAACACTCTCTCGTGGTCTTGGTTTATAATTGTTGTCATCAGCTAACCCTACCCGGTATAATTTTCATCGATGCTAAATGAACAAGTCGTTCCATGGCTGACAAATAGTCCTGTAGACTTTCTCCACTTCGTTGCAAGCGACTCTTTAGCTCGATTCTGTATAACTCCCTTTTATGGTTGACTGATGTTGAACTAATTTCATCCGTATTTGAAGCCATTTGGTGATTGGTATTAAAACAATGTTTCTTTATAGCAGCCAATCTTTGATTCATATTGGCATTTACGTCATCTTATTGGTGATTCATTTCCTGTTTATTGGCAACCATATTAGCATTTACAATATTCAGTTTTTGATTCATATTTAAATTTATCTGCTGCAGCATTGCCATTAACTATCCAAAAACACAGTTTGCAGGTGGTAACGAAGTTGATTATGCAACAGAACTTTTCTGCTTCTCGTAAATTTCTACTTCTATTCCATTGGCTTCCATAGTTTCTCGAAACCGTAGCATTAATTCACTTTTATTTCCACTTGTTGACAATCCACGTTGTTCTATAGTTACTTTTTAGTTCACGAACCTTCAGTTTACTTACGAAAACCATTATTGACAAATTACTAATCCACCGATTACTAATCCACTAATCCACAAATGACTAGGGCAGGGCGATATTTAAAAAATTATCGATAATATCGATATCAAAAATATATCGATAAAACTGATATATCGATAATATCGGTAATATCGATAATATCGATAATATCGATAATATCGATATATCGATAAATCGATATTTCGATATTGTATATGTATCATATATTATCATGCCAATATCGTTATTCGATAGATCAATAACTACCGATATAAATATCGATGTAATAAATAATTACGGTACAATTAAATAAATATTTATAAATTTTGTACATTTGTTACAAAAACTAGTGCGAATGCGTTTTCCAAACGCTAAAGATTGCAGCTCTTGTTTGGAAAACGCATTCGCACTAGTAATAAAATCTATTGTATTATGTTCTTTTCTTTTTACGTATTTTTGTTACACTGAAAAAAAAATTGAAGTTCATGACAACCTGTTTTTTTCAGTGTAATTTTTAATGAAAGTATTTTCGATATTGTCATAAATAACTGGTTTAAAAAAAATTTTATTTGAATAACTATTTTAATCGAAGCGAACAGTACTTAGTACTTACTTTGTAATAATAATATTGAAATAATGGAGGGCATTATGTAACGCAAAATGGTTTAAATAAAGTGTATATAACAAAAATATCGATATAAAAAAAATTTATAATACCGATATATCCATATATCAACATATTAATATATCGATATAACGAAATTATCGATAATATCGATATATCGATATTATCGATGTTATCGATATATCAATATTATCGATATTATGGATAATATCGATATTATCGATATTATCGATATTATCGATATTATCGATATATCGATATTATCGATATTATCGATATATCGATATTATCGATATATCGATATTATCGATATTATCGATATATCGATATTATCGATATTATCGATATATCGATATTATCGATATTATCGATATTATCGATATGTGCGATATTATCGATATATCGATATTATCGATATAACGATAATTATCATTCCGATATCGATATTCGATATATCGATAATTATAGATATTCGATATATCGATATTTGTCGATATATCGATATTTGTCGATATATCGATATTTGTCGATATATCGATATTTTTTCCCGGCCCTACCAATGACACGTTTTGCAACCTTACTTCGAATTGGGTTTACTCGCAATTCAATAAACGTAATTCCCAAATCTCCTTCTAGATTCAATCACTGATTAGTAAGCAAAGAGCGCTGAATTATTACTTATTAGGAAAGCAAGACCACATTTGTTTTTAATACAATATTTTAGAATATTTAGAAGCGATGGTATGGTGTTGACATTTTTTTTCAATTCAGTTGTGTCTCTGTTATGGCCCCCCATAATGACTGTTTCGTTTCGTGAAACGTGTGAATTCGTCTATTTTTCCTCTAACGCCAGTCATAGTTGCAATATCAAAGATATCAAGGTTTGACCTGGTTTGGGTAAGGATGTTTTTTCAATATCCTGGTTTGGGTAAGGATGAATTTTCCAGTTTCATAATTCATATTCCAGTTTCAGAAGTGATTTTTGCTCAGTTGAAAGTATATTAATATTAAAGACACTACCGTCATAAAAATTGATCAAGAAAACAATCACAGTTTTCATGTTTTCTGTCGTTTAAACAAACTTCAAGATAACAAATTAGTTAATTATCGAAAATAATCAAATCTAATTATACGGTAACGAATTATTATAATTTATACACAATAATTAAAATTCACGTGTTTCTGCTAATACTTTTATTATGTGATGTGATGTTAGTAATTATAAAATGTCGTATCATTGTTAATTGTCTTGTTATATTATACAAGCATTATGGTATAGGATAAAATTGCTACCTAATCATTCCACAGCAGAATTCGTTTATAATGAACCCTTAAATAATGAACACACGGTTATTATTAACTATTATGAAAGATTTTGTTGGTCCGTTGAATTTACATCAGTAAGAATTTCATCCGTTTATAATGAACATACGGTTATAATGAACAAAAATGTTAGTTCCTTAGCCGTTCATTATAAACGAATTCAACTGTACGTAATTTTTATAGTTATTTTTACAGCACTTGACGGCTTAGTTGATGCCACATGCTTCGGTGGAAAGCTTGTATTCGTTTTCGTTTCGACATCGAGAACTAGTGAATTAAAAAAATGTGTTCGTTAAAAAATTTTGTGGTCCGTACGGTGTACAAATTGAAGGTTTTTTCCAAATCAACAGTCTGAAGTGCCTCAATCGTTGAAAACAAATTCATCAACAGAACGCATGTTGTTGTGGGACCTAGGTCTTAAAAGCTATCTATTTATTATTGGGGTAACTGATTTTTTGTTTTCATCACAGAACTTTTCTCTTCCTGAACTGTAATTGCCTTATTGACTGCTTTTCGAGCCTGCAGTGGCAATTTTCTACGGCTTCCATCGCCGACAGATCCTTCTTTTAGTTCTGGGTGTCCTGACTCTTCACATATTTTATTTCTGAACAACTTCGTTTTTTATCTTGATAATATTTTGTCCAGACATGATATTACATCGACAAATATTTTCCGATACTTTGTAGAGAAGAAAATATGATGGGGCTGAAATCTCAAGCTCTGAGATATCAAGACTTCGATTTTGGTTAAGAATTTTGATATAGTTTTCGGCATAAAACTTTTATGAGCTATCGGCAGCGATGTATATTAAACATAAAACTCTTTGTATAAGTACAAGTATTTTATCTCTGTTTAGAAATTTATTACAAAACTAATATGAAACATCAATTCGTTGCCGGAAAAGAACTCAGAAACTCAGCAAAAACCTCTCCATTTAGCGTTTCGAGATATATTACAAAATCAAAAATACAGATTTCCTTTAGAAATCCAAAAATATCCCAAAAATTATTTATTTATTAATCATAAATTAATAAAATCAAAAATTTAAATTTTTTTTCAAAATTCTAAAAATATCGCAAAAATTATAACAAAATAAAAATACAAACTTTGTTCAAAATTCTAAAAATATTTCAAATATTATAACAAAATCAAAAGTTGAAACATTTTTCAAAATTTTAAAAATATTCCAAAAATTATAAAATAAAAAAACCAAACTTTTTGCAAAATTTCAAAAATTATAATAAAATCAAAAATTTAAACTTTTTCAAAATTCTAAAAATGTTCCAAAAATTCAAATTCAGACTGAAGTAACTTTTTTCAAAATTCTAAAACTATTTTTAAAATTATAACAAAATCAAAAAAACAAACTTTTTTTCAAAATTCTAAAAATATCACAAAAGTTATAACAAAATCAAAAATACAAACTTTGTTCAAAATTCTAAAAATATTTCAAATATTATAACAAAATCAGCAATTGAAACTTTTTTCAAAATTTTGAAAATATTCCAAAAATTCAAACTTTTTTCAAAATTCTAAAAACTATTACAAAATCAAAAAAACAAACTTTTTTCATAATTCTAAAAATATCGCAAAAATTATAACAAAATCAAAAATAGAAACTTTTTCCAATATGCTGAAAATATTGCCAAAATTATTTTCAAAATCTACAATAAATAATACAAACTTTTTTCAAAATTCCAAAAATTATAACAAAGTTAAAAATTTCCATGTCCAATTTCATGTTCGATTAAATTTCATGTCATACAAATAATTAATTTCATTTTTAGCCAAAAAAATTGGTTACAAAAAATGAAAATCATGCTTTTGACACACTTGACAATATTTTTTTGCCAAACTTATAATGCAATAATCTATTTTTTGGCCTCATATACCAATCCTGACCATCAAGATTTCTCCAAATTGAATGTTCCTACTCGTAACCACTTAAAATGAACGTTTTTTAAGCAAAAATATGCAAATTTCCTTGTTTTGACAAACTTGACGATTTTTTTGACATACTTCCGGGACAGCTATCGAACATATCGTCCTTTCGGCTCTTACCATTTAGTATACCTATTTTTAGAAACCAAAATTTTTGATATCCCTCCAGCCGTTTTCTAGATTTCGTCGGTTGTGACGGCCGGCTGGACTGCCCGTAAACCGACATACATTTTTTTTTTGCTTTTTTAGATTCCGTAGGTCCTAAAACGTCGAGAAATGCCAAAAGAAGTGGGGTTAAGAATTTCACTTTTGGCTCGAAAATTCAATACTTTGATTTTTTTTCAAAACCGAAGTAATATGAACAAACATTATCGTGATGAAAAATATTATAGTGTAGACATGGGGTTACGCCCGTAAAATAAAATCTTGTTGCTGTATGAAACGTTGCTTTTAACTACTTTACCGTCCGTAAAAATATTTGACGATTCAAGGCGGAAAAACAATATTCGAACCCCAAGTAGTTAGTTAGTTGTTATAACTGTCTTATTGTTTTTTGAGTCAGGACAAATCTAGCCTTCAATTCGTAGGTTGCCGACACACCAAAATTACTAATTATAGTTAAAAAAAATTCTATTCATTTTTTACATTTATTTAAATTTTAGATGATTAACATATGTTTTGTTTTGAAAAATTTGTTTACATTATTCTAAATCCATGTGCCAATTGCCAAATTATACATTTGTTTATTTTGTATTTAAACTTGACCTTATCATTTTATTAATTTCTTATTTAACTTCATTGATTTCAGATACCTGAAAATGGATTAAGTCATCTGCCTGATAGATTGCTACTTTTTCGTCACGACTATAGTAATCCAAATGTTTTGCAATTAGTAAATTCAGCAGCTGAGATAGTAGATGAAACACTTGTTGAAATTGTGTTAACAGCAGGACGTAAGAAATTTAAAAAATTTCATTTTTTCAATTATTTTTACTCTTTTTTTGTATTTTAGCTTTAACTTATGCTCATAATGAAGAGATTCCATTAATAAGACCGCACGCTCTTGTTGTTCATTCATATAAAGTACCAACATTTTGTGATTTTTGTGGTGAGATGTTATTTGGATTAGTGAGACAAGGTTTAAAGTGTGAAGGTATGCCATATATTGTGTTAATCAATTAATTGCTTAAAACTGAAATGTTGAAATATTTTTCAGGATGCAGTCAAAATTATCATAAAAGATGTGTTGTAAAAGTTCCGAATAATTGTAGTCGAATCGATCCAACACAATCAAGAAGAGCATCAACATTGCAAGCACCACCACCTCGTAGTCCTTCTACCGGCTCTAATAATCGTTCCTTAGACTCGGAAGAACGTTCAAATAATGTTGGTTCATCATTGGTAAGAAAAATGGCTCAACTTATGAATGACAATAAAAATTAGTTATTTTATTATATTAGTATTATTAGTATATTCCATCCATTTTTATAAAATATTTTAAACTGGTTAAATTTAGATATAAGGTGATGGGTTCTGTGATTTTAATTATGTTAATTGTTAAGGATAAATTCTTATTGTATTAAATATTTATTTTTTTTAATAAAGTTTATTTTATTATTTCCGCGTTTTTCATTTTCAATCAAATATCACAGATCCTATCCCTAATCGGTAAATAATAAGTTTTTTCGTTATAATTTCTGGGTTAGGCATAATCATTTTTTTGTTCATTTCAGACTATTCCCTCTTCAAATAATCGACAAAATCGTTCGCCATCATTGAATAGTCGACAAACGATAAATTTATCTCAAACAGGCGGTATCCGTATACCTCACACATTTTCAATTCATTCGTATACACGTCCCACAATATGCCAATATTGTAAGAAACTTTTGGGTGGGTTATTTAAACAAGGGGTCCAATGTCGTGATTGTCATTACAATGCTCATAAACGTTGTGTAGAAAAAATACCAAAAAATTGTTCCAGCGAAAATTTACTGTTCGATGGTTTGGATGGTAATAGTTGTAGTGGAAATGAACGTGATGTTACAGATACGCTATTCAAAGATGATTTTGATGACAGTGATTTTGATGAAAGAAATCTATCAAATTTTAATAATAACAACAATAATGTAAAACATCACAATCATCATCAAACATCGAAAATAAATGGAGCATCACAATTAGCTGATTTAGATAAACTAGAAGTTGTACCTGAACAATCAACATCTTCACATCAATCATCATCATCAGCATCGTCTCCTAGTGCAAATATTCCATTAATGCGAATTGTGCAATCGGTGAAACACACGAAACGACGTGGTGGTACGGCAATGAAAGAAGGATGGTTGGTGCATTTCACAAATAAGGATAAATCGGTACGTCGACATTATTGGCGTTTAGATTCGAAAGCAATAACGTTATATGTTTCGGATCAAGGCAGCAAATATTATAAAGAAATTCCGTTGAACGAAATTGTAGCTGTTGATACAGCAAGAAATTTACAAGGAGAGGTACATCATTGTTTTGAAATTCGTACACCAAATATTGATTATTTTGTTGGACAAGATCCTTTATGCGCTTTAAAAGAAGGAGAATCCTTGCTGTCGCTACCTCCGCCAGATAGCGGCATTGGAGCATATTTAGCAAAAAGCTGGGAGACTGCAATTAGACAAGCTTTAATGCCAGTTACTCAAACAAGTAATTGAATTTTGTTTTATAAAAAAATAGTTAAACTAATTGTTCTAATTTTAAGAACCCCCTGGTGATTCAGAAGAAGATGTTCAAGATATGTCACAATTATATCAAATATTTCCTGACGAAGTTTTGGGATCAGGGCAATTTGGAATTGTTTACGGAGGAATTCATAGAAAAACACATCGTGAAGTTGCGATTAAGGTTATTGATAAGTTAAGATTTCCTACAAAACAAGAAGCACAGCTTAAGAATGAAGTTGCTATTTTACAGGTAGGCATAAGTTTAATAAGTTTAACTAAAAGTCTAGTGTCTGAGAATTTATAAAATTCTAACTCAGAAAAAAAAAACAAATCATTTCAACTTTTACATTCCAGTTTAAAATGTTAAGTGATCAAGGTATTGCATTTAGAAATTGATTTTATCTGTGCTATCGATATTCCAATGCTAGAAAATCAGAATGTTGCAATCCTCAACCTAAAACGATAAGACAGATTCGTAGGTTCTTAGGAATGACGGGATGGTGCCGCAGATTTATTTCCGAGTATTCGTCTTTTACTGTTCCTCTTTCTGATTTATTAAAAAAATGGGATTGACGTTGAGGAACATGAAGCATTTACCCGTTGGAAGGAAGCACTAACATCTGCTTCGGTACCACGGAACTTGGATTTTCACCGTTCAGTGCGATGCGAGCAAAACGAGGGTCGGTGGTGTTCTCTTCGAAAATGCCGACGATGGCGGTGAACATCCTATTGCCTTTGCGTCTCAAAAGCTCTACGCCGCGCAAAGAAACTACATCGTGACCGAGTTGGAGTGTTTGACCACAGTCTTTAGTATTAAGAAGTTTCGAGTTTATGTTGAAGGATTTGAGTTTACTCTGATCACCAGTCTAAAATGGTTGATGTATCAAAAGGATCTGACAGGCAGATTGGCTAGATGGAGTCTGAAGCACCAGGTCTTCAATTTTAAGTATCGTAAAGGAACTCAAAAGATCGTGCCGGACACTTTATCTCGGATGCATGATGACGAAGTTGACGAATTAAGTATTGCCCAAGTCTACTGGTTCCTTGTTGCCTCCTCTTCTTATCGATCTCAATTTGACTAGATTTCAGGATGTCGAATATCTTGATCGTATAGACAAATTGAAAACTAATACTTCATTTGACACAAATCTCCGCGAACAAAATGGCAAACTTTTTGTAAACAAAATGTCGGACATGTGTACGGTAGTACCAAGAATTGTGATTGGAAACTATTTGCTCCAACTTCTCTTACAAGATCTTTAATTGAACAGGCTCATGATGCTCCTACTGCTGGACATCCCGGCATTGTAAAAACTTTAGAATTAATAGTTAACAGTTCGAGGTTACGGTATATGCAGCTCTTTTGGAAAAGTATGGTGTTAAACCTATTTTTCTTCCCATATATTCAACACATTCCAATGCTTCCGAACGGGTTAATCGATCTGTGTTAGCCGATGTTAGAGCATATATTATAAAAGAAGATGATCGATAATGGAATAATCACATCACTGAGATAGGATCCGCATAGAAGAACGTTTGTCATAGCTCTACGAGTCATTCACCACATTTTTTAGTTATCGGCAGCATTTAATTTTGGGACGGTTCAGCTTATCATCTTATTAGCGACTATGGCTGTCCTGGGAAAAACGACATCGCTATAACACCTAAATATAATCAATTAACTTTGGCACAGTAGCCTGTATCGTTCCATCCACAACAAGCTCACCGAACTAATGTTAATAGATATAACTTGAGATCCAAACCTCGTACATTTATTGTAGGACAACCAGTTTTCGTAAGGAATTATTGTAGAAAACGTGCTGTTAAGTTTGTTAAAGCAAAAAGAAAACGCAAATTGGTAATGTCGCTTACGAAATAATAAATGACGATGGTAAAATCATAAGCGTCTATCACGCAAGAGATATTCGAACTTGACTAGATCGGCAGGGTGAAGGAATTTGCCCGTCGTAATGGGAATTTCATGGGGTGGGTCTTCCTCACGGTTTGTAAAGCGTGTAAGCATTCGCTAAATAAATAACCGATAAATTCACTAAAAAGAATCACTCATCACCTCAATTCGGTACTGGTAATTCCTCAACACTTCTTATTTTCGTTATGTTATGCTACAAAAAACTTGCGTCGGGATGTGAAAAATACTTGGAACTTTCACACCGACACTCCCGAATCGAACAGTTCCAAATTACTGAAAGAAGATTGTGCGAGCAATACCGATCCTGAAATGTCCAGACGTCAGTATTAGAACCCAGCCTACACGAAAATCATACTGATTTGATCAATTCTGTCAATCCTATAAATGCAGGTTCCATCCATAACTCCCTAATTAACATAGATAATTTTACGCAAACGAAATATGGTAAAGCTAGGAGCCAAAGGGAGCAAGAAGCGATTGGAGGAAAACAACGTGTTCTTTGTCGTTTCAAAGCAAATATAAATTTTAATGGTCAACAACATACTATGCGGATTCATATAGCACCCTCCTTAACTCATTCCTTATATCTAGGTATAGATTTTTGGAGATAATTTGGATTAATTCCTCCTGGAAGTAGTGAACTTAGTAAATTAACCGATTCTCCATTAAGAAATTCAGATGGGCGTATAAGGCATCCTTTAACGGCTGATCAGCAGCGGCACTTGGATGATGGCATAAGGTTATTGCCGCCATAATCTAAAGACGGCATGGTTCCACATCGCTTTTGGTTCATAAGGTTGAACAGTGGCATTATCCTGTTTCTCCAGTCGTCCAGACTGATATAAATAAAGAGATAGATCGAATGATTAACTTGGGAGTCATTGAGGAGAGCCAAAGTCCGTGGAGTTCGCCAATTAAATTAGTGCGTAAAGCCACCGGTAAGGTTCGGTTATACCTAGATGTGAGAAAGGTTAATTACCCAAATACCCAGTTACCCAAATGGATAATCCTTATAGTGGTTTGACAATTTTCGACTTCGTAAGTAAGTCGATTATTTCCTCCCATTACAACTTTGGTAATTGATATCTTACTGGTATTGCCAGTGGTATGTGTTTTCTCACGCTAGCTCATATGTCAATAGCAGGGACTGGAATGCACCGATTTGTCACACTCGTGCAAAAAATTTTTTAAAAAATTACAAATCAACAAAAGCTGATCTCACCATGAGCAATGAATGAACTTCTGAGGCGATCAAGCCATTTTTACTAGAATCTCTAAGCTTCCCGATTCACACCAGAGTCGAAGTAGTGACTCATCCTTTTAATCAGCCAATTTTTTCAATAGAGTCTCGCCATGATTTCAGCAGTCTTCGCTCTTGAATTCCTTAACTGCGTTGGTTTTTCCTGGTATATAAATCCCCAATATTTTAAAATCAGTGTTGATAAATTCCTCTGAGACATATTAGTGCTGAATTCTAAGCCCTGGCATGTTATTTTTAGATATTCAGTGGCGTTAATTTATAATTTATCATAATTTACATTAAGCATGTCTAGTTAGGTTAGGTGCCAGTGACTGTCGTCATAACTCAAGATCAAGACGACAAACTTTTTTTTTTTTAATAAAAAGTGTTGTGTTATAGAGATTACAATATGTGTCACAACAACACAGATATCTTTTAAGACCTAGGTCCCACAACAACATGCGTCTTGAGGTGAAGGTGGTCGCTTTTTTTAAAAATCTTTGTGGATTGAGAGCTCTCGCGACTATTGATTCGGACAAAGCATTCCATTTGTACGATGTACGGACAAAGAAGTCCCTTTGCATTTTTTCACTACGACAGTGAATGATCTCAACAATTTAAATGTTTGCACAAACCGACTGACAAGTAAAACGGGGAAAAGAATACGTTTGAGGCATGTTGGCTCTGATTTCGTCCGAGAACTTTTGGTCACGATATTTATAAAAAAACAACAAGATCAGCAACAGTACGACGATGTTGTAGGGAATCAAGATTTGATGTTAAATTTCGATCACCGATCTTAGACCAGAATAAGTCAGTTGTGCTACCACAGGTTCACCTGCCCCTACTCGAACCATTTGGAGTTTATGCTGAAGCTAAGTATTTCCCTAATTTTAAAAATACTTAGGTCGGTAGGAGTTTTTAAAGTGCGCGTCCCAAAATTAATTTGCCGTCTATTGGTCATTTCTGAATACGTACAGAGTAGGTGGAATACCGTTTCCTCGTCCTTCAAGCTTTAGCAGAAATGATTGGTGAGAAGTCCAGTCGGTGAGATTGGTGAGAAGTCCTTTGACGTCGTTGCTACTGAATCTGACGATTTCAATGCAGTTTGGCTGTCGACATAGATGTTGATATTTAATTGTTCTGTGAAACTCCTCCTCCAATCTGACTTCGAGCTTCGAGCCATCCGTATAAAGTTTCCACTACCTCTCACCGCCAGCCATCCCTGAGAATTACTAGGCGGCATGAGGGTTTGCCACTGTTCACTAGGACATAGTCAGAAGGCAATGTGGGGTAATGCACTATATCCTCCTTCGTCAAGCCCCACTCACTCCAAGCTTTCCTGGAGGGTGTAAGCTAGACAAAGCTAGGTTATTTCAGAGGGTGCCAGGTATTCGGATACACCGTAGGCAACTTAGCTATTTGACAGGATCTCTGATATATCCAAGGCAATGTACGTGTTACTCCATGATCCAGCACAGTGATGCTTGCGTGCTTTGAGAGAAACAAACATATAACATAAACCTGTGTCACTGATTAGCATTACCTTGATTACGGCATAAGGCAAAGACTCTGTAAAATAGTGGTTTAGCTAATGGCATACCTGCTTAGTACAAACCATTTTTGAGATACGCCAAATTTTGAGGTGTCTTTGTGTTTCACGTGATTGATTTTTGTATTTTATTTAGGGGCAGCTAGTTAGTATTTTTCCATGCACAAAACGGTTTCCAAATTTAATTTAATATTCTCAAAAAACCTCTCCATTTAGCGTAAATACCTTATTTCAATAACTACAACTGTGTACAAACGACATTATATCTGAGACTTTCTGTTATTTTCCAACTCTTGCTACATTATTTGATTATTGATTCACTCAGATATCTTTCAATTATATTTCATGTTATCCAAATAAATACTTTTATGTGTCAAATGTCAAAATCGGTAATAAAATTTATGAATATAATTCAATCTTCTTCTGTGACACTTTTAATTCAGTTACCAAGCAACTAGTCCTGCATATAACTGCAACCGATCAACATGATCCCAAATTTAAAGTTACATCTCATTATCAAACGATTTATAGGCGAAAAAATATGCAAATGATTTGTTTGACACACAGTTCAGTGGATGGAGCCCAACGTTTTAGTCGGCCGTGATAAACGTCCGACACTTATTATTCCTTCTAATGGGGACTTTTCTACATGACCAAACCATCTAATTCAGTTAGATTTACTGAAGTCGATTACATCGCAGCTTCAAAGGTGTTGTGTGATTTCATGATTCATTCGGATTCTATATTGATTTTCAGCAATTTTTCAGCATTTTTACCATAAGTTGTAAATTGGACAATATATGGTTCGTATGAACCATACAACTGACAATAGCAATAGTAGTTCGTACAACTGGCAATAATAGTTCGTACAACTGACAATAGCAGTATGAGATTGAGTGAGGGAAGTTTTTATGTCGTTATATTCACTATTCGTGAAAGACGGCATAGTTTGGTTTTGGTTGGGTTAAATGTAACAAGATTACGATCTCTCCAATCAATTATACGATCCAGGTTTCAATTAATAGCTCTCTATCTGACAATAATTGAACAATGCTGAATCAGTGTACCACCAACAATTAAGAAAGTATATTATTTATTTCAACTAAAACATATGAAACTTTACAACAATTTTTAATTTATTTTAATAGCACTTCTTCATTTCACATATGTTATAAGAATGATTTTATATTTTTACGTTTAATTAAAATACCACGAACGGTAATTGTTTTATTGCCCTACATTCTACAACCTTAACAATTAAATGTAGGTCAATTTTTAAACATCATTACAATTTCATTATCATTCCAATAATTATGTAAATAAACATTTAAAACTAATGACGATATTTCATGTTTTGGATTCTCTTAACACTCATCAGTGGTAACTGCAGTATGAGTTCGAAATTTAGGAGATGCATGTGATGCATGCAATGTGCTGTCATCAGCAAAACTAGGAATTGAGTGCATTGTGGAAATAAGTAAATCATTAATGTATAGTAGATATAAGGTTGGTGAGAACTCATATTTTTCAAATATTTTAGCCAAAACTAAGAGAATTGCAATTGTTGTTGTTGTAGCGACGAGTTGTGGTGCTATTCTTCCAGCTCCAAGTCCCGATTCAGGAACTCTGCTACTGCCCTTGGGTGGTACCACAGATCTTCCTTCGTCAGGTCGGTTGGTTTCTCTGGACAATTGAAAAGGTGGTTAGCATTATGTGGCGTGCCCTCACATATGGGACACATGTCAACAATTTCCTGGTCAATTCTACTCATGTAGTTTTTTAAGATGCGTGACCAACCGGATCTTAACTGCGCTAGGATGGTTCTGGTGCTGCGTGGCAGTTTTACCTCTTCGGCAGCGACTTGTGGTGGTTTGCTATTAAAAACTCGATTCGGGGCGTAATTTTTCAACCCCCTCTTATACGTAGGCTCGTCGATGTTATCTATGTCTTGATTGTTTTAAACATCTTGTAGGAAACATTTCGCAGTCCTTATGTCTCTAGGTGGTGTTGTCATGGATAAGGTGTCGTTGCAGGGATGCTACTCTCTATGACAGGACCAAAGATATTGTTTGGTAAGCATTTCGTTGTGTTCACGGACCGGCAATATGTTAGGTGATCGTGTAGGTGATCTCGGTGGGCCATCAAGTGGCATCCGGTTGCTGTACACAAGACTGCGTTCGGTGTTATCTGTAACTTATTCCAGTGAGTGTCAGCGACTTGGGGTGTCCATATGGGAGCAGCGTAATTTATGAAAGGCCTTCCTATTGCTTTATAGGCCGTTATTATTGTGTTTTTATCCTTACCCCACGAACTACCCGCTAGAGCTTTCAGTGCGTTATTCCTGTTTTTAAGTTTTGTATTTACTTGTTGAGCATGAGCGTTAAATTTAAGTAGTGGATCGAATGTTACCCCCAGGAGTTTTAGATTTTTGACAGTAGGAATTAGTATGTTGTCAATGCAGATATTGAGTGTTGTATTTACCTCCTTCGTCCATGTGGTGAAAAGTGTGGAAGTGGACTTTTCAGTGGACATGGTTTTAAACCATTCATTCAAGGTGTTGAGGTAGGTGTTTAGGACATTGGTGGGTTTTTCCAGGTTTTTTCCTGTTGCAAGCACCGTGCAGCCGTCTGCATATGACGTGATAGTTATTCTTTCCGGTGGTGCCGGTAAACTACTTAAGTAAAGGTTGAATAATGAAGGTGAGATAACTCCAACTTGTGGAACTCCTTGTCTGAGCACTCTCATCTTAGATCTAGAGTTACGGATAGTTGCATAACCAGCGCTTTATTAGACCTGGCAGTTTGGTGTTGAATATGTCGTTCAGTAGTGCAGCATGTGACACTGTGCCGAAAGCTTTTGACAGGTCAAGTTCAACTAAAATTGTTCTAGCACAGGGTTGTTTTTGGTTTAGACCATCGCTGATTTGGTTTTGGATTCTATGAAGCGCGGTGGTTGTACTGTGTGCTTTCCTAAAGCCATGCTGATGTGACGCCAATGTATGGTAGTGAGAAAGTTCAACCCTTTGAGTCCAATGTGTTTTAGCATGATGGCTGAGATGCCGTCTGGTCCAATAGCTTTAGATGGTTTGGATTTCTTTATTGCGTTTCCAACATCTTCTTCGAAAAATATGATATCCTCGAAATTTGCAGTATTAAGTTTGCGCATATGTCTTAATACTGACCTAGTTTCTTTTTCATGTGTACTTTGCTTTTCTGTAAACTGCGTGTTAAATTTTGTTGCGCATTTTCTATGGTTTTCGGTTGGGATATCATCGAAGGAGATCATGCAGTTGTTATGCGTTTGACGCGGATGTTTTAACCCTCAATCACCTTCCACACACTTTTATTTGTGCCAAAGTTTGACTTACACACTAAATCTTTGCATTTGTTACGTTTGTGTTCCATTACTAGTTTATTTATCTGTTTGTTCAGGCCCGGAGTTCTAGAATCAGTTGGATCTGCCTACGGATGTCATCTCTTTGGGAGGAAAGTACACAAGCTTCTTGCGGGAAGTTTGGTTTAATATTTTGTATTCTGCCGGCTGGAATGAAGCGAGATCTAGCTTTGTTACAAATTTCTCTGAACTTTCATTCCCCAGACAGGGCGTCAATTGGTAAAATTTGCTTAGTGAATTTCAATACAGTAAAATTGGTAAAATTATCCGTCTGCTTTGTTAAAACTAATGTATGTCTTCTTCTCGGGTTTCATTTCGTTTAAGGAACGGCTTAAGGTGATTATGATCGGCACATGGTCTGATCCCAATGCAATTTCAGTTATCCATTCAGCGATTGGTATTAGTGACATGCTGGAAAGTGAAACGTCTGGATACGAGTATGAGTTAGTTGTTACTCTTGTTGGTTGTCATTGAGGAGTCCAAAGTTGGAGACGTCAATTTGATCAGCAATATTTTTACCTCTTGAGTCAGTGTTCAAGTGTGAGAGCCATAGATCGTGGTGATTCATATCGCCGAGAATTAAACAGTCTTTGGTATAAAATAAATGTCATATGGACGGTTCATAACCTGTATCACAGCTGCTTACTGGTGGAATATAAATATTGACTAGATTTATCTCCGTATTTTATGGATTTTATTGTAATACCCAGTTGTTCTACGTGTTTATCAGTTATAATCACAGATACTATCACTAATCTAAGATCTAACATTTAATTTGTTTTCTTGTAAAACCGCGACTAGAATATTGTTTTTAAACATAAAGTTGATGATATCGATTCTGTTTACGAGACCGTTACAATTTAGCTGCATTATTTTCACATCACTTGGGGTTTCCGGATGTGTGCCCCTTCACATTGTTTTCTGTTGAGAGCTCGTATTTGTATGTTGACTTGATGCATAGCAACATGGCGCTATGTAGTTTTTGGTCCATTGCTTATGTGTTGCAGTTCTTGAGATGATATCATTCTTTACAGCTATTACACTGGACGGATGTAGTGTTTACCCTTAAAATGTTTGTGCATATTAGTTAATATAGTTGAGTTAATACATAGTGGAGTTCATATATAAAAATAAAAAATGTTTTCAATGTTATTGAAACAAAATTGTTTAAACTTGAAATTTTTAAACATATAATTTGTGAAAATTGCATTATTTCCTAACGAAATATAAATATCGGAAATAATGTAAAAACAAATTATGAACTAAATTTATTGTAATAACACATTTAATCATTTTAGTTCATGACATAATTGAAAAATATTAACTTTTAAATTTCTTCATGAGCTAAATGGATTGAATGAAATGTGTGTTCTTGTTTTGTAGATATGAATGATTTACAGATTTGAGAAATCATCTTTAATCTTAATGCTAATCTATATGAGGTAATATGGGATGATGTAGGTACTCCCTACACTTCATTGGATTTAATTTCAAGTTATATTTTCTCAGCCTCTCGAATGTCTTAATCAAATTCACATTATGATGGTTTAAACTGCATCCAAAAATAATGATGTCATCTACATACAAGAATGCTTCAGCCTCTAGACCAGCTAGTGCTATCGACAACATTCTTTGAAAACCAATCTTCAACCCAAACGGCAAACTTTTGAACTGGTAATGCCCCTTATTAGTAGAAAATGCTGTTAATGGCCGCGACTCTTTTTCTAATTCTATTTGATGAAAAGAACTAGTTAAATCCAATATTGCACAATGCCATATTTTATTTGGTCCAGGATTTCTTTCAATGCCGGCCATGACGAGGAGGATCTGAAGCTGTGAAGTCAGTGACAACTGCTTCTTTATCCGAAAAATGGAGCGTCGGAGTAGCACCTTTCGTCGAAATTTTTGTGATGGTCCTTGGCCGGAACTGGGTTCCGAGTACTTCTGGGCGTAGACCCGTCCATCTTGAGAAGTCAGAATTGCAATTGGTCTATAATTATTAGGGTCAATCTTACTGCCTTTCTTCGATATGGGTTGAACACAAACCAGCTTACAAGAATCGGAAAATATTCCGGTTGTATATGATAAATAGAAAATTTTTGTTAGAACTGGAGCTAGTTGCCTAGCAAAGTATTTAAGAATGAGAGTTGGAATACAGTCGAGCCAGCGGATTTATTGATATTGATAGAAAGAAGCATTTTTCGTACAATATTATAACGAAAAATAATTGGTTTCAGTTTTGTTTCAACTAGGAGAATAAGTGTAGGAAACTGGGGAGGTTCAACAATGTATGAGTTTTTTGCGAAAATACGACCCAAACATTCGCCTTCTCCTTCGATTCGCTCACGGGTATGTCATTCAGAACTAAGGTTGGAATAGAGGATTGAGTGAAATTGCTCTGGACCTTAGATTATAAAATACTCAGGATAAGTAATATTTTTTTAAGTTGAAATTTCTTTTATAAACATAAAGTAGTATGCGAATTTAACGTGATAGTATTTGCATTGAAAAAATACAGCAGCCTAGAAATTTAAATATCATGGAGGTTTTCCGTTGCTTGACCAAATATGCTTACAAAATAACAGACTTATCTAGATATTTTGTATTTAGCATTTTTATCGATCGGAACCTTATTCAATTTTATTTTATTTTTCTCAAAAGTATTTCGATTAAAATAAAACTGATAATATTAAAACTGAAAATTTGATCCTAACTAAACTTTCATCATGTACGCCTTGGTTTTGTTTTCATTTAGAATAGTTTTAGAATGAAATGGATACTGTTTGGCGATTAATTGTTTTTGGTTTTGTTTTTATTTAGAATGAAATTAAAATAAAATATATATTGTTTGGCAGTTTTTTCTTTCTGGCAATAGAAGAATAAAATTATATTTTTTTCTCTAAATGGAAAGACATAACCTTACTACATACTACATACATACAGGGTCCCGTATTTTTGTGTTTAATTTTACAGGAGCCTTTTCTTTTGTACAAATTATTTTCAATGCGAAATTTGAATTTAAAAAACAGCTTCAATTTTTTTTTATAGTTTTATAGTGTACATACGCAAAATATATAAAAGATTGCTTATCCTGTATATTTTATAATCTAAGCTCTGGACTGATTAAACTGCCTGAACGAAACTACGAGAGCCAGATGGGAGCTCGACAAATTTGTTTGCTTTCTTCTGGATAAACGAGTCTTTGTCCCAATTTTAGTTTTATTTTTGCGTTAATCAACAGCTCAGAACGCATGTTGTTGTGAGACCTAGGTCTCAAAAGGTTTAGGTGTTGTTGTTACCGATATATTTATTCATACTGCAACACATTTTTATATAACAAATCGATGTAGTCCGAAAGTATTCGGACCGAAAACCGTCAAACACGAACTTGACTTCTAATACACTAAAAATAATTTATATTTCCAGAATATATCTCACTGTGGTGTTGTGAATTTAGAACGAATGTTTGAAACTCCAGAACGTATATTCGTTGTAATGGAAAAATTAAAAGGTGATATGCTTGAAATGATATTATCAAGTGAAAAAGGACGACTGAATGAACGTGTAACAAAATTTTTAATCACACAAATTTTAATAGCATTAAAACATTTACATAGTAAAAATATTGTTCATTGTGATTTAAAACCAGAAAATGTATTATTATCATCTGATAATGAATTTCCTCAAGTGAAATTATGCGATTTTGGATTTGCTCGTATTATTGGTGAAAAATCGTTTCGGCGTTCTGTTGTTGGAACACCAGCATATTTGGCACCTGAGGTTCTACGTAATAAAGGATATAACCGATCTTTAGATATGTGGAGTTGTGGTGTTATTATTTACGTAAGTCTAAGCGGTACATTTCCATTCAACGAGGATGAAGATATTAATGACCAGATTCAAAATGCTGCATTTATGTATCCGCCAACACCATGGAAAGAGATTTCATCCGATGGTAAGGTTTATGTTTAGTTACCACAAAATATACAATTCAATTTTCTTTTCAGCAATCGGACTTATAAATAATTTACTTCAAGTTAAACAACGAAAACGTTATACAGTAGATAAAAGTTTACAACACACTTGGTTACAAGACGCTCAAACATGGAGTGATTTACGCGCTTTAGAAGCTCAAATTGGTATACGTTATTTAACGCATGAATCAGATGATGATCGTTGGGCATCAGGTGGACCATGACACTATGATGGAAAAACATCAAATGAACAAACATCACCGAAAATTGATGATGTCCGTGCTAAGGCGTTAAAATGGGTTCGTGGACGTTTATGTCGTATTATTCGAGCCTAAATAACACATATATATTTTTTTTATTTTAAATTCAAATTAATTGGATTTGTCAGCAGAAATGATAGCTTTCGAATAACTATTTGTTATTAACAAACAAAAAAGTAGATTATTATAGTTATTAGGCAGATAGTTTTTAAAATGAAAGTACTAAAACCAATATAATTGAATCTCCAATATTTTACTAAAAAAATTAAATTATAACGTAATTTTAATTATTTATTATTAAGATAAATATTTGTATCTTTAAATTTTCTTAAGTGATCTCTATTTTTAATGCATGACTTATTTTACGTAGAAAATTTTTAAAGATTTGGATTTCAACCAAAATTAGTGTATGCAGTGCAATTTAAAAAAATGGAATTGAAAAATTATTCTAAATACAGTTAATTAATAAATTTGAATCCTAATAATAACACATGACCACGATAATTCCGTTTAATTTTAATGTAGTTTCGAATAATAATCTATCTATGATTTAGAAACTTTATATTTAGAGAGGGATATATTGATATAATTTAAAACCCGGTTTATTTTTTATATTATACATAAATACCTTTCTTTAATTTACTTAATACTCATACTAGTTATAGTTTTTATTTTTTCTATTGGGTTTTTCCCTTAATTATTTACATAATGTATAAATTTTTCTGTAATATTTTTAATGCCAATAAAAATAATTGTCAAAAACTTTAAAAATCTGTAAGGAACACACTACATATTTTTTTAATTGATTTAAACCGAAAGGCAAAACTATTATGTCTTCCATTTTTATTATATAAATCAAGTAAATATTAATTTGAATGTTCTTGTGTTGTCCAATTCAAAGATCACTACACTATCAACTACAAATATGTTTTCTAACTTTTTTTTAACTCCACAAAAATATCAGTTATCATCGAAAACGAAAACAACTTATTATTATTTCAGTAGCATTATTTCAGTAACTGAAACTAAATTAAATTTCGCATTGTTTTTTTTTGTCATCTAAATAGTTGTAAAAGTGCCTCTACATTAGGTTATATACATAGAATTCAATAACTTTAACTCGATTTTTCAAATAGTAATAACAAAACAAATTGTTATAGTTTATCAAAAACTTTCTTCAATTCAATATTTTAATGATATACTACATATAGTACTTAGTGCTCAAATTTCATAAAACTATTAATTTTGTTGATTAAATTAATCAATAATTAAAATAATAAATAAAAAATGGCCAAAAAACAAAATTATCATTATATGAAAACTGTATTACGTTTTATTTCTAAAAATAAAAGAAAAATTAATCATCACTGAAATTAAATTTTTATTGTGTTACTTATAAAGGTACGAAAGATTTATGTTACATCCCCGGTTGCAGTTTGAAATACTTTTTTGAGAGCAGTATATGCTTCAGAATTTAACAGTAGAGTCGAAAGAGTTGCCGTGTAAGCTGAAGCGTTGAGAGTTTGTTTTTAGAATAACCAATCATCGAAACTGTTCTCAAGTGCAATATACCTTCTCGTTGGTAACATTCCGTAACTGGAATTTTTGAAGCGTTGGAAGATCAATTCTTTTTTAACCAGTTTATAGAAGTGGTTAAAAATGTATTATATCATAGACTAATTTTGTTAGGATTGCTACGAAATTTGGACCTTTATACGAAATTAATCAATATTATATTTACACTTACACCGGAAAGCTAAAAAAAAACTATATGAAAACTGAATCTAAGACAAACAGAATTTCACTTGGAAATATATCAATAGAATCGCTTTGAAACTATTAAGTAGCTTATAGTGAAAAATAATTTATTCAAAAACAAATCAAAAATTATATAAATCAAAATTCAATTAAAAGCTTACATTAATTTATTTCTTCAATGTTGTCTTCTTCATGTTTTATTTCGCATCTTCGTTTATCTTGATGGTTAATTAAAGGTTTTATTATATCAAGCAGAAACTAATCCGTTCCTTCACAAAAAGCAATACATAATGAAGTCACTGCACGAAAATTTCATAAACGGACTTTACGATTAATTTTTACAAATAGATTAGCCAATTTTGTGTTTAGCATCTCGTACGGTACAACATCATGAACTTCTTCAATTAATTTTTGTTTTTCGTCATCATCAAAGTACATGTACCATTTGGTGAGACGTGTTTTCTTCCATAAAATTATAAATTTATTTTCAAAACTGATAACATAACACTTGCTTAACAAATGAATTTTATTTCATCAGTGTAAAACATATTTCGTTTACATATTTAATAACCATAAAAAAAACTTTACACCATTAACACAACAATTGAAATGAAAAGCAAATTTATTTTCTTTTTAGTTTTAAAACAACATTTTAAAAATAATTAAGAATATTAAAACTACTCAAAAGTAAGCTGTATACACTCATTCATAATAGAGTTTTAATTTTATTTTAATTTACATAATTTACTGATCGTAAATTTATACTAACTCCCGATCCAAATAATTTGATCGTTTTTACATCATATTATCATCGATCTTCTGTTTCATTTTCCATCAAGTAATTCTTCTGTTTCTCAAATAAAAAAAAATCATCTTGCAAAACTTAAAATTAAGTTTATTTAAATCAACAAAAAAAATGTTTAAATGTTTAAATGTACAGTGGTACAGATAAACGTCATAATTGAAGAAAATTAATAAAATTATTATTTAATTTGAAAACTACTATTTTTAGAGTAAAAATTGAAAATAGTCCGTTGTTACAGGATGGTTCTTTATTGCGTGAACGGCGAATAGTTGCCGAACGATTATTTTCTATTTTCAAGCTCTTTAATTTACTGTTATTGATATTATGGGTTAAAAAAACAACGATAAGCCGATAGGTGTTCAGCGAATTTTTTTGCTTAATCCTGAGTCTTAATTAATTAATACTAGTTTACACCAAGGCTCAGTTTTATCACCCACTCTACTTTTAATTTATATCAACGAACTGTTGAAAATCACGAGTAATCCGATAAATAGTTTTGCTGATGATAGTACACTGCACAAGTCATTCGTCTTCCTATATTCAAAGAGTAAATGCATGAACAAATAAATTCCGATTGGCGAGACGCTGCCATAAATGTAAACGAGGATCTAGAAAAAGTTGTCGATTGGGATGACAAATATTTGATCAATTTTAATTCCACCAAAACACAATTATTGATTGTTTCCATTTTGGTTGCTAAGGAGTTGTCCAGGCGATGATACTTGATGATGAACTCTTATTCTTTCATTTTGAAAGGAATTGTAATATTAGAAGCTTCAATAAACACAAATCAGACATTTTCAATAAACAATAATATTGTAACGTATGTTGGCCGAGTTACTAACACCCCGATTACTGAAGTCGTGTCACATCAGATAACATGACTATAGTCATGTCACGTCGCTTAAAAATTGGTATTATTGGAGTCGATAAAAACGGTCACGACTAAAACTAAAAACTCTGAGACGAAAAAACTCCAAAACTAAAAAAACTTACATTTTACGTTCTTCAATTTCACAAAAACAATTTAAGACGTTTGAAAAAATAATTGTCACTTGAAAGCATTACGAAAATGCGATGTGACTTTAGTCATTTAAAGTGACATCACTTGCCTTCGATAATCGGGGTGTAATATTTGGTTCGATCACTAACTCAGGAAACTAAAACACAATTGATTTTCTATTCGTTCAAGATTTTATTGTTTCTAAAAATATTTCTCCTATTAGTATTCCCCTTAATTTTTCTTGTATTCACAATAACTCTTACTTATAATAACTATTACACTTATAATTATAATCTCTTATAATTATTTTGACGAAATTGACGAAACGGCTAATTTTAACCCGCTTATATCAAAGCTAAATTTATACAGATCTCTATCACTAACATGATCTCTTATATTTACTAAGAAGAAATAATCCCGATATTTCTACTAAATTCTTGAACACAACCTTTTTCCTTTCTTTATTAACAAACACATAATCGCACATTCCTATTCTCTAATAAATTGCGTTTGCTTTCTTATAGGATAAACAACAACTTCCTAATACGTGTTTAATTTGGTTGCGTTATATTTTCTTTTGTTGATTTAAGTGTTTTTATATTCTTTTAGTGGAACTAATTTCTCTAAAGAGTATTTTCTCGAAATATGTTCTATTACAATAGTTACAATATATAAACATATTTTAGAATTTAGCTGTATCTAAACGAAATGGCATATTCCAAAAATAAAATTAAATTTTTCTAAAAAAAAGTTTTAATTGCCATGTAAATATGGCGAGCTGATGCACTAATTATTAATGGCGAATGACAATACAAATTTTATATATCTACCACACATTGCATGAATTTGGAAACTTTTCTCCAAATGTAGTTCCCATTTCGCTAGGATAAATTACACTGATAGGAAAAATAAAAACATGTACATCGAGCTACATTGCGTAAGCAAACTTTCAGCTATATTTTATTTGTTGGAACGGAAGTTATCGCCACACCAGATCAAAAACTGAATTTTTCAACAATATTCCAATTAGTATGTGTGACAAACAAATAGACGAATGTGAAAGCATTCGTTTATTGGAAGTAACAATTTTCAATGAATTACTCTGACACGATCATAAAATGACGATTGCAACACTAAACTTTTAACAACATCGAGGAACATACCTTCTGGCAATCTGAATACTGGCGACTATGAAGTAGAACGTGTAGAAAACTTCAAATACCTTGGTTCTGTAATAACATCGTCAAATGACATGCAGGCAGATATTAAAGCCCGTGTCTCTGCCGCATACAGAGTTTTCTACGCATACTCAAAACTTTTGCGATCAAAACATCTTTCGCAGTCGTGCAAACTCACACTTTACAAATCATTAATCAGACCTGTGCTTACCTTTGGAAGTTTAAGCTGGACACTGACTTCCTCCGATTGTAGAATTCTATCAACATTCGAGAGGAAGGTTATACGAATAATTTATGGTCCATGTAAAGTTGCTGAAAATCAGTATAGAATCCGAATGAATCATGAAATCAGACAGTTTCTTGGATGCTGCGATGTAATCGGGTTCATTAAATCCAACCGGATTAGATGGTTCGGTCATGTAGAAAGGGCTCCATTAGATAGAATGATAAAAAAGCGTCCCAACAACAACCAGCTGGGTTCGTCGAAGAGGAAGACCTAGACAAAGGATGTCGAAACTGGCGTCAACTGGTCATGGAACGAGATGATTGGAAACTGATTGCACAGACGGCAAAATCCCTCCATGGGATGTAAACGCCAGAGAGAGAGAGAGAGAGAGAGAGAGAGAGAGAGAGAGAGAGAGAGAGAGAGAGAGAGAGAGAGAGAGAGAGAGAGAGAGAGAGAGAGGAGAGAGAGAGAGAGAGAGTGAGAGAGAGAGAGAGATAATTATTATATCAAATTAGAATTATTAAAATAAATACATACATGAAAAAAAGTAATACAAATTGACAACCTAACACTTTTACATGTGGGATAATATTAAAAAAATCTTTAGGTTTAAAAACTTTGGTTGAACTTTGGTTGATTAAAAACTTTGAATGAACGCAGTCATCTGATATTTGAATACCTATAAAAATATCAATACTATTTGTAGCGAGGGGGCCCCTGTGCATGTGGGGCCCGAGGCGGCCGCCTCTTCCGCCTCTATGGTAATCCGCCACTGCCTGAGGCGCGTAGCGCCGAGGGATATAATGTTCGAGGGTCTATATTAGTCTTCTCAACCGAGGTATATATAGAATTTTTTTAACTACTAACACTAATAACTAATAACTAAGCAAATATGATAGCTTTCATTAGATATTTATATTAGTCATTTTCCATTTCCTTTTTTATATATCTTAAAATATCAAGTAGCCTTGAAGTTTAGTTTCATACAAATAAAACAAAACAAAGCAATGCAATTATTATTTGTTTGTGTTTTTTTGTTCATTTCAATCAAAAATAAAAGAAAATTTGTCATTATTAACCTAGGTAATTGTTTGTTATTGAAGTGAAAACTTCTTTAGCCGCGTTGCAAAATTTTATATGGACTAAAATCTATATATTCGCATTACCAATTTTTAAATCAGGAAAATATTTTTAAATATGAAACACATCCATCATTTCTTAACGTTTGAAATTGCGATGTGGATAACGCGCTCGACTGTTGTTCTGTAGATCGTTAGTTCAATTCCTGGACTGGTACATTTTTTTTATTGTTTTTTTTTTACTTTTTATTAAATACCATTAAAATTATTTTTTATTCATGAATT
>OY856187.1:170986791-171473881 GCA_963693315.1 Diogma glabrata | reverse complement strand
TTCAATGATAAATCACTTCGAAACCGTTTTGGGGTGACACCCGAACGTAAACAACTTAAACAAACCATCACAATGTTTCCAATGATAAATCACTTCGAAACCGTTTTGGGGTGACACCCGAACGTAAACAACTTAAACAAACCATCACAATGTTTTCAATGATAAATCACTTCGAAACCGTTTTGGGGTGACACCCGAACGTAAAAACATAAACAAACCATCACAATGTTTTCAACGATAAATCACTTCGAAACCGTTTTGGGGTGACACCCGAACGTAAACAACTTAAACAAACCATCACAATGTTTTCAATGATAAATCACTTCGAAACCGTTTTGGGGTGACACCCGAACGTAAAAAACTTAAACAAACCATCACATGTTCTCAACGATAAATCACTTAGAAACCATTTTAACCAGGTTATCCATATAATTTTAATTTATAAATTGTGATAACTTATAAATGTGTCCTATAAATGTGTTATTGGTTCAAAAAGAATCTATTCTACTTTTTAAAATATTTGAGTTATTACGTGAAATAAAATTTTAACAATATTAATCGAATCAACATGTTGAGCATTGAATCCCATCACCACAATTACTCAATAGCTTTGAATATTCCTATAGATACCATATTGACCGTTTTTTACGATGTATTATTTAGTATGCAAGCATGATTATTTAATGACCAGGTCTGAAAACACATATGCTGAATAATGTATAGGAAAAGTGGTTTACGTCGATAATGTGGCACCCTTTGTCGATAGGGTGGCACCCTTGAGTTACAATGTCTCTATTCCAAAATTATTTCTAAAATATCCGCTTAACCTTACTACCTAATATATGTTTTACATTTCAAACAAATTAATTGCAAACACCTAAGGAAACTAACAAACAATCAAATTATCGTGTTTGTAAATGATCTCAAAATAATTTTTTTTCCTTTATCTTGAAACTCAAAGAATAAATTGAAATAGATCGTTTTTCAATGGACACAAAAATAATTACTGTAGAATAAAATGGCAGTTATGCAATTACTGCAGTTTTGCAAATTTTTGTAGGTTGATACATACTCATACTGTTTGTTTTCAGTTTTATATATTTATATATTTGAATTAAATGAAAGTTTATCATTTAAAATTACATTTTGTTGGGTTTTAAATCCCTTGGAAATTTCAAACTCATCAAGTGATTCTTTTAAGGATCCTTGGCTACATAAATGTAAAGCCTTCAATTTTTTTTTAAAAGTGGTGTAGCTATTGTTATTAACTATGTAAATGGTTTGCAAAAATAAACTTTAAATTTTGTTTATTTTTCTTCTTAGGCAGGTATTCCTTAAATCAGTCTTTAAAACATTTTCCGGTTTTCCCGATGTAAAATTTTTCACAAAAATCACATTCAATTTTGTAAATTATTGAGCATGATTCTAATTGGATATTTAATTTTGGTTTCAATTCTTTATATGAAATATCTTTTAGGATTTCATACTTATATTTTTTTAAATAGTTCCTTATAATATTAGGCTATGATTTGTATATTCCAATTCCATTTTATCAAATATTATTTAATATAAGTTGTTACAAGGAAATTTAAATAAATTAATTTTCTTGGCGGGTGTATTTAGTCGTTAACACAGTGTACTTATTATGAACTATGTACCTATTATGTATCCTACAAATATATTTAGAATTAATGCTTTGCTGATACCTATACTATAGTTAAAAATATTTTTTTAGATTTCGTTTAGCAAATATCCCAAAAAATAAATATGCCACGAGGAGTTCATAATTTTTAAAGAAAAAGTTGGTTCCAGCAGAGAAAGACCAAATCTATAAATATGTTACAAAACCCGATGATATCCAAGGTTCATCAAAAGAAACTGATTATCACGTTGATGCAACGAATGTTTCAGAGAATATTGGCTCATCTTCGGAAAGTAACAGCAACAATACAGAATTAATAATGATAACCTATGATGACGAATTAGAAAGGAATAATGAATATGACAGTGATAATGCCGCTAATGCTTCTACTATCGAAGACAGTATTTGCATGGGTGAATCACTTCAGGACTTAAGAGATGTATCACATTGGAATATACTCGTCTCTGGTAATGTTCGCATTGAAATCATAAAAAAAGAAAGTGAACATTTTCAAAATAGTGAAGGGTCGTTTGTTACTGTATCAAGACACGGGTTAGACATAAAAGGTGATGTTCGCCATCTTTCTAAAGAATGGTTTTATAAAATGATGAATAATGGTGAAAAAATTCTACTGGTAATGGATTGTTTATTCTCCTGTAAATAATAACTTGCGTCCTGTATTGCTTCTGTTGTCGTGTATTTGCTGTCACCAATAATAATAATACAAAATCAACATTTACTACTGGATATCAGAAGCGGTGGAAACTAAATCCCAAAGTGGCCGAGCATGAAACTTCAAATGAATATCTGGAGAATTTTGAAAAGTGGAAAACTTTGGAAATGAGGTTAAAAATTCATAAAACGATACGAGACGCAGCCTTGCAATTAATATATAATAAAAATCAGAAGTGGAAACATCTTTTATCAAGATTACTGGATATAACTTTGTTTTTATCTAAACAAAACCCAGCATTTCATGGACATGATGAAGGACAAAGTTCTTCAAATAAAGGCAATTTCTTAGAACTAACCAAACTATTGTCAAAGTATGATGTAGTGTTAAAAGAACACATTTTGAATTTGGAGCATGGTAAATCACCAAAAGTATCATATTTGTCACCAGATATACAAAATGAGTTCATAAATGTTTTAGCGATCCACGTAAAGTTTAAGCTTGTCAACGAAATTAAATCGGTTAAATATTTTGGAATTATGTTTGATAGCACACCTGAAATTTCACATATTGATCAAATGTCAGAAGTGATTCGTTATGTGAAAATTGATGGTAGTAAAGTGGAAATCAAGGAAGAATTCCTTGGATTTTTTCCTTTACGTGGAAAAAAGCCGCTGATTTAAGCGATGAAATTCTTACACTGAAAAAAAAAATTGAAGTAATGATAACCTCATCTCGAAGATGGCAGTTTATTATTCATGCAAAGAAAAGATATTTACAAACAATTTCACCGTGATTGGGACAACTACTCAGTACTCAGTAACATTTTCCTGATAACAGAATGAGGTGTAATTAAAATATAAAGTGCTATCCAATATAACAGTAATTGAATAAAGTTAATAACTATTTCCATGAAAACATATTTCTTTGGCCTTATATCATGAATTTTTCATTTTAAAATTTAAGTATTTGAGATTAATTGAACTATATTTTATTTTCACATAAATATTTCATCTGATTGTCTCAACTGCATCGGCTTATCATTGTACGGTTGTTGAATCAATCTCGTATTTCGATTCGCCATATCTGCCCGCACGGTGAGGTTGAGACAACTGCATTTCGATTGGAAATAGGACATGTTTTTTTCAGTGTAAAAATCTTGAAAATGATGGTATAGATGTTATGAATTGTCGCTCCCAAAGGTTATGATAATGCAGCTGTTATGAGTAGTATACATGGAGAAGTGCAAGCTATTATTAAAGCAAAAAATAACAAAGCAATTTTTGTGGGCTGCAAAGATCATTCAATTAATTTATACGGCCAACACTCGTCAGTGGAAGCCATTTTTACATGTTTTTCTGCTTCGCCTAGCCGCTGGGAAGTACTTGCTAAACACAACAAAGCAACTGTTAAAATACTCTTAACAGCGCATTGGAGTGCTGCAGTAAAAGTATTGGCCGAAAACTTTGATGGGATTGTGGCTGAAATTGAGAAGTTAAGTGATCAACAAGAAAATGTAGACACTAGAGGCGCTGCACAGAACCTTATCAATGCATCATGTGATTTTTCGATTCTTTGCTATCTTTTGTTTTGGAATGATATTCTAAGAGAAATAACATCTGTGCTCAGATTGGATTGCAAAGCACGGGCTTGAATATTGATCAATTAGCTACAAAAATAGAGTCAATTCATAACGAAGTCTCATTGTAGAAGAGGCAATAGATCTTGCTGCGAAAAAATCGGAGGACTATGACATTCCAATGGAAAGCCGAATTCGTCATAAAAACGCAAAAAACGAACGGGTGGTGATTGCACCTGATGTTGGACTGACACTGAGAGCTCAACTTAAAAAGGACATGTTGGAATGTCTTGACCGATTCAGTGTTGAACTCCGAACTAGACTGAAGTCAGTTCAAGATTTAGCTTCATTGTTCGAGGTTGTGCAGACAAACACTTAGCTTTTGGTGAACAGTGAAGAGTTAAAATTATCGGTATCAAAATTTACTGGTTTTTATGATGCGATATTGGCAACAGAACTCCTCATAGAGATACAAAGGGTGAGGAGGCATTTAAAAGCGGCCAATGTTACAGTTTCTAACTGGGTGTACCTAGACTTTTTGAAATTCATCGTAGAATGGGATTTTTTAGAATTTCTTCCGAATCTTACGGTCGCACTAAAGTTATTTATGACTATTTGCGTATTAGTGGCTTCGTGTGAGAGGAGTTTCAGCAAATTAAAATTAGTTAAAAATTACTTGCGGGCTTATAATAATAATGCTCATTTGTATTAATTAAAAAAAATTATAAATTACGTTTATCGGCTTTTTATTATTATTGAGAGTTTTTATTTTTGGGGTGACACCACAATATCCGCCCCGGGTGCCACCCATGCTAGCTACGCCACTGTATATATATATATATATATATATATATATATATATATATATATATATATATATATATATAATATATATATATATATATATATATATATATATATATATATATATATATATATATATATATATATATATATATATATATATATATATATATATATATATATATATATATATATATATATATATATATATATATATATATATATATATATATATATATATATATATATATATATATATATATATATATATATATATATATATATATATATATATATATATATATATATATATATATATATATATAAAGCAAATGAAATATGTATTACATATGTATATACACCAAACCAAGAACATGAGTGTTGTAAATTAGAAATATTATTCGCAACGTAATGTGTGGATGCATATAATTGTATGTATATAATAAATATATAAATGTATATAATTTTCATCTAAATGAATTTGTTTGTCAACTTTAATTTTCCATTTGAATGGTAATTCTGTTTTGCGGAAAAAAAATCGATCAAAGATAACTGAGTGAAAGTTGAATAATTTATGTATAAAATATAATATACATTTAGGCATATATTTAACCATTCGGAAAATTTAAATTATTAATTCAAAAAAATAAATTAAATTTTAAAATTTCGGCTCCGAGGTGCATTAGTACCTGTTAATGGCCTTCTCCTGGCAAAATTTCAGACTCCTGTGTGCTACAGATTTCGCTGGAGAGCGCACGCAGACAGACAAACACTTTATTTTATTATTAGTATTATATTATTATTATTATTATTATTATTATTGTTATAGAAGATATAAAAATGTATATAATAGTTGCTTGGAATGCTGATAGATGTGAAACCCAGAATAATTTTAATGATTTTAATTTAAACATTTTGAAATTTTAATTTGCAATGCTACAATAATTGGAAGACAGACCAAAAACACAGCTATTTCACAGATTTAAGTTTTCACTTCTGTCGGCAGTCCTTAACACTGCCTTCTTTTTTTTATTATTGACCTAGATTGAGAAAAATTACTTCTCATTGGGGCATTCGAGTAAATAATGACGATTTCTCAAGTTAGTAGTTAAAAAAATTCATTATTGTATAGCGCTGATTCAAAAATTATAGCAATATTTATAAATTTTTATTATTCGTGAATGTAAGAATTGTGCTGGATTTTTCCTATCAATCTTCTTTTTATTCTTAATTTCCCATCCGTCTAATTCAATCACTCTGATAAATTATAAAAACAGTCTTCAAAATTTATTTCAAATTGATATGTTTAATAAAAATTGGTTGACATTCTACAATCGTTGAATTTGATGGAAGTAAAATTTGCATTGTACATATTACATTGCTAATTTATCACACAAAACTAAGGCAAATGAACTAATTGACGACACATAAATTATATTCGAACGATAAACGTATCGATATTAAGTTTAATTAACTTCGGTGTGTAAGGCAATTGAATTTTCTTTGATTACAATTTGAAAACCCATCAAATTACATTTTAATTTGACCATTTTTTAATTAAAAAGCAACAATTTTCTAAAATATTTTTTTTACTGATAGATGAAAAATTTTTTTGCCAGTATCGAAGAGTCGAGCAGATAAAAAACGTGTTCTAGACAGAGTTGTGAAAACTTGACCATTTTTGATTTTCCTGAAACTTGGCGTTTAAGTAGTATGGACAAAATAAAAAATACGGCTTATTTCAAAATTTTTTTAAAGTGCATAGTTTGAGCATAGGGGGCACCCCAACATGCATGAAAAATGAAAATTCTGCCAATCTGATGTAACTTTGAAATTAAATTGCTTAAGAAGGGCTATACCGATTTCATCAAACTTTTTTTTTGTTTGATAGATGATTAGTTAGTCGTTTGGAAAAAATTAATTTATTGCTTTTATAATTAATTTTTAAATAAAAATATTGAAAACACTTTTTTAAAGATGGCGCTAGGGTCAAAGCTCAATTGGAATTTAAATAATTTCTTTTCTGAAAATAGTTCTATTCTTACTCTAAAATATATCAAATTAACAAAGAGGCTAAAATTCTTGTTCTTGAGATATTTAATTTTAAAGATTTTTAGTACGGCAGAAATTTGAATTTTTCTTCATTTTTTCAAACAACTTCCATTAACAAAAAATTTTAAAATCAATTAAATTTTAACTTTTTTTATTTTTTAAATATAGTTCTTACCTTCCTTTAAAATATATCAAATTTACAAAGAGGTGTTAATTTGTGTTCTTGAGATATTTAATTTTAAAGATTTTTAGTCCGATTAAAATTCTACTTGTTCATTATTTTCTCGAACTTCAGTGGTTAAAATTTTTTGATGATAAAAATTGTTCGAAAAAATAATAAACAATTTGAATTTTAGAATGACTAAAAATCTTTAAAATGAAATATCTCAAGAATACGAATTAACGCCTCTTTGTAAATTTGATATATTTTAAAGTAAGGTTAGAACTATGTTTAACAAATAAAAAAAGTTAAAATTTTATTGATTTTAAAATTTTTTGTCAATGGAAGTTGTTTGAAAAAATGAGGAGTTTGCCGAGCGCATTTAAAGAAGATGGACGTGGATAAAACTCTCCGTCGTGATAAATATATATATATATTTTTTACTTTAATAATTTACCATATTTAAAGTGTCTTATTACTCAATAAAAGTTATCTAAAATGTGTTTCAAACCAAGTGCTTCAATAATATATAATAATATATAATAATATTTTAAAAATAATTTAATTTTTCTAATTAAAAGATTGAAAAAATCAGGAAAATAATTTTTTTTCTCTTGAAATTCTCGTAATTTATGGTTTTCAATTCGATACAACATTGTTGTGTCGTTGTTTATTTTATTACTTTTTTTTCATTTAAAATTAAAATTAAATTAAACCGTAGTGATTTTAGTCGATGAAAATTATTAACATTTTTAAAAAGGTTATAGAATTTATCTGATTTGTAGTGTTAAATCAAGAAACGATCTAATCAACAAGTCGTGGTATATAAGCCGTGTTCGATTTGACTGAAACAACTGAAGCAACTGAAAAATTAAATGCAATTGTTGTTGTTTTTTCAGTTGTTTCAGTCAAATCGAACGCACCTATAGTTGGGTATAATTATGTAAGAGGACACTCTTACATTAAAAAAAAAACAAATGTCAATTTTTGTTGTAGTATTTCGAGAATATACATAAACATTTCTAATTGGAATTTCGTGTTTCTTGTTTTGATTAAAAAAAAAAATTTGTTTGTTGATTTAGAGAAAATAAAAAAATTTATCAAAATGCCATTACCAGGAATAAATGAATGTAAATAAAATGGAGTATTTTAGTTTAAATTTCATAATATAATTAATGAAAATGCAGATTTATTAGAAATAAAGATACAAATTTCGTCAACTTGAAAAGGTGTCATGGCGTGTGAAATATTATTCTTAAAAAACATTGATAACAATTTTGTTTCTTAAAAAAACTGATGGTTTGATATCTTAGGTTCGCTATTCGAAATAATTGAATTTTCATATATATATATATGAGATTAGCTGAGATTTGGCATTAATTTAATTTAGTTTTAATAAATTTAATGAAAATAGAACTTCGAATTAATTAACTTTCTTTGATTTACAGTTACAGAATATAATACAAAAGGTATATATAAACATTGAAACTAGTTTTTAATGTTTATAAATAACTTTCTTAAAACATCTTTCGTATTTCTATCAACTTTATGTAATTTGGAATAAATGAAAGGAAGTCTAAAAATACGTCTAAAGTATTAAAGATATCGTTCAAACAAATTTTATACATATATTCCATATTTGCATTATCAAAATATATATAACATATTTATATGAATTATCAATATATGTATATATGTGTATGTTTGTGTGTATGTATGCATGTATGTATGTATGTATGTGAAAACTTCTTAATATGTATGTTTGCTGTTAATAAATATATGTAATATATATAGGTATATATGTATGTGCGAATATATGTGTATGTATGTGTGTATATGTATGTATGTGTATGCATGTGTATGTATGTGTATGTATGTGTATGTATGAGTATGTATGTGTATGTAGGTGTATGTGTATGTGTATGTGTATGTGTATGTGTATGTGTATGTGTATGTGTATGTATATATGTATATGTATATGTATGTATATATGTGTGTATGTGTGTATGTGTGTATATGTGTGTATGTATGTATATATGTATATATGTATGTGTATAAGTATATATATATATATATATATATATATATATATATATATATATATATATATATATATATATATATATATATATATATATATATATATATATATATCAGAGATGGCCAAGCTTCACTTCACGTGGAGCCGCAGTACAATAATCTCTCGTTACGAGAGCCAACATAAAAAATAAAAAATCTCAAAAGTATCAGTTGTTTGGAAATATTTATTTTATTGAAAACCAAATATGTACTTATGATTAAAAATCCATACAAATACATATTTAAATTTTGTTACATGACATGGTTGCTGGTAGATGGCATGTTTGTTTGTAACTTGGCCGTGAATTTTCTGAAATCTGGTTCATAGTTTGTTAGCGCAGTATGAAATAATTCCGTTAAATGCTCATTTGTAAGTTGGTTTGATTCGGTGGTCTAATTTTATAAACTTCATTGTTGAAAAAAGTGATTCACAACAATATGTTGTACCGAATATGGACAGTAATCTGGCAACAGCGTTTGTCAAATTGGGGTACTTTGATTGAGACACTAGTTTCCAAAGCTCATTTGGAGATTGTGGTGCATTTGGCTTTGTGATGCATTTTAAGAATGTGATCTTCCAGTAGCTCTAGTAATTCCATCTCTCCTGAGGCACTGTCATTCAAAATATAACAAGGAATCGATAAGCCCTCGTTAATAATGTCAATCTCGAATGGGTTTACAAGTAAATTAAGATAAATATTTAAATTATTCAGATCATTAGATCGCAAATGAAATTTTTTCAACAATTCTGCTAATTTGCTGTTGTATTCACTCAGTTTGTTATCATTAATTTTAGAGAGTATGTTCTTCAGACGAGGAAAGTGGTTGAACACTTTTGTTGTTAAATCTCGTTGAAAAAGTTGAATTTTTTTCATAAAACTCAGAATCGTTTGAATAATATCAGTAATAACTTTATCTTTTCCTTGTAATGCTAGGTTGAGGGATTGCAGATGCTCCATTATATCAGTCAAAAACATACAGTCATTAATCCATTCTTCATCCTTTAATTCCAGATAGTGTTTTTCTTTTCCTTTGAGGAAATTTCTGATATGTTCCATTAAATCAATGAAATCACCGTTTTTTTCTTGCAATTTCCTTATGTTTTTAATTTCGTTATTATGGTCAATTATTCATTTTTTTGGTTTAGGCCTTAGGGCAATATCTTACTGTCGTAGATGTAGAAGCGGTTGAGATAGCATATGTCGGATTTGCACGTGGATTTTAATTCTATTTAATTATGAACTTATTCATTTTTTAATTGGATTATTAAAGGATACATTAAATTTAACGTCGGCAAATTGCCTAAAGATAAAATATCAAAAATATTGTTTATAAAAAAATTGCAGAAAAAGATAATCATAGAAAAACAAAAGAATCCAAAAGGAAAGACTTTTGATTTTGAGAAAGATTTTTGTGCATTAATTTGGGACAAATACAAGTGGTTTTATTTTTAGTCCACTAGAATATGTTAAACGTATAACCTTAAATAATAAAATTAGTTAAATTTATTTATAACAGCGGATTATAAACTTGATTCGCGAAGTGAAGTAGTATCAAACTAAAACAAAGCCACAAAAAACTCCAACAGTAGTAACTTCGACAGGACGGACCTAAATATAATAATATGATTGTAATAAATCATATTATATTAAACAGCATTATAAATTATATGTATTACTTCTAATTTTGTTACAATTTTTATGAATTATTAAATATTATTTAATTTTTTCATTTCTTTTCGAGAGCCGCATTTATTCTTTCAAAGAGCCGCATGCGGCTCGCGAGCCGCGGTTTGGCCATGTGTGATATATATATATATGTGTGTATATATATGTATGTATGTGTGTATATGTATGTATGTATGTATGTATGTATATGTATATGTGTGTTTGCGTATATGTGTGTATGAGTGTATATATGTATGTATGTATGTGTACATGTATGTGTATATGTATGTATATATGTATATATATGTGTATACATGTGTATATATGTGTGTATGTACGTGTATATATGTGTGTATGTGTATGTATGTGCATGTGTATATATGTGTATTTATATATATGACAATGGTGAATGGTCGTCTTATCAACACTTGTTATAAGTGACAGTGTGAATTTTAAACTAAATTAATCTCTTAAATGATAAATATATAAGTATAACTAAATGTAGTGAAAACATTAATTGTAATAATCAGTTTTATATCTAATATAATAGTTTTAAAGTGTTGGTTTTAATAATTAAACTCTAAGGTAAGATTGCTTTCAAAAATGGAAAGATGTGGGCGACCAAGATGTAATCTTCCCTAAATGTAAAATTTATTAACTCTGATTTTTACTAGAAAACTAAATAAAGGTGTTATTGTGCTATTCGATTTTGTGTAAAATTTAAACCTACTTAGAGCTTTAACTAGCGAAATTTAGTTATTATTTCAAATTCAGTTTAAAATTTCATTTGTTGACATAATTTTATGTGATAGATTTATCTCTTTCTATTTATCCAAACATTATCCATAAAATCCAATAAGATTTTTGAACGATATCAACGAGCAGGGTTAATTGTTTTTGTTAAATTAATTCTTGTGTTTCAAGAAAATTCAAAACATTCTTGCGTTAATTATATTATATAAAATAATGTTTTATAAAATTTAAATAAATACATTTCAAATAAAAACATCAAGTGAAAGATAATATTTTTATCCAATTCAATCCCAACACTTTTTTATATGAAATTCACTCAATTTTCAAAGGGGTTTTTGTTTTTTATATATATGTACATAATATAAATGTTTTTAAACCATAAATAACCATAAATAATTTTAACCATAAATATAATACATGAATTCAGATTGGAGAGTGCAGAGGACTACAATTTAGTCATCATCCTATTATACTAATAAATTACATGAATAACAGGTTTCCGACTGGAGATTGCAGGCGAGAAATTTAGATACGGGATTGCTGATTGGCGATTGCAGATTATATGTATAAGTGATTGTCCTTGTGATTGTCTCTTAACAGTAGTAACTAGATACGATTTGCCAGGTGTCTGTAACCGGGTCGTTCACTCCTAACTTACAATTACCTACCTATCCTAACCTATTGTTATATGTAAAACGACTGTAGGAAGTGGCCCGGCCGTAATCCGGGAGTCTCGCCTAGTGCTTGGTCCTACATTCCAATCAATCAATCAATCAATCAATGGAAGTTGTTTGAAAAAATGAAGAAAAAATTCGAATTTCAGTCGTACTAAAAATCTTTAAATTAAATATCTCAAGAACAAAAATTAATGCTTCTGAGTTAATTTGATATATTTTAGAGTAAGGATAGAACTATTTTCAGAAAAATAATTAATTAAATTCCAATTGATCTTTGACCCTAGCGCCATCTTTCAAAAAGTTTTTTCAATATTTTTATTTAAAAATTAATTATAAAAACAATAAATTAATTTCTTTTCAAACGACTAATTAATCATCTATCAAACAAAAAAAGTTTGATGAAATCGGTATAGCCGTTCTTGAGCAATTTAATTTCAAAGTTACATCGGATTGGCAGAATTTTCATATTTCATGCATGTTGGGGTGCCCCCTATGCTCAAACTATGCACTTTAAAAAAATTTTGAAATAAGTCGTATTTTTTATTTGTCCATACTACTTATATGCAAAGTTTCAGGAAAATCCAAAATGTTCAAGTTCAAATTTCGACTTTTTTCACCTGCGTAGATCACGTTTTTCATCAGCGTGGAATGCTGAAGTAAACAGCTGTTTCACTTAAATTCCTCATTAAATAGTAAGAGTTTACTTGTGTTTGTGTGTCATTACACCAGTAAGTTGAGTTTTGTCTAGATTTGTGTTATTGGTGCTGCTGTTTTGTGTGTAGTTTTGTTCGTGCGTTTAATAACTATAGATCAAATTTGATAGATTCTCACTAAACCTTGACCTTAAAACTATTTTGGATTGAGGGATCGCTAAGAGTGTTGAATTCAATACGAGCAAAACACAGGTTTGTTATTTTTCTTGATTATCCACACCTAATCCGTTTCCATTAAAGTTCGACTGTAAAGATCTTGTACAGAAAGAATCTGTTAAACTTCTAGGAGTAGAAGTTGAAAATAATCTGAATGGAATTCTCATATTTTTATCCTAGCTAAGAACGCTATTCAAAAATTAGGCTTTTTGAAACGATGTCGCAAATTGTTTAATAGCGAACAGCTTCTATTAATTTTTTTATTATTTTTGAAAACACTTATATCAGTCTTTAAATTTTTTTTTTAGGCAATAAAAACCATATTTCGACACATTCCCACTTTCAAGTTGAAAAAAATATAAAAAATAATACACAAAATATGGAGGGGCTGAAATCTCACAGCTCTGAGATATCAAGACTTCGGTCTGGGTTAAGGATTTTGATATAGTTTTCGCCAAAAAACTTTTATGAGGACATGGTTTTAGTTTTGGGCAGCGATGTATATCAAACATGCTCTTTGTTAAAGTACAAGTATTTTTTATCCCTGTTTAAAAATTTATTACAAAACTAACACGAAACATCAATACGTTGCCGGAAATTATAATCAAAATTCCAAAAATATTGTATTAAATAAAATCAAACTTTTTCAAAATGCCAAAAATATTCCAAAAATTAGAATAAAATCAAATATTTAAACTTTTTCTAACTTCCAATAATATTTAAAAAATTCTTAAAAATTCAATTTTTTCCAAAAATTCTTACAGAGAGAGAGAGAGAGAGAGAGAGAGAGAGAGAGAGAGAGAGGGAGAGAGAGAGAGAGAGAGAGAGAGAGAGAGAGAGAGAGAGAGAGAGAGAGAGAGAGAGAGAGAGAGAGAGAGAGAGAGAGAGAGAGAGAGAGAGAGAGAGAGAGAGAGAGAGAGAGAGAGAGAGAGAGAGAGAGAGAGAGAGAGAGAGAGAGAGAGAGAGAGAGAGAGAGAGAGAGAGAGAGAGAGAGAGAGAGAGAGAGAGAGAGAGAGAGAGAGAGAGAGAGAGAGAGAGAGAGAGAGAGAGAGAGAGAGAGGGGTCTAAATCAAACAAGACCAAACCACCGTTCAGTCTTGGTCGCCTTGGTAAAGTGAGTGACTGCCAAGTCAACCGCAATTAAAAAATAAGTCAACGCAATCAACAAAAATAAAAAATTACTCTCGAATTACATTCGAGGACGCCAAACATATGCTGAATTCGACAACAGTAAATCGAAATACCGGAAGGTAAAGCAGAGAGGACCACAAGGAGGGGTACTGTTCTCAGCGTTAGTGTCCGATTAACAAAGTACCTGGAATCATGAAATATACAAACCATTGTAAATTGAGGTAACAAACAGTTCAATTTCTACAATCAGACAACCAAAAATTCTGAGTGTGGTCTTCGATAACATTTTGACATTCTCTTTCCTCTCAAAACAGATATCCTGTTGCATTACAAACTTGCAACAACGTACTAAAATCTCTCGCAGGTACTAGCTGGGATAAAGACAAAGAGACAATTATGACACCTTAAATTATGATCGCATTTTATATTATGTAGCACCTGTCTGGTCGTCGCAACTGTCTCAGACATCATGAAAAAACTAGAAACAACACAAAATGCTGCATGGCGTGTCGCAAACGGATGTCACTCAATAGTAAACTAAGACCATTTACATATGAAACAGAAATACTGGTTCAACGATTTGCTTAGCCGTCAATACCTGCTCAGCTGGCATAAGAATGACCACCCGGGCAAGGAATTTGCTCACACAGAAATTGTCTAAATAGATCATACAGTCCAGACCTAGAAAGCTGCTACCACCAGCAGGACTAGACAGCGTTACATACAAAGAAAACCTGAAGAAACTACAAAGAAAAGCCGTAGCTAAACCGATCAAGGAGTACAAGAAAAATATAGAGCTTTATAGCCGACCACCATTGGAGGATACCTCAGAAAGGCTTTTAGACAGATCTACCAGAGCGACACTGTCACAACTTAGATCGGGACGGTACAGTTTGCTTAAAAATTATTTGTGTAGATTAGACAAAAGCGTAACTGATGTATGACCTAGTTGTTATTTAGCTTTTGTTTAAATGCCCAAAGAATTTTTCCAACCTTGTAACGACGGCCTATTTCGAATTTTACTCTTAAATAAGAATATTCATTTTTAAAGAAATTCGCTAATTATTTGCTAATTTATTTCGGTTCCGGCCTTTAAATTAAAACAAACATAAAAGCATTTGTGTGCTACAAGTCAGTCAATAATATTTTAACATTTTCTCAGTTAATTGCTTTGTTGCGTAGATTCACAATACATAATATCAATTAATAATATGTGTTTCTGTCTACATAAATAATAAACATTTTTGTTTGTATAGCTTAGTAATAGTATTGTATTGTTACGATTACAGAAAAATCATAACAAAACACAAAATTCATTTTGGTTATTCGGTTCTTGATTATGTGGACCTTGATTTTTATTTCTGAATTTTATGTATCCATATAGAAGATTATTTTTATATATTTGTACTTTTATTTTTTATTTTTATTTTAAGTTTTATTTAAATTTTATACATGTGTACATATTTGTTTCGAAGACATAATACAGTTTGGATGCCGACGTTTCGGAGCCTTGGTTTTGCTCCTTTTTCAAGGCGACGATGTTTTCTATTTTTTAAAAAATAGGTAAAACAAATTAAAAATTTACAATCAAAACATTGCTTAATTTAAACTTAATAAACTAGTTAAAATATGAAAATAATTTTTATATATATAAAACTTAAACAACTAACTGGCAAAAATTACAAACCGAAGAATAATTTAAACACAAATGTTAATAAAAAATCCAGTTGTTTATTTTTACTAGTGGAAAGAAAGGTTATTGTGAGGCGGATGTTGTTCTGATATGAGAGCAAGTTTGGAAGGATTTGAAGAAAGGAAGGTATTTTGAATTGAGGTATGGGAGGTCAGCCATCCAATTGATGGATTAAGGTTTTAACAGGGCTATGTAGGATGATCCTAGAAACGTGCGGTGGTGAAAATGAGATTATGAGGATAGAATCTTAAGATGGTGGAAGTCAAAGGAGTTTCCGATGGTTTTGAAGTGCTCTAGTAAGGCGTTGTTAGAGTTGTGGCGAACATCAAAACTAAAATCATTTCTCAAAAAAATTTAAAATTTAGCAGGCGATGAGTTCGTTAACATTTATTAAAAAAACAAAAAATATATTTTTATTATTCATTTTTATTTTACAATTCATTGTATGGTTGATACAACAACATTTTATCTGCTGCCTTTTGTGTTTCCTTTACGTGAACAGTAAAATTGTTAAATCATAACCGAAGATTCAGCTTAATCAACACCTTCAAAGTAACTCATTATATTGGATACAACATCTCGTATCATCGTATTCATCTCCTGGAGAATTCAACGACACTAGCAGCCAGCCTCTATATTAAAATCTACTTCCACTCAACGCAGTGTCATCTAAAGAGTCATAAGGACGTTTGAAAACAGAAATATGTTTTTGAATTCTGGTTTTTAATTGTTATTTTGTTTGGCCAACGTAAACTGCGTCACAATCACCACAATTTAGCAAATATATGACATTCGAACAAGCCAATCTTCTTGGATATCATTTCTCTAAAAATTCTACACTAAAAGAACCCAATTTCTTACCTAAACCAATTTCTAGAGCTTCTCATAACATGATGCGTGCAATTTTTCGTAAAAACATTCGAAAAATGCTTTTACAAATTAACGCTAACAAAGCTTCTGGACCAGATTGTATTCCTCCGATTATTCTTAAAACAATTGCAAAAGAGCTAGCACCGATACTCACTAAAATATTCTATTTATCGTATAAGAAAGGCATTTTTCCTGAATTCTGGAAAATGGCAGCTGTACAACCAGTTTCAAAAAAGGGCAGTAAAACTAATCCAACAAATTACAGACCCATTTCAATTTTGTCCGTTGTTGCAAAAATTTTTGAGAAATACATTAATTTTAATATAATGAGATTCTTAGAGTTCTCAAAATTGCTTAATAAAAGACAATACGGGTTCCGTAAAGGAATAGCAACGCGAGATTTACTTTCTTTTGTCACTCATGTCTGGAATAAATCTCTTGAGAGCCATGGTGAAACTTTTGGTGTTGCTCTTGATATATCTAAAGCATTTGTCAAAGTATGGCACAACAATCTTATTTGCAAATTAAGATGCTATGGTTTGGACGACCAACTTATTACTTGGGTACAGAGCTTTTTTTCTGAACGAAAATTTCGGGTCAATGTTGATGGTAGAATCAGATATTTTTTCAACTAATGCAGGCGTTCCTCAGGGTTCTGCTTTGTCACCAAGTCTCTTCCTTATTAATATCAATGATTTGTTGAATTCAACTGTTAATCCTATTCATAGTTTTGCTGATGATAGCACACTTCATGCATCACATGAAATGTCTAATATACACTCACCGTCAGTGCTTAATAACTGTAGGTCAAATTTGATAAATTCCTTAAACGATGATCTAACGACTATCATAGATTGGGGTTTGGCTAACAGTGTTGAATTTAATACAAGTAAAACACAGGTTTGCTATTTTTCTAGATTGTGCACACCTAATCCGTTTCCATTAAAGTTTGACTCCAAAGATCTTGTGGAGAAAGAATCTATAAGACTTCTAGGAGTATGAAATCGAAAAAAAATTGAAATGGAATTCTCATATTATTAACCTGGCTAAGAACGCTGTTCAAAAATTGGGCTTTTTGGGACGATGCCGTAAGCTTTTCAATAGAGAACAGCTTCTTTTAATATAAAAATCGTTTACTCATATATACGCATATTTTAGTAGTTTAAAGTGTCTTGACTCTGTTCAGCGTATATAAAACTGATCAAACTGATTGGCAACTCAACTCTTACTAATGAGCTTGATTCCTTGCAGCACAGAAGAAATGTTGCTGATCTGACAGTTTTCTATAAATATGTTATGAATGAACAAACTTCCAATGAGATCAAATCAACCTATCGCGTAACACCAGAGCAAATGTTGTAGCCCATCCTTTTTCATATAAAAAGATGCAGAACTGTTGCTTTTCAGCGTGATTTTTTCAACAGAGTCTCTCATCTTTGGAATGCCTTATCTTCATGGGTTTCCCTGACAGCTTTAATCCTCAATTTCTTAAAGAAACTGAATAAATTTTCCAACTTAGTCCTAATCACTAGTTGGGCATGGTATCTTCGGATATTCAGAGATGTTAATTTATTCCAATTAACACTAAATATGTAACTTTGAATAAAAAAAAAAGCCATAGTAGGGGTTTTGACTTCCACCATCCTAAGATTCTATCCTCACAATCTCATTTTCACCACCGCACGTTTCTAGAATCATGCTACATAGCCCTGTTAAAACCTAAATCCATCAATTTGATGGCTGACCTCACATATACCTCAATTGAAAATACCTTCTTATCATCAAATCCTTCCAAACTCGCTCCCGTATCAGAACAATATCCGCCTCACAATAACCTTTCTTTCCACTAGTAAAAATAAACAACTGCTACTATGGTTCTATATTTGGTTTCTCCTCCTTCGATCTCTTTCAAAACATCTTCGTATCGCTTTTTTCTTCCCACCCCTCTTTTTTCTCCTTTTTCTCTTTTCAACACAACTTTTTCATTCGTCTCCGGAAAAAAATTAAAAATTACAGTCTATTTCTTCTCCACATTAACAATAACAAGGTTGGTTTTTATTATTTTTATTATTATTTTCAGTTAACTTTTTAATTAACTTTTTTGGAAAAGATTTTTTATTAACATTTGTGCTTAAATTATTCTTCGGTTTGTAATTTTTACCAGTTAGTTGTTTAAGTTTTATATATATAAAAATTATTTTCATATTTTAACTAGTTTATTAAGTTTATAGCTAGAAACACAACACGGGCGAAATCGTCCGACGACGACGTTAGTAACATTAGAATACACAGAATACATACATTTCAAACAGAACTACAGCGATAAACGAAAAAGTTTTTTTCGTCGGAGAAAATTTAGATTCTATTTCTAATTTATCGTCGGCGATGATTATTGCCAGATATCAATTCTATTTTTATTTGGCTGCAAGGGTAATTTTTAATTTGTTATTGTGACAGTACCGCCAACTGAAAAATATGATTTTCTGATATTTTTCGCGTTTCTGAGGTTGTAATCGTTTTGTTTTGAGTTGTCAACTGAATTTTCAGTTTATGTTCAAAATTCGGTTTTATTCATTTATATATTTTCATAATTTGTATATTGTATTTAATTTTTAAAATTAATTATTAGTAGAAAAATTATTATTATTTATTTATTAGTAAAAATTATTTATTTTTGAAATTGAAATTTGTGAAATTCATTTTGACAAAGAACAAAGTATTTTAGTTTATGCAATTTTATTTTTGACAGCTTTTCACGCTGACGCCTTTGTTGTGGTTACAACAGCGAAATTGTAGACGTTTTTTTTTATCGTCCGTGTTGTGTTTCTACCTTAAATTAAGCAATGTTTTGATTGTACGTTTTTAATTTGTTTTTACCCATTTTTTAAAAAATAGAAACATCGTCGCCTTGAAAAAGGGGCAAAACCAAGGCTCCGAAACGTCGGCATCCAAACTACATTATGTCTTCGAAAAAAATATGTGCACATGTATAAAATTTAAATAAAACTTAAAATAAAAATAAAAAATAAAAGTACAAATATATAAAAATAATCTATATGGATACATAAAATTCAGAAATAAAAATCAAGGTCCACATAATCAAGAACCGAATAACCAAAAACCATTATATGTTTGTCTGAAATATACTGAGCCAAAAATCTTTACGTATCCTGGTCTCATACAGCTGAACAAATAATTCTGTAAATCTCCAAACTTGGCTATGTAATCTGACATCTATCACTAAAAGTTTTTGCCTGCAAAGAAGTGTTCATTAATCTTTGTTACAAAAGGTAAGCATATTTAATTACTCTTAATTATTGTGTCACACCCGCAACAAAAAGTGATATTTATATGTTTACAGAAAAATTGCTTTGACTATAAGTTATGAAACTTTATTTTCAAAAATAGTTCATTAAGGTACCTTGAATTCCACAGAAAAAAAATTTAATTAATATTTTAATTATAGTTTTTATGTGTTGCGAGTGTGACATGTTCTTGTTGCGGGCGTGACATTTAATTAAAGTCACACCCGCAACATCTTTTGAAAAGAGAAAAAAAAGATCAAATAAAAGACAGCGTATGTGATGCAGGAGAGGAATACTGCATGCTAAGCTTGTGTTCCAGATGTTTAGATGTGATCAAATCAAAAATTCCGAAGGAGGATCATAATGTTTTCATGGAAAGACATTGAAGGACGACCAAAATTAATGGATGAATCAGGATCATCTTTAGATGCTGCAACCGAAATCTCAATGCATATAAAAGGCATTGTTACATTAAAGATGTCCAAGAGCCTCATTTTCAGTTCGTTAAAAATAATTTAGCAGAAGGTGAAGTCGCTTTACAGGTAGATTTTGCCGAAAATTATTCCGCTGTCATACAAGATGAAATCCAAGCCGCTCATTGGGCACATACGCAAGTTACTATATTTACTGCCGTTGCCACATACTTTGATAAGAACCAATCATCATATATCATTGTATCAGACAATTTAAACCACGGGAAATATGCAGTGTGGAAATATTTGGACACATTAATCAAAGAAATTAAAAAAGTCAAATTAATTAGAAACTCTGTCTCATTAAAGACTCATGTCTTTTCCGATGCTTGTGCAGCCCTATTCAAAAACAGGTACAATATGTTGTCCATGTCATACATTCAAGAAGACTATGACATAAAAATCACATGGTCTTCACTTCAAAGAAAACCAGCGAAAATTTTGTTGGGCAAATAAAATAAATGAATGGTGAGGATATCCAAATAGAGTATCTGAACAAAATCTCAGATAATGTATGTGTTTGTTCAGATCTGCCAGATGTATCCTGGGAGAAACAGAATATCATTATAACAAAGCTGTTGCCACAGGAAATTATTAATTCCAGATTAGAGATGAAATTTATTTGATTGATCTGATTTATTAATGTATTTAATAATATGTGATTATAATATGTTAATTATCTTTTTATAATATGTTAATTAAAAAATAATCTGTTTTGTAAGTATGTCTAGTTCACTGGCCATACATGTCACACCCGCAACGAAAATTTTGAATATTTCCTACACAAGCAAGAACTGAGTTAGTAATTTTATTTTTTCATAGATTAATTGTTTAAGTATTACCATAGAATAACTATAGTTATTCAATGGTATTACTATACAACATAAAAAATAACCAGTTCACAAAGTTGTTATAATTCACAGAGTTTTGAGTTTTTGTATTGCAAGATAAAAATGCATGTCTTTTTTATGTCACACCCGCAACTGATAGAAATGAATTTTTTAAAAAATAAATAAAATATTGTGAAACATGCAGATTTGCATTAAACAATGTACAGACCTTCATCAATTTGTCAATCAATTGAAAACGAAAATAAACGAAATAAAATTTAGGGGATTTTTACACTAAATTTTATTTCGTTTATTTTCGATTTCGAATTGATTGACAAATTGATTGAAGGTCTGTAGCATGCTTTAAATGTATATATAAGTGATCTACATTAAAATCCATAAAAATTTAAACCATTGCTCTAAAATATTTTAGCTGATGGGAAGTTTAGTTCGTGACCACCCGCAACTTTGGATTGGACGATTTGTAGTTGTAAAGAAAGTGTTTATTGAGATGGTTGAGAGAAACGGTTGACTTGCATTATATTTGAGATGATATGAGGAAATTTTTAATTGATGTGCGATGAAGAGTACAATAAAGAAACAGGAGTTGGATAATTTGATTATTTATACTCGATCATTTGTTCGATCGGAGGAATATATAAACAGTGCACACATAAAATCAAACAGTACACACATAAGAAAAACAATACGGTTGATTGATACTACTGAGCTAACTGTTCAACTTGATTCACCTCAGTAGCGACGAACTGTGGTCGAAATGATAATCTATTGTAAATGCAACTTTAATAATTCGTCCTTTAGAGAAGTTCAAAACATCCTTCATTACAGTGTGCAGAAGAACTCATAAAAGAAAAAAATCAATCTTATTCCTTTTAAACATTATTTGATTGATAACCTATATTCAGCATAAGGCTTACCACTAGCAAAATAAAAAGGATATATTTAATTTCAAAACTAATTCAGACATTAAAGAATTTCTAGGACATATTTCAATGTTGCATATCTTCCATTTCTTACGACGCTGTTTACTCAGGTACAGAAAGTTTATGTGTTGAAACATTTCTTTTGTGACGGGTTAGGTAGACAAATTATACAAGCCACGCCTGCTCTTCGATTTCATTTTCTACATGCCATATTTAGTTCGGTTTACAAGAGAATAAAACTTGAAATTAATGATCCGCTGATATATAATTCGAAAAGTCTTAAATGATGGTTATTTCGTGCAAATCGGGGTTCTTAAAGGTAATCCTTGAATAGTTCTTGTTAAATTAGTTTTATTGTTGGGCTTTTTGAAGCAGACTTTAATACATAATTGCTGATTCCTAATTATCATTGCTGTATATGGTCTGTCGGATACATAAGGCAGTACAACGATTTGAAATTTGTGAGGGGAAAAGCAGGAGAAAGGCTATATATTGGATGTTACATGCTATATTTGTTCAATTCCGTGATTATACTCGAATGAATTCAATTTTTGTTTAATTAATAGAAAAAATATTTAGATAAAAAAAGGATTTAGGTATTTGTATTGTAAAAATATAAAGTAAAGTCAGCTTCGTGTCTTTAATCAAGACCTATAATGGTCATAACAAAAAGTAAAACCCTTTGTGTCGGTATTTTCCATTGCGGAGTAAAATTATTCACGTTTTGGAATTTGTGTTAGAAAAGACAAAGAAATTCTAACGTAGTGAAGCTAAATTGAAAATACATATTTATTTATTACTTTTAATTGGTCTTTGATTTCAATTGTACAATTATACAAATAAATTTATGTTAATGTGTAACTATATAATAGAAAATTTAATTTTACATATTTTGGTTTAGTTCATTTGTGGCTTAAATATTAAGTGCCAAAAACACATAAAAATAAAAATTGATTGATGTCATTAAGTTTTGTTTTGCGAAAAAGTAGGAATATAGTGAAATTAAATTAGGATATCACAAAAATATATATCTTTTTCTTTAAATATTTGTTTTTTTAAATTAATTTAATTGTAATTTTTGTTGTCACAAGTGCCATTTTTTTTGTAAGAAATTCAATTTTGAGTTTGTGTGATTAGAGTTGAAAAGAAAACACAAGGAAATATGTGTAACAATTGTTGTCAACAATCGTCCATTCGTTGTGACGCAACAGTTTATTTGCTCAAGTATTTGTATAACTATTATTGACAACAATTTACTGGATCACTTCAATATTTTATAATTGCCGCTCAATACTCTCCCGTGCAGATTTGGGGTGCAACAAAACAAAATATATTAAGCCGTCGTATTAAGTGAAATGATAGACTATGGTAAAACAAGGTGCTGAGAGGTGTGATCTTCTATCATCATGGGGTGAGTCAATCATTTATTTTATATTATTGTTCATATAACTGAGTGTAGTATTGGTGTATATGTTACGGTCTTGGCTTCTTCGCTGCTAGGGTCGTCAGAGTCTCTTCTCCTAAAGTTTTTTCGTGGTCTGTCAGTACATTCTCGAATGCGTGCATAATGATTAATTTTTGCTGTAATGAGGGATGTTCATTCTTGGATCCACATGACTTTCACTAGCTAGAATTCACTAGCTGGAAATCTCAAGGTGCGCAGTTCCCCGATTTCTTCCTATTGATATTCTTAGCAATAGGCCCAGTCTCCGTTACAAATTGCTTATTCTATAGTTTATTGCTTATTACTTATTTATTTATTTGTAAAAACTGTTTTTCATGAGGAACTGTAGGCATATATTGTTGGAAACTAAGATCATGATCCAAGATTAAGAAGAATGCTGCAATAAAGACATGGCCCACAATATTGCACATAGAACGCAAGAAGCAACAAGCATCACCTCATATGGATAAACAGAGCAACTTGGCTCTCCACAGAATCATAAAGGTCTCATCCATAGAACCCGAAACAATCTCAAGACCATAGTCAATAAGAGGCAATATCAGCGACAATACAAGCTGCCTTCTGATATGCAGAGGCAAGTAACAATTGACAATACGAAGTCTTAGCCGAATGCCAAACATCTTACCGGCCAGTGAGTTAACATGAGGTTTTCAGTTTAACTTATCGTCAAAAACAACTTCCAGTTTTTTGAGATTTTTAGTTATTTATTTATTCGTTATTTTTTTGGGATTTAGTAGGGTTTAGTGAAAGCCAGTTTTGAAGGGCCCATAGCAAAATAGACTTGAGGTCACAATTAAGTTTTTCAATGCAATCATGTAGTTTTTTTCGAGGCGAAAAGATGAACCGTAGCATGAACACAATGTTTGGCGATATCATCGATAAACATTGAAAACAGGACCCAAAATGGAACCCTGCTGAAGTAATGGGAAGCGCATCCGAGATCATATCAAGAGAGCAAACAGACTGATGATTGCCCTGTCAAAAAACTGAATCTTGAGCTTAGCCACACTGAAAAAAAATTGAAGAATTTGTGCTGTTTTTTTAAATACAAACTAATTAAAGAAGCAATTTGTTTTTAATATTGTTGGATTGCAAAAAAAAATAAACTTTTTTTAAATTTGGAAGTTTTGGTTCGAACAACACAAAATGTTGATAAGTAATCCAGATATATGGTGTATGGAAATGTATTGGCTGAAAATTATATTGGTGTATTAATGAGAAGAGACGTTTGCCAATGGCTGATAGTTGGTGGATAGTTACTAGGGTGACCATCCGTCCTCTTTTTAGAGAATTTGTCCTATTTTAGACGGAGACCTTCGCTCTTTTTGTCCTATCTCTTTTTTGCACCATAATCTTTTTTGTCCTATATTGGCAGTTTGTCCTTTTAAATGTCATCTTTTTGTCCCCTAAATGTCCTCTTTTTAAAATTTTCTTGCAAAAAACATGATAAACTTTTACATTTATAGGTTTTGTTAGAATAGATATTGTACTGATCGTGTTGAAAGGCAAGGAGTTTTGCTAGTTTTTGAAAACAGATTATCGAATTATTCTTAGTTCATCTTAGACACGATGGTATTTCACTCTTTTCTGCTGTTGAAAGAGTATTGAAATTGAATAAAGCGTTGAAACCGTATTTTTGTCCATAGCAAAACCACCAGTAAAGTTAAAACTGTTTTCGGAGAATCTATTAAATGAGGGATATTTGTTTTTGTTACATTCGGTGGTCTACGTTTTCCACCTCAACATAAAAAAATAGAAATCGAGCATAATTCCTTGATTCAAATAATGAGTTAGTTAGAATAAGTTCAAAGAGCGCTTGAGGAAGGAATAAATAACAATTTCTTTCCTGGATTAACTTTAAATGTTTTAAAGAAAAATAAAGAATTGGTTAACGAATGTACGGCTTTCAAAAAAATGTAATAAAAATTTACAAAGACTGTTTAAATTACATCAAACAATAGACAAAGCAGTTCGAAACGTTTACAATATTTAAATAGGTGGCTTTGATGAAGGAACCAGAATGAGCTACAATATTCAAGACAGTTGAAAATTTAATATTTAACGAATTTTTAAGTTATTCAAAAGTGTCCTCTTTATAATAATATCTGGGGAGGAATAAAAGGTGCAAAAGTCAGCCGCATCCAACAACAAACTCTACATCTATACAGCTTTAGTCAAGCACACATTTGCGAGCAATATAGCTTTCTTTATTGACAGCATGTGACATGACAATAAGAGCGTGATGGGAGATGTTTGGCACCCAAACGGGTTGGTTACTTTGACCAGCGAATTATCACTGACCATGAAGAAATCAATTTCGATCGAGATCGAAAGCCAAGGAAGGTAATTTATTTTCCTTGTTGTTGTTTTTTTATATAAAACATTATCAGAGTTCTAACAACGGAACTACCTGGCATAACAATGATTACAAGATATATAAAGCCCAGGACAAAAGTGGGCGAGAGAAGGAAGGAATAAAAGATTAAGATGGATGGTTATAACAGAGATCACAATCTGGAGATCGTTCGTAACGTACAATGCGGGAAGTAAACAAAAAATGGCAACTTAGAACACAGGACAAAATTAGACCATTTCTAAACAGCTTAGGCGACACCAGCAGAAGAGAATACTACACTTGGAGATCATCACTCAGAAATGGGCAACTGTGACTGCAAGAACTGCAAATCATCCGTTTCAATTGACTTACCATGTTTTGGTACAATGGTAACCGCTGTCATCCCCACACGAAAACTGACAATCAACATTTTCTTGTTTAGCATTTGAGAATATTTGGCAAGAGCAGCCAGCTTAGGTGGCAAGTTGTCATTTAGGTATATAGCTGACTGGATGTTAATACCAGGAATCAGTGCAGAAACCATTATTTTCTGCCTCTTGAAACATTGAGCCATAATATCATGACGTACATAAGTATGATATACATTTCGAAAACATGGAAGTGAACCAAATACAATACACCATTTTGATTGGAAAACGAATGCTCTAATTAATATTTATGCAGTCGGTATTTACCTACCTCAAGCCTCGACGCTTCGTCACTGATGATGTCACTAGATGATCCGTTTATTTTGAAGGTGGAATAAGTCCACTTCCCAAAAAAAAAAATTTCAATAATCACAATTTACAAAATTTTTTTTATATATAAATCATTTTAGTCTAGTATCATCAAAATCATTGTGACTGAGCAGTTCTTTAGGTCTCGAGAGTAACCGATAGCAATGTGGATAACGTAAATTAGAAAAAAAATACATCCACTTCTGAAAATCAATTTATACTCGTAAAACGACAATGATGAAAACGGAAAAAGTTGAATAAAAAAATATAAAAGTTTGTATTTCTTTTACCGTTACATTATCTTCAAAATTATTTTTTTACCTTATTTTTCACATGTTCTAAATATTTTTCTTCAAGAAATTCAAACAGTGGTACCATACACGAAGCTGATGTCCATTCATGCTTTGTATGTCCAGCAGAAAATCTCGGTATAACATGCGCCGATGCACTGCCCAACTCTGTATTCAACGGTTCTTCTGATGTAACCCAGTGTCGTGTAATAGGTAACAATATTTTTGCTTCTGATTTTGATAATCCTGCATGAACAGAATCAGTAAAACCTATTGCGAAAACTGCTTTCTTAAAAAAATCAGGAAATTTTTTAACTAAGCTTACAGTTAACTGGCCACCGTAGCTATGAGCAACAATGGCAACTGATGTTGGATTACATTTTAAAATAAATTTTTTCATTATTGTTTGGACGTGATTTGAAGGAAATTCACTTCCAGGTATTGGTACTTTTTTCCCATCAATTAAACGATAATTATCGTTTGCATTGACAGCCACAACTTCATAACCTAACTCTCGAGCTTTTTTAATGTACGGTAGATGTGATCCAACGTCTAAAGAGTGATTTATTATTAAACTGAAAACAAAAACCAACTATCAGCTATTGCATAAGTAAAACAAACTCAATAAGAGTTCAAAATATTTGTATAAGCTACCTGCGACTCCATTGACCAGCTCTTACAACGCCACTTCCATGAATAAGAATCAACAGCTTATCTGAGCTTGTTGGTTGCCTCTTGGTCGAAAAAATAAACCCAGCTTCCTTTATTGGAACATTTTCAGGAAAATGTATTCTTTCTAAACCATTTTCTTCTAACAATTTATACACTTCTTCTGTGATAACTTCACCTAATGCTTCATAGTGTAACTGGTTATATGAATGATCTTTTGAAACCTCAAAATTAAAACCATTTTCAGTTAATTTACCAGTTTCTTTATCTATTTTTTTCAAAATCCCTGTAAATTATGGTAAGTTATAAAATTGAAGAATACATATAAAAAAACTTACCACTCTCATTAAAACCATAACCAAATCCCAAAAGTGTTGCAGGAAATTTACCATCAAACTCCATTTTTATGCCAACGTCATCTACATAAATTAACTATGGAAAATTATTTTAATATAAAATTTTATTGGTAAACAAAATCCTTACGAGAACAACTAGCCAACGAATAGCCATGTCAAAAATTTATAGTAAACCCTACTCTAGTACTACATTCTACCCAAATTCTAGTACAACACTCTTGACAATTTGATCGAAAAATTTCTGTAAACAAAATAATTCGAATAAACGTGTACAAAAACCGTGTAGTATTGAAATTAATTACAATATAATAAAAATAATATATCTAAATTATTATTAATCAAATTTTGTTTCAAAATACCTGCAAATCAGAATGGCAGAAATTGGAATTGGGTTTGAAATTAAGGCAACCGAAGGAAAAGTAAGTTCGATTTGTTTGTTATTTCTAACCTAAATTTATGAAATTTTGTGTTAACTCCAGGGAAGAGGAATTTATGCTTTAAAACCTTATAAAGAAAATGATATAATATTCGAAGAATCGCCCTTAGTTTGTTGTCAATTATCCTGGAACGAAGCGTATAAATATTTAGCATGCGAAAATTGTATGAGGTAAGTAAAAACAAAATATTTTTATGAAACATTAAATTAATTCCGTTCATTTAAAAGACCTCTTGAAACAGCTGAAGAAAATGTAAGAAGATTATCTTCTGACAACTCAATTAAATTACCTTTTCCCGATCTTTGTCCTACAACTTCACTTCGACATAATTTTGTAGTATGTCCACACTGTGGTTTACAATATTGTTCGGAAACATGTCGGCTAGATGCCTTTAACAAATACCATGCAACTTTGTGTTTAGGCGGGCAAGTCAATAACCAAGATTTACCGTTGAACAAGTTAGTTGAAACATGGAAACGTTTGCACTATCCACCAGAGACATCAAGCATAATGCTAATAGCTAAAATATTAGCAATGATAAGGCAAAGTAGTAATCGAGAAATGCTACTATCGAAGTTTAATGATTTTCAGTCCAGTTCCTTTAACTCAGAGCTAATGATTTTTCATAAATTACTTGGTGAAAATTATTCAAATGATTTGAAGGAATTACACAAACTAACGTGTGAAACTTTTGCTGGTGAGGAATTTGGTAAAGTGAGTTCTTAATTATTTTGAAATAAAATAAGTTATTTATGTTATATATGGTATTTTTTAGATTTTAACTACCGAAGGTTTTCAATCATTGTTTGCTTTAGTTGGAACTAATGGACAAGGGATTGGAACAAGCTCATTTTCTGTATGGGAAAGGCAAGCATCTAAATTTTTAGATGAAAAATCAGATGAAGCAATTGCACTCAACACTTTTATTGATGATTTATACACCAAAATGGATGAAGGTTTAAATTTTAACAGTTGTTTTTATTGAATCCTCAAGTATGATTTTGTTTTTATAGTCTCTGGAATTTTTTTAAACTGTGAAGGAACGGGATTATATTCGTTACAAAGTAAAATCAATCATAGTTGTGCTCCAAATGCTGAAATAACATTTCCGCATTCAAATAACGTGTTGGCTGTTAAAGCTTTGGGTAGCATAAAACCAGGAGATGAGATTTGCATTTCGTATTTGGATGAATGTTCATTGAGTCGATCAAGACATTCAAGACAAAAAGAATTACGAGAAAATTATATATTTGCTTGCCAATGTGCTATGTGTGAAGAACAACGAACTGATCCAGATGTGACAAGTGACGAAGGAGAATATGGGGAAAATGACGATAATGAAATGGAACATTAAAATATAAGAATAATATAAATATATTTTAGATAATGTTAATCTGATTTTGATTTTTTTCGTTTTTTATTCAGCCACAATTGGAGTTAAACTAATTAAATTATTACTACTTTCAGCTAAATCTGTTATCGATACACGACCTCTTTGTTTTATAAATTTAGCCACCGCATTTAATTCATCTTCTGATATAAATATGAATTTTCCACGATCATCAATAACTCCAGTCAGAATGCCATCCTTTTGTAAATCTGTTATACGATCTATAACAGCTTGTGTTTTTAGTTTAAATTCCGTGGCCAAATCTTCCAAAACAATAACCTTATTGTTTTTGATAAAGTTAACAAATTCTTGTAATTGATTTTCTTTCTCACTTCCCTCATTCTCTTCGTAGCCCTCTTCTTCAACACTAAAAGCTTCTTTCATTTTCAAATACTCCTCATATTCTTGCTTTTCTTTTTCTTCTTTTGCTTTTCGTTCTTCTTCTTCTTGTTTTCGTTCTTCTTCCTTTTCTTTTTGATCTAGTTTTTTTCTTTCTTCCTCGTCTATTGCATCTTGTTTCTTTTTATCTTCCCGAATCTTTAATTCTACTTCCCGTTGTGCTTTCTTTTCAGCTTTTGCTTCTAACTTTGCCCGTTTCTTAGCACCTATTTTTTCACTTCCAATATCGGTTGATGGTTTATCCACATCACTTTCTTCATCATTGTCATCCGATTCTGGAGCATTTGCTACAACATTGTTGGAACCAGCAACTGTTGCACCTCGAACTCTATTTCTTTGATTTCTTGCAATTTGGGCTCGTCTAGGTATACCTTCTTGAGCACGGACTGGAATACCTCTCTGTTGATTTGGTTCTAATATGGATCAAAATTGTATTAACAGTAGACGTGTAAGAAATATAGCTTATACTACCCTACCTTTAGTTTTTGATTTATCTGATGTTGTGAAGAACAATATTGTTAGAATTATTATTAACAATGCAGAAGCTATTCCCACTAATGTAATTATATCCATATCGGGATTAAATTGAATTTTATATTGAATAAAATTGTTATTATTCAACTTGACATGTTTTTTACTGTACTAAAAGTAGTTTTCTCATTCACCGTTGGAGGCATTAGTATTTCATTATCATTTTCCAAAATATGGGTTTAATTTAATATTGAAATACGTTAAATTAAATTAATATTATCAATTAAAGTATGGAATTTATTATGAGTACCTAAGTTTATTGATATTTCATTCAAAATATTCAAATATATTTCGTATTTTTCACAACCCTCAACAATTTTGACATTTGTCTTGTTTAGTATTTAGATTACCCACAATCACAAATCACAATTTAAATTCGTTCATATTAAATGACGTGTCGTGAAGTCAAATTTTATTAATAAATCGAAAAAGAAAAGTTATTCTTTGATTTGAATATAAATAAAAGCAAAATTATGATAAAATATAGTTGTATCTTAGTTTTATTTTATTTTATAAATTTCTCGAATGGATTATATTTTCATATTGGCGAAACTGAAAGAAAATGTTTTATAGAAGAAATTCCTGAGGAAACAAATGTCGTTGGTAATTGATATATTTGCGATATTTATACTTAAGAATAATCTGTTTAACTTATCTAAATTTCAGTTAATTATAAAGTAGAATTATTTGATCCAAGATCCGGTGGATTTGCACCATCATCACCAAATATTGGAATGCATGTTGAGGTTAAAGATCCCGATGATAAAACAGTATTATCGCGTTTGTATAGTTCAGAGGGTAATTTAAGGAAAAAATTAATTCTGTACCAGTCTTTTCTGATTGTTTTTTTTTTGTTACAGGTCGTATAACTTTTACATCTCATACACCTGGGGAACATGTAATTTGTATGTATTCGAACAGCTCAGCTTGGTTTAGTGGATCACAGTTGAGAGTTCATTTAGATATTCAAGTTGGAGAACATGCCGTCGATTATGCGACATTAGCTCAAAAAGAAAAAATGTCAGAACTACAATTGCGTATTAAACAACTAACCGATCAAGCAGCTCAAATAACAAGAGAACAAAATTATCAAAGGGTAAGCTTAGGGAGTCCTTATTTTTGAAATTTTTCTTATTTTGTATTTGCTCATGGATTTCAGTTTCGTGAAGAACGTTTTAGACAAACAAGCGAAAGTACTAATCAAAGAGTGTTTTGGTGGGCTTTGATTCAACTATGTATTTTAGTGGCTATGGGTTTTTGGCAAATGACCCATCTCAAAAGATTCTTCCAAATGAAAAAATTGGTTTAATTTTATAGAATAATTCACACAATTATAAAAAAAATGTTGGTTTATTTATTTCAGTTTTCTATCAAAATAAAAAACAAATTATAAACGATTACTTTTTTAACTTATAGGCTTTTAGATAAACTAGATAAATCATTCATTTGCTTATTAAAAATGATTTAATACGTTGTAATGGGTTGAGTGACTCGTCCGACTACGTAAATAAATTTTTAGATACGCCATTGCTTGAACGCCGTGCCACAGGTATTCGTAATCGCAAGGTTTGAAGTCTACATACCTAAACTTAAATTTTTCCTTTTTTTGTAAAAATGAACAACCAATATTCAGTAAGCGAAAGCAAGCCAAAAATATATAATTGCATTCACTTATACAACTTAAAATCTCACTAGTGAGAAAACAAAATGACTATTAAATGACCATCCTGCTAGTTAGATAGAGAACAAAATTACACTAGAGGAGCTTACTAGCTGGCTAGTAGATTGTAAGCCGCTTTTCAATCGAGTAAATTCACTTAAACTGAATTGTATTCTGAAATTTGCATGTAATTAAATTTCCACTGTAATATTCCGTTCACACTGAACGTAAATAGGAATTTGTAAAAGAATTGGCGAAAATCAAAGGGATACGGGTATGGAAATTATTAGGCGAATTGTGTTATTAATGTCTGAGAGATGAATTCGCCAGGCAATAACTAATTGATTTTCACCATTTGAATTAAAATAATCGTTCTGAAATAAAAATTCTACAACGAGATATCTGAACAGCAGCTCGATGGAACATTTCCAAAGTTCTACTCTGTCTTTCTCTGCACACAGTCGAAATTTGACTGTCGACTGAAAAAGAGTTTGCCAAACATGACAACATTATTCCGTCCATTATATATGGACGAATAAATAACATAGATCAACAGAACTTGTCCGAAATAAAAAAAGTTTTCGTTATAATTTTTGCATTACTGATTTAACAAAATTGAATGGTGTTTCTGTTGCAGAGTCAATTAATAATATAATCCTAGTTGCATTGCTTTATATGTATATTTTTTGTCGAAAGTTTTTTCATTAATAAAATATTCTTTAATTCAATCGGTTGTTCCAATAGGTTATGGCCCAGTTCCTGTAAATAATTTAATTTTTTGAAATTGCGCGATTAAACCGTAACTGAATGTTCTCGTTATACGCTATTAAAAAGTTGGACGACGAAAATTTTCCATCTTGGAAAATTCAGATGCGTTCGGTGCTCATCCACAACGACATGTGGAAGTACACTAAAGATGCAGCCAATCCCTAGTGAAAATATTGGGATACTTATGATGCTAAAACGTTAGCCACCATCATGCTTTGCTTGAAGCCGTCACAATTATGTAATATATCCGAATGCGAAACTACAAAGGGAGCATGGGATAAGCTGATCGAAGTATTTGAGCCTAAGGATCCTGCAACGGTGATGATGTTAACAACTCAATTGTTGAAAATTAAAGTGGAAGATGGAACGAAATGACAGAGTTCCTGAACACATTTTTTTATCTTGTTGGACGAATCAAGACTTTCGACGAACATCTTTCTGAGGGGCTTCTAGCTAGTATTCTGTTGAACGCTTTACCGAAAAGCTACGAAAATTTAAAAGTTGCAATTATAACGCAGGAGAAAATTCAACCATTGGATTCGATTAAGAATAAGTTGATTGAGGAATCAATAAGGAGGAACTCTGAGGTTTCGAAGGACGAAAGAGTTTTTACCAGAAACGTGAAAATTCTTCGAAATAAAATCAGAAAAAGGCGCTGAAATGTTTCAAGTGTCATAAAACTTGACATTTTTCCAAAAATTGCCCGTCAAACTAGAAGAAGAAAGTAATAGAATCTGGAAACAAGACATCTTTCGGGTTGTTCTACGCACTCAAAGAGAATATGGACAACACCTGGATATTCGATAGTGGCGCTACGTGCCATGTATGCTGCAAAAAGGAGACGTTTTCTGAAATTAATTCAATCTCGGACAGATTGACATTGGCGGATGGCAGTTCCATGAAAGCTGAAGGAATAAGAAGAGTCATTCTTGAAACGGAATATGGAAGTATTGAGTTGAAGAATGTCCGTTACATCCCAGATGCGAAGTTGAATTTCCTATCGATACCTAAAGCGACTGCAGGTGGATTGAAGGTCCAGACATCATTTGAAAAAATGGACTTGAGAAGAAATGATGAAAAATTGATTCTCAGCAGTTTTAGTGAAGATGATTTATACGTATACAAAGTAAAGAAACAAATCTTGGCAGCTGTCAGAGAGGACCTTATCTACGAAAATGGTATGATAGGTACGGGCATCTTAATTAGGGTTTCTCATTTCCCGTAGAAATTCAAATACCGGGAAGCCGGGACAAAAAATATTAAATTCCCGGGATCCCGGGAAACGCTAAAAAGCTAGATTTTTCTAATTGGGTGGTAGAAAAATGTGTAAAATTAAAACAGCACAAAAAATGCGCTATTGATTTTTAAATTTCCATTATTTTTAATTAGAAAAACTTCAAAAATTAAATAAAAAAGAATACATAAAAACAAAACAAAAACAAATTCATAATACTAATTTTTAAACAATTTTTCAAAAAACTAGGTTGTCAATGGCGCCATCACTCAATTTTGTCCGAATTTTCGTGACGAAACGTCCATTGAACCATCCGTCCAAGAGAACCATTAAACATAATTTAAGAGAAATGAAGCGCAAGTTTTAGGTAGATTTCTCAGAAAAATCTACATATTTTAAGTTTGATTGGTTTTAATTTGTTGTGTTTATGTGTCAAAAAAACCATACAAAAAAACCATGATACCATTATGTGTCAAAAAAAACATTTTCCTAATTTTGAACGAAATTAATTACTACAGAGGGAAAAGAATTAAAAACTACTCGATTTTCGAGTGAGAAAACTTTTAATATCTCTGAAAAAAGTACAAAAAAATGTTAATAAAAATTAGCGGGATACCCGGAATCCCGGGATGAAATCCCGGGAAAACGGGATGAAAATTTACCCCCGGAATTCCGGGGAAACCGGGATCCCGTTTGAGAAACCCTAATCTAAATGTTAGAAGCTTGAAAGATTTGAAGAACCAAAATATTGTCGATGGCTTGAATTTTGCGGATCCCGGATCTGATTTGCAGTGTGAAATTTGCATGAAGGGAAAGATTGTTCAAAAACCATTTCAAAAAGAAAGTAAATCAAGAAGTACAGAGTTGTTGGATATTGTCCATACAGATCTATGTGAACCGATGAGAACAGTGTCTTCTGATGAGTCGAAGTACTTTCTACAAACAATCTACTGGATGATTACTCACGTATGAAGTTCGTGTATTTTTTGAAGAAGCTTTTGCCGAAAATCATTGTGGCAAGCGTGTAAAAGCGATTAGGACTGACAATGGCGGTGAGTTTTTGAATGAAGATTTCACGAAGCATCTTGAAAATAGTGGCATCCAGCGAGAGCTTACCATTCCCTATACTCCACAACAGAACGGAGTTGCTGAGCGAGGAAATAGAACGTCAAAGTTGAAAATGCTGAGTTGGTGCAGACAATTTCTTCGGATGGATAAGAGAAGTATGAAAGCGCAGATGATGACGTTCCAGAAAATGCGCAATGTCTACAACAAGTGATTCGAAATACTCCGACTCCAGAGGTTAGTCAAAGACCGATACGAACGAAGAAGGTTCCTGACAGATATGGAGAGTTTGTAGCTGTTGTAAACAAATCAGTTTCTTACTCTGAATTATCAACACCACAAAATTTCAAGGAAACACTAGAACGTGATGACCGTGAGCTATGGAGAAAGGCAATAGCTAAAGAAATTTTACAAGAGATAAAAGTTGTTTTTATTAACAAATAACTATAAGGTTTATTCATATAAACCCAAAAACTGATTTCGAATTGAAAAATTCATATGATTCATAAATATACTTGACACTCTGTCGCAAATTGATTTCTAATTGATTGGTAACATTCAATAATAACAACACAAGTGACTTAGGATTGTACGGGGTAATAATACCCCTACTAACCTTCGAAAATTCACAAATAGTGAAGTTGAGAAATTAATCATTTTCCAAAAACATAAAAAAACCATAATTGTCCTGTAAAATACTTTATCCACGACTACTAAAGATTATATGCTTTCCATGCATATGTCTTCCTATGTAATTGTATTCATTCCACAACTAGTGAATTTGATTAAAATTCTTTAACAGCTCTATAGTTTATTAAATATTCCCCTAACAAATTAAACAGCAAACTTGTTTTGTTTTTCGCTATCTTTCATGTTTTTATTTCAATATGGCGATACAAATTTTTGCATGAAAACTGGAAATTAAACGAAATATTTTACAGTCGTGGATAAAATAGCATCTTGTATTCGCTTAGCATGATGGCAATTCTTCACTCGGATGATTCCCTCCACTCGCTACGCTCGTTTCGGGAAACTTCATCCTCGTGAAGAATTGCCTTCATTCTAAGCTCATACAAGAATCTACTATTACAACATACAATTGTCTTAACTGACGAATAAATCTCTAACAAAAAAAAAACTTCATTTTAATGTTTCCTTAATTTTAATTTTTTTAATTAATGATTTTTTAAAAAATAGATTAATGATTATTTTTAACTATCTTAAATTATTTTACATTAAATAATTAATTTTAAAGAAAAAGATTTCTTACCTTGTAAACTATGTAAAATCTAAATCTATTTGTAAAATTTAAAGACGCAAGAACACAACTTCTCTCTTCAAATTGAAATTAACACTGAGCAATAAATGTTTGGAGTAACGAAAAAAAGTAGCTGATTCGTTCAAATAAGTAATTTAAAATAAAAAGAATACCAGTACGTCTATTCCTGCATTTCCCTGGGTTATGAGAAAAAAGGGCAATAAATGAAATAAAGGAAATTCTCTAATACGAAATTGTTATTTCCCGCGGCACGGAATACTAGTTATGAAAAAATTGCTATAATTTATTTCTCAATTCCTATTTCACGATGTACAGGAATAGGGCTACAGATGTACTCTTAAAGAAAGAATAGTAGACAAAATAGTAGACCAGTGGGCATAAATAAAAGACGTCAGAATAGTACATTATGATGCTAGGACGTAAAGCTAAAGATTTTGGACGTATGTGGAGTTTGCAAATCGAGGCGCTAGCCGAGATTTGCATTTTGCATCCACATTAAGTCCAAAATAGTTTACGTCCGTGCATCATATACTATTTTTTATTCGCCGCAAGCAAAACATTTTAAAAAAATGTTTATTCTAAATTAAAATTATAAATTTGCATAAATTTTGAAATAAAAATATGTGGAACAAGTTACCTTTGACATAATATTTGTTATTTTGTCCAAATTATTGTATCACTATTTTTTTTTATTTAGCGTATGGTTTTTTTTGTGACACATTAAAAATTAAACTTAAAATAGGTAGACTCTTCTATGAAATCTACCTAAAACAAAACATGGATACACATTAAATGAACTTACAATCGATTTGATTGCGCGTCTTTCAGTAAAAAAGTAAAAAGTAAAATATTTGAACATTGGGCAGTACATTTGAACATTAGATGTTTACATCGAGCGAGTTTATACATCGGGAGTTGCCAAATGGATGTCTGAGATGTCGCCATTGTACCGTCGAATTGGACACACAGTTGCAATGTGTTTTATGGTTTGTTGTGGAGCGTAGCAGTTACACTCAGGGGACTCTGAAATGCCCCACTTGTAGAAAGAATCAGCACAACGTCCATGATTCGTTCTTATTCGGTTTAGTGTAGTCCAGGTATGACGTGGAAGTTCGAAACCAGGTTGGGTGTTGTAATGATGCCAGGATGTGTTCCAGGCATCCAAGATATTAAAATTAGTTGCCAGCAGGTTGCTGGCAGTTTTATGTGGAGGTTTTCTTGACTTCAATCGACAACGAGTGTGGTCACCGTAATATTCGTGCAAGGGTAACGTGATATTGTTGGTTACCTTTTTACGTTCACGCATGATGCGAGCGTCTGAGTGCAGGTGGAGCGATATTGCTTAACACAGGGGCCAAGGAAAAGGGGTGGATCTGATAGCACCACTTATAGTACGCATCGTGGCATCCAGCTGGCAGTCGGTTTTTTGAGTATGTGTGCTAGTGAGTATGTGTGCTATCACTATGACAACATAGTGGGGGGTGGGGTTCTGTGGAACGAAAAGAAAGCAACTGTTCAATTCATTCGTAAGATACCAGGGAAAAAAAATCATAATATTAGAATATTAGAGCAATTCTAGATTACAGAAACTTGAAAATTTCAATTGGGGGGGGGGGGGGGGTTAAACCCGATTAAACCCGTATGTCGCTACGCGACTGAAATAAAGTATATTTAATAAAAAGCAGGGTTGCAACGTATAATACGGTGACGTATAAAACACGTATTATACGTACGTATAAAACGTACAGTATAAAACACACAATTATATACGTTTTATACCGTATAAAAGTAAAATCCTTATGCCCGATTTCTTCATAATTTAACTAACTCGAGATTAACTAACTTGAGGTTAAACTTAACCGGCTGTTAAACTTAAATCGGTTTTCTTCATTCAAATTGTTGTCTATCAAAACTATGGTTAGTAAATCCAAAGTTAAGCTGCGGCAACGCTGTAAAATAGCGCTAATATGGATGAACATTTGTACTAATGTATGTTGTTTTGACTATTTGAAAAATTTCATAAAACAAAAGTTCGTTTTAGAAAAAAATTTGATCTGTTTTATTACGTAACGGCAAACAAAATTAAATAATAAATAGTAAAATTAATTAATAAAAGATTAATATTTTACTAAATTTAAAAGGTGAGTAGACTTTTGATAAAAGTTTTTTTGAAGTAATTAAAAGTATGATTTTAAATCAAACAAATTCTTATTTTAGAAGTAAAAAATTAATGAAGGAAGAAAAAACAAAATTTATAAAAATGAGAGGTGCCAATTTTTCATCGTTGATATTGTTTTGAAGCACAAAACAATTATTGAAAATAAAAAAACTGATGCAACCGATGTTTCCTAAAAAAATTCTGCATGGGAAATAATTACTGGGCAATTTAACGTTTCAGGTAATTTTAATAGAAATCTGAAAACAGTCAAAGGTAAATACGAAGCTATAAAAAAGGGTTACGCAAAAAATGTGCTCGTATAAAGGCAGAAAAATTAAAAACAGGTGGTGGTGTGGCTGTAGTAACAAACTTACAGCCATACGAAGAAAAAATTATGGATGTATGCCAAACTACCTAGTATGATTGGCTTGCAATCAATATATGATGATGATGGCGAGGATGGTTGTTATTTTGGAGGTAAATATTTTGTAATAATTACTATATTTACATGCTAAAATATGCCAATTATTTACTACTTCAGATCAAAACAGGAACCAACAAAGAAAAACATCAAAAGTCCTATCGTTGAAGCTATGTTGGAAGATTACCTGGAGGAGGAAGATTATAATGGAAAAGGTACTTACAATTTTATATAAATGCAAGCTATTAAATAATTCTATAATTCTTATATAGTACACTTGTAAAAATAGTCTTTACTGTTTAACTTATATATTTATAGATATAGATTTTGAAAATTATAATTTCTATAATTCATCTGGAACGGCAATGGAAACGGCGAAAGAACACCAAATGATTCCGGTGAGAGGACAAAATGTAGCGATTCATTCAGTTGTTTTATGCCATTTATTTATTTTCGAATACTTTTTCAGTAATGGAACTACCGAGGCAGGAGGAAGAGAGGGAAGTTTTAGATTTAAAATGTAATCTGTCGCCAAATATTCCAAGATCCAAAAAATTAAAAAGTTAGTCATATATTATTTTTGTCTTATATTAATAATGTTGAAACATTATGTTACGAATAATCATAGTAACAAACATTTTTCTTTTATAGGCATTTACCCATCATCAAATAAATTTCCTTTTACGATTATTAAAAGTAAAAGTAAACGCCTCAAAGTTTACCGAGTGATGAAATTTTTAATTTGAAAAAAAAAACACTTATTCTGAAACAAATATAACTTGTAGAGCTAGAGGAGAAGGCCAAAGAAAATAAATTTAAAGACGAGGCGGAAATAGCTGCTCTTGAAAAAGAAAAATTAAAATTGAGTATAGAAAAAAAAGATTACAAATAAAAAAATAAATATGGACTTTTGAATTCTGATTGTATATTTCATATAAACATTATATAATAAATATTCCATATATATTACATAATAAAATTAAAATACTGAATTAACATGAATTAAAATATTGACATTAAAATTAAAAACGAATATTTTTCTGCTTTATTTTAATTACGGGCATGTTATGTATTTAAGACAACCTAAAATTATGTAAGATAGATATTTGTTCATCAGAATATGAATTAGATAAATTAATTAATATAAATACGTGGAGACTTCTCCACGTACACTCACAAAAATAAAAGTCACTTTAACAAAATTTTTATAAATATACAATACACAAAATTTTTTGACAAAACTACAATTTTTTTCCTTCAAAGCGAAAAATAATTTGTAAATCAAATAAATTTTTTGTTTTTTCAAATAATTTTTTGTGTTATCTACAATATTTTTGGTAAACTTACAAAAAAATTTGTGTGTTGTATATTTATAAAAAATTTGTAATATTTACTTAGTTTTTTTTTGAGTGTATGTATATTTATCGTAGTAGTCATCAATTAAATGCCGACGAACAACATTATCTCCTAGGATTTCAGGTTCCCTTACTTCTTCATTTTCACTAAAAATCTGCCATGTTATCGGGAATGCTATCTAACACTGGTGGCTCTTCTTCACCAGCATCCCTAGCCAAATTATGCAATATGGCTGTTGCAACTATGATAGCTTGAATTGTTTCTATTTTTGATCTCATTCCGAGACTGTTTCCGTGACAAACTCATCCTTCTCTTCGTCGGAAAAAATATTCACGTCCATTATTAATTCCATATTTGAATTTACTTCTGTGATCGTTGCCTACAATACAAATGTATGTTCAAGTGCAAATAAACACAGTTTGCACATAATTGCTTCAATTTTTATTTTATTTTCTATTATATTTATTTTTTTTTTGAAAAATACGTAGCCTCTCGCGATTTGAAATTTATGAAAAAAAGTCAAAAATGGAAATTTACAAGTGCGGGATGTTTCGGGTTCATTACGGTGAGAAATGTTTGTTCTAAACTCTAAAGTATAGGCCTTTTGAAAAGGTCTTTTATATTGGGCCTATTGCGAACAGACCTTTTTTAATTTTTTGTTAGTTTTTCAAAAAGAGGGTCTTAGTACCTTCCCAACGGTACCTGGCTGTTTAAAATCGGTTGAAAATAAATCATTTGGCAGCCATTCTAACGTTTTATTGGTCATTATTATAGTATCGAAAATATAGATAACAGGTTTTCGCCCATTACTCGGGAACTAATTAACCGATCTGCATGTTTGATACCATTTCGACATCCTGAGAAAACATAGATGCGGAAAATGCCCTTGATTATCCATTTTGGCCCACTCATATTGGATAATTTCATCAAACCGCGGAAATGAGCTACGGCAACAGATTTCTTGGCCATAACTTCCACATTTTCTCACACAAAATTGTTTTTTTTGATGGCATTGGATAGGTCTGCTCTTTACAGAATGCTTAGTCTGTCTCTACGATAGTTACAAAGAAATTGTGGGACAACCAGATCGCTGCAATAAAAACAGCTATCGCGCGCTTTACTTACGAGAATGGTCTACAGTTTCACCACTAGAATCAGCCTTCATGCATAATACATATACACGCATTCACCGATGATGTTTTACTTCCACCGTCGTGAGTCTCGACCATCTGACAGTGAATTTACATTACATATTATATTGCTTGGGTCACCGCATGTTATTCAATAATTCTGAATAATTTAGCCATTGCAACCCGTATAAGCTACAATTAACTAATATTGGTGAAACCAAAGAAGAACAACCGAAACGTCACATTGCATTCACATATATTCCTCATCCACCGAGACCATATCTAACATATTTCGTGCGAATGGTCTCGAGGGTATATCGAAGTCCAGCAATAAAATAAGTACCCTGACTCATTCTGCAAAAGACAAACAACAACAGCATGAAAATTCGGGTATATACTCAATAGAATGCAATACAAGTAACTGTGAAGCTAGATATATAGGAATGACTAAAAGAAAATTCGGTTCAAGGAACACAAAAGATCAACATACAAGTGAAAGATCACTGCAGAATCATCAGTAGCAGAACATGTAGCATTAAATAAACATCAGTTCAACATCTACAACTTAAAACTAATCAAGGAATGTATGGATTATCGTCGGCTGGATATACTTGAATCAATAGAGATTCAAAGAAACAACAACCCGAGCAGAAATTAGTTAGGGAAAGCCTGAATACAGTCAGGGCGTGATCAGGGTCAGATAGGGCAAGCCCTATTAGGGCAATCTGATGTGGGCCTGTTCCGGACCTGAATTAGAATACCCTTTTAGGGCTAACCTTATTTGGATATATCCGGCCCTGATTCGATTTTTCGTATCTGACCCCTAGTTGGGCAATCTGATCAGAGCCTGAAGCAAAATGCCTTACTAGGGTTTGCCCTATTTAATATTACATGGAAAACTTGATCAGTCCTTGATCCGTTTTTCCCAATCAGGGCCTGATTGGGCAATAGCGTTACACTCATGATCAGGGCCCTATCAAACTAGGGCTTACCTGATTAAGGCCGTATTTGAGCCCTAACAAATTTCTGCTCGGGAACTTAATGAATGCGGACAACGGCCATATCACCTCATCACTTTTTAATTATGTAGACAGTAGCAAATAATCCAATTAGCTAATTACAACCTATATCTATAAATATAAACATTATTAATACTAAAATTTTTACTAAATTTTTACTTTTTTTTAATTTTTACTAAAATTAATACTAACATTTTTTTATTTAAATACAATATATAATTCTTAACCTTAATTTTCTAGGCTAGTATGATCATCCTCAATGGTCAGATTGTTTTTATATAAATATTATTTAGCTTAATGTTTTACTGTTTTCATTGTTTTATGACCCGATCCTGAAACGATCTAAGTTTTATAATAACATTTCAAAAATTTTTCATGTAATTTATACCTTAATAAGTTTCTTAGTTTATGATTTTGTAATGTCAGCTCCTCATTTCTTTAGATTAGGTAATGAATATTGTTAGGAGTTGCAAAAAACCAAAAATTTTGTCAACTATTTTATTTACTAGTTTATATAATTGAAAACTAATGTGGAGTTCTTTCAGACCAAAAAAAGTGATGTACATCAAAAAAAATTGATGTAAATCAATTGGTCGTGTTCTTTCAGACCAAATTTTTGATGTTTTTTCTGATGTACATCAATTTTATGAAATTGAGATTTTTTGATAAATTCGTCTTCCAGCAAAAACTAATACAAAGACACACGTATAAAAACAATAACAAACGTGACGCCATTTTTTGAATTTACTATTTGTGGATAGTTTTTTGTGATTATTAGGTGAATTTTATAAAATTAAAGATAAATTCTGTGTAAAGTGAATAAATATTTTATGTTTACACAATTATTTTAATGTAAATTTAAATCGAAAATGTTTTGTTTTGTTACCAATACAACAATAATGAAAATCATGTGGTTTGTCCGTTCTTTCAGACAAGTTAAAAATTGATGTACATCAAAAACCTGAAAGAACTCCACATAAATATGTTATTTTAAAATCTCGAAATAACTTTAGTTTAGGAACAGCCCTTGACAATGAAAGTTTAGCTTTCGAAATCGATTGGTAAATAAAAATATTATAGAAATAAAAAAATAGTGTGTTTTTTCAATATTAAGTTACAATTAATTGTTATTAGATCAGTATAGTTCCAGTAAGTATTTTTATGCTGTTCCACCGTAGTCGCAACTACATCACGCCGAGAAGGCGTAATTGCTTCGAAACTAAAATCTCGCAAAAAGCGTCCAAAATTCGATACAAAAAAAGACTTTCTCTGAACAAATAATTTTCAATGTAACCAACATGTACAATATTTAATTTCAATAAATTTACTTAACCTACATATAAATATATACCGTATTTGTACCATATATGAATCCGAATTTTTTTTTTCTTTTGGTGCTATCTGCAATTGCGCTACTATATGATTGGGACCAAACTAAGAGAGTATCGCACATAGAACGCAGGAACCAATGTATTACACAAGAACCAATGCATGAATTAGACTTTGGACAATTTCTTCGTAAATATGGCTTGTAGGTGAGAAAATGTGGAAGTTATGGCCAAGAAACCTGTTGCCTTAGCTCATTTCCACGGTTTGATGGAATTATGTCAAAATGAGTGAGCCAAAATGGATAGTCAAGGGCATTTGCCGTATCTATGTTTTCTCAGGATGTAGAAAATGGTATCAAACATGCAGATCGATTAATTCGTTCCCGAGTAATGGGCGAAAACCTGTTATCTATATTTTCGATACTTACTATAATAATGACCAATAAAACGTTAGAATGGTTGCCAAATGATTAATTTTCAGCCGATTTTGAACAGCCAGGTACCGTTGGGAAGGTATAAAGCATCTCTTTTTGAAAAAATAACAAAAATATAAAAAAGGCCTGTTCGCAATAGGCCCAATATAAAAGGCCTATATCCTAGAACAAACATTTCTCACCACAATGAACCCGAAACATCCCGCACTATGTAAATTTCCATTTTTGACTTTTTTTCATAAATTTCAAATCGCGAGAGGCTACGTATTTTTCAAAAAAAAAAAAATGATGCAAAAATATTTCTTTTTAAACACTCTTTCCAAAAATCAATGCTGATTATGGGGTTAGAAAATCGCTCCACTCTATTATATATATAACAATAAACAAAATTTATTATAACGAAAACAAACTCTTTATTTGAAGTATTTCTACTTTCTAAACACGCCACCACGGGCGTCATGGTAGAAATAACCGCAGTTTAATATTTAACTGGTGATCAAATGACTAGTTAAATTTAACCTTCGGTTAAATTTAACTCGAGATTTTTTGTTGCGAAAAAACCCAATTTCTTAATTAAACTTAGTTTAAACTCGAGTTAGATTTAACCAAGGTTTAACTTTGTGTGAAGAAATTAGGCATTAGTCGATAAAAATACATTTACATAAAATTATCGCGGGCGTGTTATTCATCGTACTCGTGATATTTAATATTTATACAGCTTAGTTTTCTGGACTAATAGGAATAGTTGCTTTAGAAAATATAATTGATAGTTTCTTACCCAACTATTCCTGTTAGTTCAGAAAACTTTTCACATTTTCAAAATATAATATAAAAAAATTTAGTCTGCAACAATTCGACATTTCCAACCGTACCTATATTATTCATCAATGACCAAAATTGAATTCACTCAATAAATTTCTCATTATACTTTTCCGTTCCGTGAATACTTAACTATTACATCTTTTGTATAAAAACAATATTTGCTGCAACAACCTGATATTTTCAAACTGTTCCTATTAATTAGATGTGGAGCAACCCGGATTCACACAGCAAAATTTCTTTAAAACATCTCTAAAAATCCCTGATAATTTCCCTAATTGCAATGAAAAAAACGACTTTTATCCTGCAACAACATATTTTAAATGCCTTATTAGATAGAGAGTAGTGCTGGATTGAACTATATTTCATAAATTCAATAACATTTCATGATACCAAATAATTAATTCTATGTGCCAAATGTTTCTAATCTAAAATGTTTCCGATTAAGCAAATGTTGGTCAAAAAAATTTGGAATCAACATTCATTTATTTCATTCATTATTCTTTTGACACACTTATAATAATCAAGCTCCTGGTCTTACTTACATTCAAATGCCAACCATCAAGATTTCTCTACATTCAATCTTACTGCTCATTATCATTTAAACATTTTTAAGCAAAATAAATATCTTGTTTTTTTACAATGTTCCGATTCATCGAATTATATCGTCCCTGCGGTTCTTATCATGGATGAAAGCTATTTTCTGAAACAAAAAATTTTAAAATCGCTCTAGTTGTTTACATCGGTTAGTACACAGACTAACATTTTTATTTGCTTTTTAAGAATTTGTATAGGGCGATTTTTCTGTTCCGATGTTTACCGCAATGGCGCTGCAAAAAGGGGATAAGAGAAAAAATCACAAAAATTTTATATGGAATTCCATACAAAACACAATTTGAATAATTTTAAAAGTTGTCTATGAAATTTCTCATTTTACTACAATTAAATAATTTTAATTTGTTTATAAATTATTATTGACTATATATTAAGCTTAATATATAAAATATTTTCTTTTCTTCTGTCCGTAAAACAAATACGAAAATAGGTTAAATTTTTCATACAATTTTGGCAATTTTTATGTTTCTTTTTTGAGCGACTTATGAATAATATTTTATATATTACGCTTAAAATATAGTCAATAATACTCCATAAGCAAATTAAAATTGTTCAATTGTGGTAAAATGAGAAATTTTATAGATAATTTTTAAAACTATTCAAGTTGTGTTTTGTATGAAATCTCATATAAAAGTTTTTAAATTTATTCTCTTATCCCCCTTTTGCAGCGCCATTGCGGTAAACACCGGAACAGAAAAATCGCCCTATAAAATATTAATTGTTTATTTTTATTATTTTAATATAGAGGTATCAAAGGACCTATTCGAAAGAAAAAGCCAAATGCCAAAAGAAAATGCCAAACAAATAGGTTTTTTATTCGCCTATATATTAAAGTGTTACTTTATTACTGTGATTTGCGGCCTTAAAGTGTCACTTTTTAACCATATATTTTGTTGTCCTAGCTACGTCCTAAAAAGTAAAAAACATTTGTATTTGTTTAAATTCTATAAAAAATAGAAATTTTTATCAAAGCAACCCTTAAATTCAAAATTTCATAATCCAATTAAAATAGTTGTTATCATTTGTTGTCATGGTTATACAATAAATTGGAGAAAATAACAAATATTTTGTCAAAGGTAACTTGTTCCATATATTTTTATTTTAAAATTTATGCAAATTTATAATTTTAATTTAGAATAAACATTTTTTTTAAATATTTTGCTTGCGGCGAATAAAAAATAGTATATGATGCACGGACGTAAGCTATTTTGGACTTAATGTGGGTGCGAATCTCGGCTAGCGCATCGATTTGCAAACTCCACATACGTCCAATCTTTAGCTTTACGTCCTAGCATTATAGCTGTTCTTGTGGAGCGTAAAGTGGAGCAGAACAGTGTAGAGCGGAGTAGAGTAGTTAGTAGCTCGATACTTGAATATCCATTGAATCCGAGTTGAATTGATTATATGTATATATATTTAGCGCTGCTTCATTGTTTCGATTAATTTGTTCCATTTTGATTACAGGTGAATATTTTCTTATTTTTCCACTGAAACACATTACGTCATTTCACCAAAACATTTATATGAATTTATTTGCATTAACATCATATATTTTATATTAACGGAATTATATGAACAAAAAATATTTTATATTATAGACTTAAAATGCTTAGAAAACTTTTGGCGTGGCGTGTTGATTAAATATCTTACATAGAGAATTAATATTTTTTTAACGTATAACTTTCCACGAACTGTCAAGGCGTAAACCAAAAAAATCTCACAATTAAATTAAGCTAGTCTCAATTAACATTTTATTATATTTTTAAAGGTAGTTCGCCACAAACACTCCCCCCCTAGTATCATCGAAGATGAGACGATATAGAAATTATGGTGCTACAGCACAAAGCGAGTAGGGGTACGAGTGGTTCTGCCTGCTCGCGTAATTGTGGATGCAGGGTGGAATATCTGTTGTTGAGGAATGGGGTCAAATCTAACCCTTTTAGTTGATACAGTTGTCTTAGCGTCGCGTTTTTTCGTTTCTGCGGAGGTAGAAGGAGAAGACTGGAAAGTGTCCGAAGGAGTAGAATGGACATTATCTGTAGAAGACGAAGTTTCGTCTGCGCGACTGAGATCAGTTCTCAAAGTAGATGAGTTTTGAGTTAAATCATCTTCAGATTGTTCCCTAAAGCAAGGTTTTAATCTGTCGATTGAAACTCGAATGTGTTGACCTTTACGGTCAATAACGAAATTTTTATCATCGCGACTGATGACTTTGAAAGGACCTTCGTATGGCGGTTGTAATGCTTTACGTACTAAGTCCGTACGTAAGAAGACATGCGAACAAGACTGGAGATTTTTGGAGATGAAAACTTTAGGAGAAGTGTGTCTTGATGCAGTGGCGGGACGAAGGTGATCAAAATGTTGTTTCAATTGTGAAACAAAATCAGATTGAGGAGTGGAGTTAGAATTTTGGCTAAAAAATTCTCCAGGAAGACGTATGTTAGTACCGTAAACGAGCTCAGCCGGTGAAGATTGGAAATCCAGTCCGTTCTGTCGTAGGCCATTATCGCGGATTTTAAAGTTCGGTGCCAACGTTCGATTTGACCGTTACATTTCGGATTGTAACTTGTTGTGCGTTTACGTTCGAATCCGACAAGTTTTGACAACTCGTTGAAGAGGTTGGATTCAAATTGGGAGCCCTGATCAGTGACAATTACTGAAGGTACTCCGAAGCGAGAAATCCAATTTGAGTAGAGAGCTGGTGCTACTGTTTCAGCTGTGATATCCGAGATAGGAATGGCTTCAGGCCAGCGAGTATATCTGTCAATAATTGTGACACAATAGCGTTTGTCCTCAGAGGTAGGAAGTGGACCAATAATGTCCATATGAATCTCGGAAAATCTCTGAGAAGTTTGAGGATAATTACCTAATGGAGATTGAGTGTGGCGAGAAACTTTTGCCTTTTGGCAAGCCAGGCAGTTCTGAGCCATTTGTCGTACATCCTTTTTAATTGATGACCAAATGACTTTTTCTGCAAGTAGTTTGGCAGAACTGTGGACTCCTGGGTGGGATAAGTTGTGGAGACTATCGAAAACAGATTGACGAAATTGCTTTGGAATAAAGGGGCGTGGATTACCAGTAGAGGTATCACATAAAATGGTTTTGGCACTAGAATTGCCAAACGATACTGGAAGGGATCGGAATTGAAGTGTGGGACTAGTGTCCACTAATTCCTTTAGTTCGTTATCGTTGAACTGAGCGTCAGCAATTTCGTCGTAATTAATATTTTCTGGAATTGATATTTGCTCGACACGAGAAAGTGTGTCGGCGACTACATTATCGATTCCAGAAATGTGGCGAATATCAGTCGTGAATTGACTGATAAAATCTAAATGGCGGAATTGGCGAGGACTAGCTTTGGCAGGGTTCTGCGACAAAGCGTAGACAAGTGGCTTATGATCGGTGAAGAGAGTGAAGATTCTACCTTCAAGGAGATACCGAAAATGTTTAATTGCAGAGTAAGCTGCAAGGAGTTCACGATCATAAGCGCTGTATTTCTGTTGTGTTTCATTAAGTCGCACAGAAAAGAAACTAAGAGGTGTCCAACAATCGTCAATTTTTTGTTGAACAACGGCGCCAAGTGCCTTGTCGGAAGCGTCGACCATAACGGCAAGTTGAGCAGAGTGTGAGGGGTGAGAAAGGGTTGTTGCCTTACTGAGTTGCTGCTTGCATAAGTCGAAGGCTTGAATGGCGTCTTCGGACCATTGAATGACACGTTTGTCATTCTTTTTGGAACCTTTAAGAAAATCGTTAAGAATGGCTTGATTGCCACCAGCGTGAAGAATGAATCGGCGGTAGAAATTTATCATTCCAAGAAAACGGCGGAGTTGCATAACAGTTTCAGGTCGTTCGTAATGCGTAATAGCATCGACACGTTCAGCAGTTGGTTTGATTCCTGTTGAATCAATGGAATGTCCAAGAAAGTCAACGTTGGTTTTAGCAAAGTTGCATTTATCAACGTTGATAATGAGACCAGCGTCGGAAAGACGCTCGAAAACTGTCCTGAGATGTTTGAGGTGTTCCTCAAAGGTTTCAGAAGCAATAAGGAGGTCATCTATGTAGATGAAAACAAATTTAAGGTCTCGGAGAAGGGAGTGCATAAACCGCTGGAAAGATTGCGCTGCGTTTCGCAATCCAAAAGTCATTCGAACGAATTCGAAGAGTCCGAAGGAGGTAGAAATTGCAGTTTTTGCAATATCGCTCTCATCAATAGGAATTTGATGATATGCGCGGACGAGATCGATTGTGGAGAAAATTTTGCATCCATGTAGTTGATGCGAAAAATCCTGAATGTGTGGAATAGGATATTTATCAGGAGTAGAGACATTATTCAGAGCACGGTAGTCACCGCAAGGTCTCCACTCGCCGTTCTTGTTTTTAACGAGATGGAGAGAAGCCCAAGGACTGTTAGAAGGTCGGCAAATTCCTTGGGATAACATAATGTCAAATTCCGTCTTTTCGATGGCCAGTTTGTCTGGAGCAAGTCGACGATACCTACATGAAATGGGAGGACCATGTGTTTCAATAACGTGAGTTACGTTATGTTTCACTGGTTTGGTAAGATCATTTTTGGACGTTAAGTCCTTGAAATTTTTGACAATATCGATAATTTCGATATTAACAGAATCGTTGATCAGCGTAAGAGAAGGTGCAGGAGAAGTGGAGATTTTAGCCAAAGTGAATAAGGAGGTTAGTGGATCGACAAGGCGTCGATTTTTGATGTCCACTAAACGGTCATAATTATTAAGAAAATCAGCTCCGAGAATAGGTATGGTAACATCGGCGACAACAAAGGTCTGACAGAACGCTCGTCTGAGACCAATGTTTAGATTGAGAGAACGTGTACCATACGTGCTAACTTTAGTTGGGTTAGCGGCGTAAAGGAAGAAGTCTGATTTTCTGTAAAGTTTTTCTTCTACAGTGGCGGGAATAACCGATACTTCGGCACCTGTATCAACAAGGAAATGTTTTCGAGAAGAAATATCGTGGACCAGAAGACGGAGTTGGGAGTGACTTTCATCACACGCCGTCACATGAGAAGAGTCTAATCGTTTTTCTGAAGAAGAAATAGAGGCAGAGGAATCGGAGTGCTTGGAGAACTGTTTGCACTCTGGATCGCATTTGTTTGCATCTCCCTGGAAGGTATGGTGGTAGTAGCAGATACCATTATACATTTGAACTCGCGACCTGGACCGTGGTGGCGATGGAGAGCTATTCAAATTTCTGTTGTGAATATCGTTTCGATCCTTAGATCTACTCCGATAATTATGAGAAGATTGGGAGAAATTTTGCCTTTGAATGGCGCTATGAAGTTGCACTTTTTGTGCTTCCAATTTTTTGAATTTTTCCTCAAGTGACATGATTTCACTTGAGGAAAAAGAAGAAGGAAGAGAAGCGGCAGGGTTACATATCGCATGGAGGTGAGATCCCCTTAGGGAAGCGATGACATTGTCTGCTATCTCGGCTGTTTCTAGTAAACTAGTTTTGAGTACCGAGATAGTAGCACGAACAGTGGGTGGAAGTTTTTCCATCTAAATAAGTTTAAGAGTTTCCTCTTGAAAGGTATTTCGGGATACAGCAGTCATATCCCGTAAGAGCTGTGAGGGCTTTTTATCCTCAAGGTCCATACCACATCAAACCTTTTTAATGCGGTTTGAAGTGCTGCTGGATAGGCGGGCTAGAAGAGCCTCTTTGAGCCTATCGTAAGGGAAATCTTGGTCAGGCTTTACCAAGATATCACTGACTAATTTTGCCAGTGTGGGCGTGATCATACTAAGTAGATGACCATACTTAGTGTGTTGGTACTTGATGTTTCCCAACAAGAACTGCCCTTCTAGGATAATGAACCAAAGGTCTGGTGTTTCAGACCAGAAAGGAGAAATTTCGATAGCTACTTGGTCAGTTTGTGGCATAGTTGCCGAAAAAGTAGCTGGAGATGGTAGGGGAGACGGAGCGGAAGTTGGAGGAGGTGGAGGATTTGAAATAGGACCTCTATGGTTCAATCGTGCCAAAGCGGCATCGATCGGCTTGGCGACCAGTGCCTCAAGCTGGTCTTCAGTAATCGACATATGGTAGAATAAAGTTAACCGTGGTCAACCATAGTTAATTTCGAAACACACCCCAGGTGCAGAAGGGTTTATTAATTTAAAATGAAAATAAGTTATCATATTTCCTTTATCAACCTTACATAAAATCGAATTTGTATCTAAAAGTTTAATTTTTGTTATTAATTAAAAATGTTAAGTTAATAATTTTATTAATTAATAATGAAATTATTTGTATGTACTGGAGCAAATTCCAATGCTTTATTTAAAAACTCAGTTTCATCATTTGAAAAATTGATATCTGTTAAATTTTTTATTCTGGGGTAAAACGTATTTGTACATTTGTCGTTCTTAAACAAGTTATTTTATATAGACGCAACTTGATAACTATTTTATTAACATAAAAAAGAATTATTGTCCCTACACTGGTTTTAAATATCTATAGGTATATTTTGTAAAACTAGCATTCAAAATTGTAATTATCTCTACGCCATCTTAATTAAACGTACCTAAATGTTTATTTTATTTTGTCATTTTTAGGCACACAAATAATTTAGGTTTTTTTCTTTTATTTTCGTCATCGTAATCTATATGAAATTATATTAATTAGGTTATATCACAATTTAAAACGACAATTCGGGCAAGAAGAGTTAGTTTTTAACCAATCTCCGATACAATTTGAATGAAATAAATGACCACACTTAAGTCCTCTTGCATTAGATGAGGTTGTAGGATTTTGTATGACTTCTAGACAAATAGAGCATGTAATTTTATCACTAAAACTAACAAGCAAATATTATTGTTGATTAATATTTAGTAAGGATAGATTAATAGAAATACTTACTTATTGCATTCATAAGGTTCGTAATTTGTTGCATATCGCGAAGAAGAATACGGCATATTTCGTTCATGTTGATATATATAATAAGCAACACCTAAAATTCCTCCTAACAAGGTAATGGCGTACACAAAAGGATAAACCATTTCCTTTTTTGAGTATCCGAAAGGAATTATTTAAAAATATCTTTATTTAAAAAAGAAATCACTAAGTTACGTAGACGTAATAAAAACTTGATGATACGTTATAAAAACTGATGAACTGACAAACTTCGCCTTATTTTAAAATAATTGTATATTAAGTTTAAAATTGCATTAAATTATAATTTTTTATTCACTCCCGTAATTTTATCATTTAATTAACTAACTACGGGAAGCACCGATAAATTCAAGAGACTACACATAGAATATTTTTTATTTTTAATGAAATTTGACAACCTCAAGACGTATTCTTGTATTTTAATTGACGAAATGCTAAAGTTGGTCTCCACTAACTGCCTCGAACGTTTTTATGCCAACATAAATTTTTTTAGTGGAGACACAAAATTTGAGCACGATATAAACGTTTGCTAGTAGCATTCGTTATGTCAAATTCTTTTTGCCAAAAAAATTGCTCTAATACGCCCCTTTTTGATCTGAGATCAATTTTTTTTTGACATTACGTGTTCTATTTAACCAAGAAAAGTGATGTTTTTTTGCCCGAAAAATATTTGTTTGAATCTAGATTTTTAGCTAGAGCAAAACATAAAATACAATAAAGAATACAAATATATTTAAAAATCTGTCAAAATTAGTAAACAAACAAAACGCCATTTACTTGAGCAATTTCACGCAAGCTCAGCAAATTTTTGGGAAATTTTGAATTGACCCCTTTTAATTTTGATTATTTTTTGTTTATAGATAGTCTTTCATAAATAAAAAATACAAGTTCTCTTAGAATTTTTTTTTTCGACCAGGGGTCTTCACAGTGAGTGCATTTTGACGAGCGATTGTAGAAAAACTACTGAATCGATTTTCATAAATGATATGTCGTTGAATAAGTATTAGAACAAAGTTTTTAAAAATGTACACTGTTAATTTTTTGAAATAATTTTTAATGGTGTAACATAAGGAAAAAACGGTGTAATTGAAGAAAAGATGGCGCTACACCTTTTTTTTTTATTTTTAAACTAAATTGAAGTTTATTTTATATCTAACAACTTGTGAAAGTTTAGGACTAGCATTATTTTTGTTTTAAAGATAAAATTCGTTGTGCATATGACTGTCGGGAATCATTTTTTTTTTGTTCTGAAAGAAAATTATAAAAATGGCGTTATCAACCGACCACCATAACTAATATTAATCGTGACTGATCTTCTGTCAAATCGTTTTTTCGTTTGTTTGTTTTCCTTTATTTCTCTGAGAGAGAAACCGGTTTGTCTTCCCAAAGACGTGCGTAAATTTTTCATTTGATTAAAAATTGTACAATTATTGCGAGTTTCTTTTAAATCTATAAGAAAAAACCTACCACAAAAAAATAATAGTTTCTCCCTCACTGCTACTATATAAAAAGAAATAAGAAAAATGACAGATTAGGATTTAATTCTAACCAAACGTATAAATTTTAATCTTTTATCTATTAAAAATAAACTACACAATAATGAAAAGTTGGTCGTCAGCTAGTTTTCATAATATACTTTCAGGATGTATACATAACTCAAATATTTGCACATGGGCATTATAAAATAATAAAATATTCACTATTATAAAATCACTGGAAATAACACAATAAATGTAAAATACTCTCGTAATTATTTTCATTCATTTTATAAAAATTAGCGCAACTAAAAATAATAGATTGTACTTTTTGTTTCGTTTTAAATTATTTAATTGTTTTTAATTTATAATTTAATACAATAGTTGGTTGTTGTAAATAAACAGAAATGCAAATGGCGAAATGAGAAACTGAATATGACATATTAGCAAACACGATTTCTTATGTCTCTCTTCATACAATTTTAAAGTTATGTTCTCTCTATATTTATATATACTCTAAGGGCGTTATAAACTAAGAGACTTTTTTTTATGTTAAATATCAAATATTTTATTATTAAATGAACTTTAATTATTAGCTTAGCTTAAGTGTATAGTCATCCATTTGATTACGTTATATACAAAAAACATAGTTCGCATAGCTTAGCTCAAATGTATAGCGGGCCTAAAGGTAGAAACCACGGACGATAAAAAAAACGTCTACAATTTCGCTGTTGTAACCACAACAAAGGCGTCAGCGTGAAAAGCTGTCAAAAATAAAATTGCATAAACTAAAATGCTTTGTTCTTTGTCAAAATGAATTTCACAAATTTCAATTTTAAAAATAACTAATTTTTACTAATAAATAAATAATAATAATTTTTCTACTAATAACTAATTTTAAAAATAAAATACAAATTATGAAAATATATAAATGAATAAAACCGAACTTTGAACATAAACTGAAGATTCAGTTGACAACTCAAAACAAAACGATTACAACCTCAGAAACGCGAAAAACATCAGAAAATCATATTTTTCAGATGGCAGTACTGTCACAATGACATTAAAAATTACCCTTGCAGCCAAATAAAAATAAAATTGATATCTGGCAATAATCAGCGCCGACGAGAAGTAATATTTTTATAATAGTGTATTCTTTTCGACTGTACTGAACAAGTTCCAACACCGAATTATCGAAATTTGTGTTCTTTTGGGTTGCACCAGCACAGAATTATGATTTCGATCGTATTCTTTTGGAAACAGAATTGTTATTTTGCCCACACCCAGTACAAAAAAATAGCATCGTAGAAATTGGTGGTGTAGAAGTTGTACCGAAATTTTTTTTGTGATTTTTGTTTGTTTATCGTATTTGGGATGATTTTTTTTTGTATAACAGGTATTAATATTATGAAAATATTATTTTGTGAATAAAAATCAACCAATCACAATCAATCTGGGTTAATATTTGTAATAAAAAAATAGAACAGAATCCAAGTGTTCTTTTTAACATGTAATTGTACTGGTTTTTTTTTGTTCTGTGTGAAGACGATTTTAAAATTCTGGATTTTTTGTCCATACTCGGTACAGTCAAAAAGAATACACTATAAGATTTTTCTAATAAAAAATAAATAAACAATTAAGTTTGAAAAAAACGTTATTGTTTCTATTACTTTCAATAATTGAAATTACTACCAGTAGGTAATAAAAATCAATGTTTGTTATTTTTATAATTACTACGATATTTTGTGCAAACGATATTTTGTATTACTACGATATTTTATGCAAACACCAGACCTTCTTACCATACTGCTGATGGACAAAGGCAGAAAGAAGATCTTGGGGTTTGTAAATAAAAAAATTTCGTTTATGAACCAAATCAGATCCATGGATGTTTTCGTTATCCCATCCTTAACTCAAAACCTATAGTTAGGTATAGATTTCTTTAATGCCTTTGGTTTGTTTAACCATTGAGGAAAAGATGGTAGAAATCTTTTTCGAAAATCCCGCTCGGCGTGAATATCGGAAAGATATCTTAATGCTATCTAAAAATGGTGTTGTTGGATCCTCAAGTTGCCAATTTCAGGTAGATTGTCGGAATTAATTAAATACACCTCAATTATAATTGAACTTCCAGAAAAGCCATCTATTAAAACATTGGAAAATGTTGGATCCTCAAAGTTGCCAATTTCAGGTAGATTGTTGGAATTAATTAATTACACCTCAATTATCTTTGAACTTCCTGAAAAGCCATTTATTGAAACATTAAATTTTTCACAGTTAAATACTTTTAAATTAAGTATTTCCTATTCCAATTTACAATAACTTTTTCAACAATACTTTTTGATAATTACGTTACAAACTTTTAATCAAAAAGAAACCAAAAAAATTAGAGCTTCTTAGCTCATCCAAAACCACACCACAACTGCCTGCCATTAGCTTCAGCAAAATCAATTTTTAAATGTTTGACCAATCAGAGGTCAGGTGAACTCATATTTCGTTTTATAAAATAAGTTGATTACGTGCTTAAAATTGCAACTAAGCATTTTTGAACTACTAAGAAATTGAATTCTTGTTTATTATTTGAATTAAGAAATTTTAAATATGAAATTGTTTAATTAACGAAATTTGATTTAGGTGAATACCTTATACAATGTATGTTTATACACCGGGTGTATAATGTGTATAAGAACTTTAGAATTGTACATGACTAAGGGACTGGTGTGGTGGACCACAACATTACCCCGTTATTATAAAAAGATATTCCTTACAATTATGCTAAGGAATATCTTATAGATAGAACTATTTCATTTTAGCATTTTAATTGCTGGTTGGTCAGTTGTAGATGCGTTTACAAAATTCTTTTGCCTCCCTTGAATTTACATAAAAATTTCACAGGGATTAATATTAAAATTCAGTGTCATAAAATATTACCTTAAAATACAATGTTTATTCTTAAATCTAAGTACAATAAGATTTTATGTAATTATCAAATATTATTATTTAATTATTCATTTCAGATAATAGTAAGTTAATTAACAACAATAAAATAATCAATTCAGTAAATTATTTGTGATATAACATCACCCCGATGGAAAATCTCCCATCAAGAATAATATAAGAACTGAATCTAAAAAATTATGGTGCAAATTATGAAACATTTTGCAATCCATACAATTTTAGAGCGATCTAGTTTCGAACCAATGAGAAAATTTTAAACTTTAAAAAAGTCTATCATTCTCATCAGGGCTAGCCGACTAGATAAACTCTACCAAAAAATGTCAACGCTAATGTATATAACCAAAAATTAGGTTACAACACTAGCGAAGTGTAAAAACAAAAAATTTACATAAACATACATTTAATAAATTCAGGTTTAGTCAATTAATTTCTCTGGTGATCACTGTTTTGTTATACTCTAGACATTCTAGTATTGAATAACAAACTTGTATCTGTGAGAAGAAGATGACTAGTCTTCACCTGTGTCTATTGACACATGATCAACAATTAATTCAGTAAATTATTTGTGATATAACATCACCCCGATGGAAAATCTCCCATCAAGAATAATATAAGAACTGAATCTAAAAAATTATGGTGCAAATTATGAAACATTTTGCAATCCATACAATTTTAGAGCGATCTAGTTTCGAACCAATGAGAAAATTTTAAACTTTAAAAAAGTCTATCATTCTCATCAGGGCTAGCCGACTAGATAAACTCTACCAAAAAATGTCAACGCTAATGTATATAACCAAAAATTAGGTTACAACACTAGCGAAGTGTAAAAACAAAAAATTTACATAAACATACATTTAATAGCCCTGATGAGAATGATAGACTTTTTTAAAGTTTAAAATTTTCTCATTGGTTCGAAACTAGATCGCTCTAAAATTGTATGGATTGCAAAATGTTTCATAATTTGCACCATAATTTTTTAGATTCAGTTCTTATAAAATAAAATAATCAATTAAGCAAAAGGTTCTTTCATTTATTGATCTTATTCCCTTTTCTTCACTGAGACCACTATAGTCTATACTATATTTTGAGCTTTCAAATGGGTTACAGTAGCTTTAACAAATCTTTGTTTTAAATATTTTATAAAAAAATAAGCGAGTCCTAAGAACATTAAACATAGGAATAATTCCATTAGAGTGTATGCAGTGAAACGTCCTCCTTCGACGGGACTATTTGTTAACTGATTATTGCTCACCGACTGAGGTGCAATGATTACCTCCTTGTCTTTAGTACTCTGGTTTCCCATAATAAGTCCAAACTTGAAAATTAATGCTCCGGAATACCTATGTAAGATAAATAAATTCTGGTAATTAACTAAATTTTAAGATGACACAAGCCTTAGTATTGGCTGATATCCCTGATAACAATGAAAATTGGCAAGTATTATAAGCAAAAGGTAGATTAGTGAGTTTAAATAAAGTATGGTTTCAGTCTGTTGTTGTGGATTGTTTTTCTTTTTCCTTTGATCCACAATGTAGAAGTAACTTCTGAAGGGACTTGTATTACTTCGAATGGTCCAGAGTATAAAGAGTCTAATTTAGATTTTTCCGGATTTAGCAACAACACCTTATCTCCAACTGAGAAACTTTTCTGATTAGTGTAACGATCGAAATAAGTTTTTGAATTCACCTTGTTTTCGATCAACGTATCTCTAGCTGCCTTTTGAGCTTCCGCTAATTTGTTTTTGACGTCTAAAGCATAATTGTTGTAATTGTACACTGGTTCCGGTGTCCTTTTGATACTGGAGGGTAGTTCCGGTTCTCTCTCGTATAGTAGATAATAAGGTGAATAATTTGTAGAGGTATGAGGGGTGGTATTGTAACTAAAGGTGTAGTATTTCAGCCACGTATCCCAATCTTCCTTATGCTCTTCAATATACATTCGAAGGTATTCAGATAGCACCCGGTGACTTCTTTCTAAGCTACCATTGGATTGTGGGTGGTATGCTGAGCACACTATTTTCTTCATGCTAAGAATCTTACACACTTCCTTGAAGAGATTACTTAAGAATTCTGCTCCTTGGTCTGTTTTAATTTTCAATGGTATTCCATGGGTTAATACTACATTTTCTATCAGTGCCCTTGCTACCGTAGAGGCCTCATGATTAGCTAAGGGAACGGCTACTACAAATTTTGACAAGTCATCCTGGCAGGTAAGTACAAACCTCGATCCGTGTTCCGATATTGGGATAGGTCCCACTATATCTATCGCGACCATCTCCCAGGCGTGCCTTGCGGTAGTTGTTATTTTTATTGGGCACTTAGTGTGCTTTGTAATTTTATTCCTCTGACATTTGTCACATTTCCTTACGTAGCTGGTCACTGCTTCCTTTAAATTCGGCCAACTATATTTCATTTTTAATTTTTGTAGCATTTTTTTGATTCCTCCGTGTCCTCCAATTGCAGAGTCATGGTATTCCTTTAATATATTTTCCCTTTCGGTTAAGTCACTTACGATTTCTATCCAGTCCATGAGGACCACTTCCTTGTTTAAACCGCTGAAACATTCCGTTATTATACCATTAAATTCCATCGTACTCAACAATAATATATCATTCACGTCTCTTTTGTTCACAACTAGTGTACTGAATCCTTGTTTTTCAGAAAAACTTGTTATATCTCTAAACATGATGACTACCTCACTAACTGTTAACCTATGATTAGGTATTTTAACCCATAGAATGTTTGATTTACTGTCGTAAATTAAGGATTTATCAGTATTTGCAATGTGTTTCTCACCCATACAACTTACATAGAATTCGTTGCGAAATTTATCCTTACAAGTTTGCGTGTTAGCGTTATCACCCATAGATTCACTTTCTTTCGTCTTACTGCGCGTTGTTACCGTAAGAATTTCAGACGCATTGTTATGCTCGTCTGTGATCGATAATGTATCAAAGGTTTTTAGATGTTCTGAGGTTAGGGTGTCATTATCAGGTATCAGTATTCTGCTTAGCGCGTCGGCGTTAGTATTTAGTTTACCAGGCTTATGAATAACTACAAAATCATACTCAGCTAAATTTATTCTCATTCGGGTTAGTCTAGAAGACGGGTTAGTCATGCCAAATAGGTATACTAGTGGTCTGTGATCCGTCACTATGGTGAACCTTCGACCATAAAGGTAAGGTCGGAAATGCTTTATACACCATTCGATAGCTCTTAATTCCTTTTCTATTGTGCTGTAGTTTAATTCTGCCTTCCCTAAAGCTCTGCTGGCATACGCTATGGGTCTATCTGAACCTATTGCTCCTTGACTTAGAACCCCTCCGATTGCAACGCCTGAACCATCTGTAGTCAGAATAAACATTTGATTAAAGTCTGGGTAGGCTAATACCTCCGAGCTGCATAGCGCCCTTTTCAGCAGATCGAATGCTCCTTGGCATTCGGTTGTCCAATTGAACTCCGTATTTTTTCTCAATAGAGCATTAAGTGGCCTAGCGTATAGACTGAAATTCCTAATAAATCGGCGATAATAATTTGCGAAAGCCACGAATCTTCTAACTTCATCTGCATCCTTACACGCCGGATAATTTTTCACCACCTCTAATTTTGCAGGGTCCGGTAGTATACCCCTTGCCGTAATCAAATGTCCCAAATATCCAACTTCCTTTCTGAGGAATATACATTTTTTTGGCTGTAACTTTAGATTATGCATGCGCAACTGCTCAAATATCTGCCTAATTTTTAAATTGTGGTCTTCAAGGTTTTTTGAGTAGACGCAGATATCATCCATGTAGATTAAACAAGACTGACCCCTTAAACCTGTGAGAGCGATGTTCATCATCCTTTGGAATGCTGTAGGTGACGTTTTCAATCCAAACGGCAGCCTCTTAAACTGGTAGTGTGCATCCGGGGTACTGAAAGCGGTGTACTGCTTGCTCCCTTCTTCTAATTTTATTTGATGAAAACCTGACGCCAGATCTAGAGTCGAAAAATATTGCGAATTACCCAGCTGGTCTAGTATCTCCGCAATATTCGGTAAAGGGTATACCTCCCCCACAATAACGTTGTTTAATTTCCTGTAGTCGATTACCAACCGCCATTTTTTCTCAGTGGTGTCACTTTTCTTCGGCACAACTAATAATGCAGAATTCCAAGGACTGCGGGAATGCTCAATTAGGTCTTCTCTCAAGAGCTTCTCTACTTGTCTGCTGATTTCACTCCTTTGCGCATAAGGTAATCTATAGTTCTTTACGTGTATAGGCGTAGTTCCTGCCACTAGTTCTATTTTATGCGTGTAAACGTCTGTGCAAGTCAAAGTGTCCCCCGGGCAGTGGAATAAGTCCACATAATCTGTGCATAATTCCTTTAGTTGTGATCTTTCTTCCTCATTTAGCCCTTCAATATTCAACTCTGCCAATATTAACGCGATTCGCTCGTTAATGTATTCCAAGTTCCCATTACTACTGTCGTATTTCACCACCCCTTGCTCCTCAACTGCCAAACTAGATATCAATCGACGTTGCCGAATGTCGTCGGTTATACAGATCCCTATGTCACCTCTTACCTTACCGTCATCAATGCCTTCCTCATTCTCACCATTATCCTCCTTATTGCTCACTATTGTTTCTCTACTTCCATTATTACTTAATACAACAAACTCATCTAACGCTTCCAGTGTGGGTATACAATTCCTTATCAGTACATCATGTTCATTAACATTCATTAAATTTACTACAATACTTCCCTCCTTTACCTCTACCATTGAATTGGCTAAAAATACACCCGGTTGTACTTCCTGGGAGTGCACTAAAAAACTTCCTCTCTTGTTTCCACAATTCAACAACACATTCTTACTGGATCTTCTAGGAACCATTAGCTCCTGGCTTTTCTCCATATTCATCCCAATTTCCTTTCCTAGCTTCCTTAAATATATCATGTCATTATTAAAGTCGATTTCCGCTCCAAAATCTACCAAGAAGTTCTGACCTATTATTCCATCCGCGTGTATACACAACTTGTCCATGACATGAAATTCAAAACTCACTCCTAATTCTTCTATAAAAGGTTCAACTGTACCCAATGTTTTATTTAATCCACTAGTAACTCCCGATACTGAAACTATTTCCTTTGTGGAAATGGGATTATCTTCCCTTATAACCTGTTTCTTTAATACACTGATCTCGGCTCCTGTATCTACCAATAATTGTACGGGTTTGTGTGTCGCGCTTAAGTTTAGGTAGACCATTTTTGTTGCTTTAGTTATAAGGATTTGCTTTATTGACTCATGTGGTGTTACGCTTGTGGACCTCCCGATACCACTCGATCGGGGTCCACGTACTCGTTGCCCTGGTTCTCTACTACATTTATGGTCGAGTTACTTAACACTTCGCGACTATGATCATTTGCAGTAGGTCGATTGCTGTTATCTGCAATAGGGCTGGGAGATCTAAATTCCTTAGTCTGGTTATAATCCCGTCTATAAGGTGATCTGTTCCTATCGTGCCACTCATCATAATTGCCGTCTCGTCGATAGGGTGAAGTATTTCTGCTATAGCCAGGTTGTGAAGTTCTTCTTTGCTCACAAAACCGACTAATGTGTCCTTCTCTATTACAGTTAAAACATCTGATAGGGCTCATCTCTCTGCGTCTTGCTGAAGAAGGATTAAATTCAGGCTGGGCGTCCGATTTAAACTTCATGTTGCTTGAAAATCGACGGTTTACTCCTTGCATTGAGTTGCCTCGACTATTTCTATTTTGTTCACGGTTATAACCATCGTGAACGTTCCTATTAAAATTGTATCCTGGTCTGACCATTCGATGATTTCCAGGACGGAATTCCTCTTCACTGTAAGTTCTTCTGCAGCTTGCGCAATTTCCCTTATCGGCTGCGTTATTGTGCCCTTCTAAAAAACCAACTTCCTTTTTTAAAACTCCTCCATGTAGCGATACCGATTGTTGCTCTTCATCAACGGCTGCTTCAATAGCGTCCTTTAGGGTTTTGAAACGGCCCGTCTTGATATATAGCCGCGTGGGTTCTCTCAGTCCTTCAATGAAAACCTTGAGAGCCGTTTTTTCATTTATGGTTTCAATGATTTTTCTGTACTCTTCACCCTGGCTCATTACCATAGTAGAGTTCAATTCTTCTATTATTAACTCTAAATTAGTTGAAAATTCTCTGACCGTCCGATTGCTCTGCTTTTGTCGAAATAATTCCATTTGCAGTTGTTCCGAAGACCTGGCAGGTTTACACAATTGTTTAAGTTCTTGCCCTAATGCAGCTATATCCTTGAACTTTTTGTTTTTAATACTGTCTGCAACAGTTCCGGTGATCTTTACGATCTGCACAAAGGATAAACAGCTTTCACGCTGAGGTATCGGTGTCAAGTCGTACAAAAATTTCGCACATCCCAAAAAGTGATCTAGTTCTTTCGGATTTCCGCTAAAAATGGGAATAACGGTTGATGCAAGTTTAATATCGAAGGTGGACATGTCTGCGCTATCGTCGAAACCCAAAAAACCAGAACCGGACCAGTCGCTGTTGATAGAGGATTCTAGGATTGATTCGGTACTTAAGTTATTGATATCTGTAAAAATTGAATTCTCAGCACCTTCAATCATAAAGTGGGTCTGAGCGGTTAGTTTCGGCTGTGCTGCCACGGTGGTGATCGAAAATCAAATTTAACCCAGTAGGTAGAACTTGCAATTGCTCATCCAATTCCCTACAGATTCCCCTAAGACATGAAATTTATCTCTTGTACTAGTATAAAATTGCACTAAACTTCGCAATTAAAGGAATTTTCATGAAATGAAACAAATTCGGAACCAATTGCAATTGTTATCAAATCCCCCAAAATAAAATTTTTAATTTCTGTCCACCGAATTGACAATTAAGGCTTTAATTAACTAAATTAAGACACGTTGAATTATTTTACTCAAAAATTTAAATCAATTCATGACCATTTATTATACAATTTTTCCACCAGTTTGATAATTACAAATTACCATTATAACTTTCTAAATATTAATATTTCACCCAATCGATAATTAAAACAAAAAAAAAATTTTTTTCGACATCAAATATTTAAACTTTTCCAAATTCCCAAATAATCAAAATTCAACCCTCTTTTCAAGTTTCCAAATATTGCAAAACCAAAATTCTCAAACCTTGACCAAAATTCACAAAATATTTAACTTAATAATTAAACAAAGATTTTATTTTCTTCTTCAAATAAAAATCAAACTTTTCTTTTAATTTCCCAAAATATTGCAAAACAAAATTCCAAACTTTTTTCCCGATATCAAATATTTAAACTTTTCCAAATTCCCAAATAATCAGAATTCAAACCTCTTTTCAAGTTCCCAAATATTGCAAAACCAGAATTCTCAAACCTTGACCAAAATTCACAAAATATTTAACTTAATAATTAAACAAAGATTTTATTTTCTTCTTCAAATAAAAATCAAACTTTTTCTTTTAATTTCCCAAAATATTGCAAAAACAAATTCCAAACTTTAACCAAAATTCACAAAATATTTAAATTAATAATTAAACAAAGATTTTATTTTCTTCTTCAATAAAAATCAAACTTTTCTTTTAATTTCCCAAAATATTGCAAAAACAAAATTCCAAACTTTAACCAAAATTCACAAATATTTAAATTAATAATTAAACAAAGATTTTATTTTCTTCTTCAAATAAAAATCAACCTTTCTTTTAATTTCCCAAAATATTGCAAAAACAAAATTCCAAACTTTAACCAAAATTCACAAATATTTAAATTAATAATTAAACAAAGATTTTATTTTCTTCTTCAAATAAAAATCAACTTTTCTTTTAATTTCCCAAAATATTGCAAAAACAAAATTCCAACCATTAACCAAAATTCACAAAATATTTAAATTAATAATTAAACAAAGATTTTATTTTCTTCTTTAAATAAAAATCAAACTTTTTCTTTTAATTTCCCAAAATATTGCAAAAACAAAATTCCAAACTTTAACCAAAATTCAATAAATATTTAAATTAATAATTAAACAAAGATTTTATTTTCTTCTTTAAATAAAAATCAAACTTTTTCTTTTAATTTCCCAAAATATTGCAAAAACAAAATTCCAAACATTAACCAAAATTCACAAAATATTTAAATTAATAATTAAACAAGGATTTTATTTTCTTCTTTAAATAAAAATCAAACTTTTTCTTTTAATTTCCCAAAATATTGCAAAAACAAAATTCCAAACTTTAACCAAAATTCACTAAATATTTAAATTAATAATTAACCAAAGATTTTATTTTTTTCCTCAAATAAAAATCAAACTTTTCTTTTAATTTCCCAAAATATTGCAAAACAAAATTTCATATGAACATCTACTTTATGATTTAAAACTCCAACCCCCAAACAAATTCCCATGGAATTTTAGTGGTTGGTTGGTTACCTTATAATTCCTTGTTAATCTGGCAACCAACGGTTGACTTGTGGTGAGTTGTGGTGTGGTTATTCTTCCAATGTTGTCCTTATTTTATTTGCTGTCCTGTCACGGTCGCCAAAAATGTTGGATCCTCAAGTTGCCAATTTCAGGTAGATTGTCGGAATTAATTAAATACACCTCAATTATAATTTAACTTCCAGAAAAGCCATCTATTAAAACATTGGAAAATGTTGGATCCTCAAAGTTGCCAATTTCAGGTAGATTGTTGGAATTAATTAATTACACCTCAATTATCTTTGAACTTCCTGAAAAGCCATTTATTGAAACATTAAATTTTTCACAGTTAAATACTTTTAAATTAAGTATTTCCTATTCCAATTTACAATAACTTTTTCAACAATACTTTTTAAAATTACGTTACAAACTTTTAATCAAAAAGAAACCAAAAAAATTAGAGCTTCTTAGCTCATCCAAAACCACACCACAACTGCCTGCCATTAGCTTCAGCAAAATCAATTTTTAAATGTTTGACCAATCAGAGGTCAGGTGAACTCATATTTCGTTTTATAAAATAAGTTGATTACGTGCTTAAAATTGCAACTAAGCATTTTTGAACTACTAAGAAATTGAATTCTTGTTTATTATTTGAATTAAGAAATTTTAAATATGAAATTGTTTAATTAACGAAATTTGATTTAGGTGAATACCTTATACAATGTATGTTTATACACCGGGTGTATAATGTGTATAAGAACTTTAGAATTGTACATGACTAAGGGACTGGTGTGGTGGACCACAACAGTGTCTTTTAGAACTCAGAAAATTGTTAATTTTTTGACATCCTTTTGAAGAGATCAGTTTATGGAGACCAAAAAGATGCCTTTATGATAACTACTGTCGACATTTTTATGACCTAAAAATGATATCATCTTGTTAACATTCCACCAAATTCCAATTTTGTTATAAAAACAGTATTTGTAAAATTTCTAGAATAAAATTAACTAAATAAAATTTAATTAACTTAATAAAATTAACTACAATAATAATAATTATTTAATTATACTAAAGACAACACAAATGTCAAAATACAAATCAGTTGATTTCAGCTGTCATATTATGCCACAACGAAACGTTAAACGAGCAGATCTAGTTATTGCACCACATCATCGGGTGATGATGGATAAATCTATATTGAGTAAGTATCTGAGTATCAGTAATAGCACATAATATATAAATTAGAACACAAACTTTTTATTTACTCGTAATGTGCAAAAGGAACCTCTTACCTTACTATTTATTATTTACTTTCCAGAAATTAACCACAAGAGAAGGATTCTATGACGGACTGACGGTGTTAAATATGTATAATTATTCTGAGCTTTCATAAAATATATTTTTATTTATTGCTTCCTTGTACTTTCACAAAATGATTTACATAGATTTTTCCAGCTACTCCTATTACACTTTATATCAGGATAACATCCTGCAAAAATGGAATACTGCGGACGATGCCAGCATAGAAGCAGCAATCAAAAACAGCAGCAGACCACTGCAGTAAGCATTATTTTATATATTATTTCTATTTATCATTGTATGTATAAGAATTAATATATTTTTGAATTTAATAAAAACAAAATTAAGTATTATGATTTTAATTATTTAAAAATAACCTAAAGTTTGAATTCAAGAATGTAATAACTTTTTGATATCTCTAATATGCTATCATTCGGAGCTCAGAAAAATGTTATATTTCTGATATCTTTATGTTATCCTTTTGATAAAATTTGTGGATGTCAGATCTAAAAACGGTTACCTTTAAGAGCTCATTATGATAGCTTTTTGCCGAACGGGATGAGTCTGGGTCGAACACACTTGTTAGAACACGTGATTGATGTGGGAACGGCCACCCCCATCAAACAGCGTCACTACTCGATTTCGCCCGCCATTGAGAGACTGGTTGGAGAAGAACTAGATAGGATGTTGTCTCTGGGTATTATAGAGGTCAGTAACAGTCCTTGGTCGAGCCCTGTGGTTTTAATCCGCAAACCAGGAAAGGTACGGCTTTGTTTGGACAGCAAACAGGTAAACCTAGTCACTAAAAAGGATGCTTACCCCCTTCCACAGATAGATGGAATTTCGACACGTCTGCCTCAAAGTAATTTCATTTCCAGTTTGGACTTAAAAGACGCTTTTCGGCAGATACCTCTAGAAAAACACTCCCGAGAGAAAACTGCTTTTACGGTCCCTGGGCGGCCATTGTACCAGTTCGTAAGAATGCCTTTTGGACTGTGCAATGCGCCACAAACAATGACAAAATTAATGGACCAAGTGATTCCTCCACATCTCAAGTCGTGCGTCTTCGTATACTTGGATGATCTTCTAATGGTTACAGATACCTTTGAGGCCCATCTGAAACTATTAGAAGATATCTCCCAGTGTCTTAGATGTGCGAACTTGACGATCAATGTGGAAAAAAGTAAGTTTCTTTTGCTGGACGTAAAATATTTAGGATATGTCGTGGGAGGTGGTAAGCTAAAAATCGATCCTGATAAAACTCAGGCTATTTCTGAATTTCCTACTCCGCGAACACCCAAGCAAATTCGTCGCTTCTTAGGTATGGCGGGTTATTATCGCCGTTTTATATCTGATTTTTCTGCTATATCCTCTCCAATATCAGATTTGTTGATGAAAACTTCTAGTAAATTCGTATGGACAGAAGATGCTGAAGTAGCATTTAAAAATCTTAAAAATGCACTAGTATCAGCTCCCGTCCTTATAAACCCTGACTATACTAAACCCTTTACTCTCCAGTGCAACGCTAGTAACGACGGCATAGGTTGTGTTTTGCTTTAGTGTGACATGGACGGTATAAAACATCCAATAGCGTACATGTCCAAAAAACTTAATTCTGCGCAACGCAACTATTCAACTAGCGAGAAAGAGTGTCTAGCCACAGTACTGGGAGTTAAGAAATTTAGAGCGTGTGTCGAGGGTCAGGCTTTTAAGATCGTGACGGACCACGCTTCATTGAAATGGCTTATGCAACAGAAGGACCTTTCTGGTCGACTGGATCGTTGGAGCTTGAAATTGCAGGGTTACGTGTTTGATATTGAGTACCGAAAAGGAAAATTAAATACTGTTCCTGACACTCTATCAAGACGTGACTCTGTCGATGTCATTTCTGAAGTATGCCCCGTGCCTGATTTAGATCTTAATTTACCTTTCTTCAACACTTCTCGATATTTGGAGTTGGTAAACCTAGTTACCGAAGCAGACGGTACATTGCCTGATCTGGAAGTAATTTCTGGTCGGGTATATAAACGATTGGCTTGCCTTGACCCCGAGATTCCTCCGAAGGGTGAGGTTTGGAAATTGTGGTTACCCGAGGAATACGCTGACGAGTGTATTGCAAGGGTCCATAATCCTCCTACCTCATCTCATGGAGGTTTAGCGAAGACACTGTATAATATCCGTCGATTTTACTACTGGCTTCGAATGTATACCCAAGTCAGAAATTTCGTAATGAATTGCAAGACCTGTAAAGAAATTAAAGCTCTTAATGTGCCACTTCGTGCTCCTATGATATCTCCCATGAAAACCAAACGTCTTCGTCAGCGACTCTACATCGATATTCTTGGCCCTTATCCTCGTTCAAAGGCCGGGCATATTGCCATACTGGTGATATTGGATCATGTAACCAAGTACCCATTTCTGTTTCCTTTACGGAAATTGACTGCTGAACCAATTTGTCAATTATTGGCTACCAATGTCTTCCACGTATTTGGTTGTCCAGAAGTTATTGTGTCCGACAATGGTACACAATTTAAATCTAAACTATTTGAGGATTTCTTTTCGAAGCACGGAGTGAAACATACCTTACTAGCTTTGTATTCTCCTCAAGCTAACGCTTCTGAACGGGTGAATAGAAGTGTTTTATCTGGAATTAGAGCTTATTTAAAGGAGGAACATTCAAAATGGGATCTGCATTTGAGCGAGATCGCTTGTGCACTACGATGTTCTCTCCATCAGACTCTGAAATGTTCCCCCTATTACGCTGTCTTTAGAATTCTGATGGTGACTCACAGTTCTTCCTATGAGTTGCTGAGACGACTGAATAGCCTTCACGAACCGGGTGAAACACTTTTACGTCCTGACTACCTAAACAAAATCCGTAGTCGAATTCTTGACTTAACTGCTGAAGCATTCGTTAAAAGCGCTGAGCGGTATAATCTGCGAGCTCGGGTGTCTTTGGTTAAACCTGGTGATACTGTGTTCCGAAGGAATTTTATACTGAGCGATGCAGGTAAGAAATTATCAGCAAAGCTTTCACAAAAGATTGTTGAAGCCAGAGTTTTAAGGTTGGTACGAGGTACCGCCTACGAGCTGGAGGACCTGGTTTCCAAACGAAGAGGTGTTTATCATTCAAAAGACACTTGAGCTTAAGGTCTGAATGGTGTATGTTTTTTTTTGTGATTCGCTGTCCCTCTTTTGTGTTGAAATCCCAAGTCTTTCAAGCGCATATTCTCATCTTGATATTTCTCAGCAATTGGACCAACAATGTGTTGAACATTAGATATTTTACGAGAACGTTCTTGGACGTCCGCTAACTGCTTTTATTCTTTCAATTCCATGTTTTCAGTCCAAGGTATTGAACTGTACCTTGAGGACTTTTTATTCTTGCATTGAATGCTATAGAAATGGACTCATCTCGGTTTTTATGCTGTTTCACCGTAATTTTTCAATTTCTGAAGACATATTTCCAATTACCGACAATTTTTCAGAAACATTTTGTTTGGGCTCAGGGCTTTCATTTTCCAAGTATGTTGATTTTGTTTTTAAACCTTCAAATTCTGACGTATTAGACCGTTTAGTCAGTTGCAGGTCCTTATATAAATTATTTATGCAAGACAGGGTACTAAGTAATGAGCTCAGTCGGTAGAGCATGAGACTCTTAATCTCAGTATGTGGGTTCGAGCCAGAATTATACAGGATCTGAATCGTTCTGTTTTCTCGATTGGATGGGTGTGTCCGGCTGGAGTTGGTCATGAGATCTGGTATGCTTTCTTTCATTCTTCCTTTGTCGAGTTCTGGTGGTAGTGATGATCGTGTTGGGCCTATTTTGAGCCAGCACTTCGTCTTTCAACTTCTTTTTGACTAGATTGTCAAAAATAAATTGTCCTGTAACGAAGTAGTCTGGTGATCAACGAGGCAGTTGTGTAATTCCCTTGATTTAGAGACGCACTACTTTCTCACACGCATCAATTTTGCATTGGCGAAGACTTTCATAATTATTTTCGTTTTTCCTTTAACCATAGTTTCTTATACTCAAACCGTAATCGCCATCTACCATGGTTTCCGTTTGAGAATTATCCTAAAACGGTTGTGTAGTGTTTCCCAATGTAATTTCCTATATTCAATTTGATTCGTAATCGCGCTGTTTTCATATATAATTCTTACAATCATTATTCAAAAATTTTTTTTGTATAGATTTCTATTTTAATACCCGGTGGTTGTAAGAATACCTTGGTGGATACAATAAAACGAAAACAAAACAAAATTTCCCTATGCTGAATTCGCTCTATTTCCAAAAAGATATGAGGAATCAATTAATGGATTGCGTCTCGTTTATCGCAATGTCATGAACTTTTTGAGTTGGTTTTGCTTAACCAAAAGGTTAAGGTAAAGGTAATGGTTATTTCTGTTTATAATTCCCGTCAAAATTTTAGTACAGGTTAATAGTGAAGACTTCTTTTAGTGGGGACACATATTTAACGAAAGAGAATAACCAGTGAACAGGCTTATCTTGTTAATCGGGTTTTTTGTTATGTAAAAACGGCGTGACTTTAGTTATAAATACGTAGTTGAAGACATGAGGTTTCTCTTATTCTATCATTCGCGAAATAGGAATCACATGTTATCTTACAATTCATGGAAATAAAATGTCAAAAAAAGTCACAAACTGATTTGTTGAGTGTAATTTTTTCTGTGATTAATGTTAATTTATTTTGTGATTAGTGTTAATTTAATTTGTGATTAATGTTAAATTATCTTGTGATACCAAGCCAGAGTTATATAAATCAATTTTTTTTATTACAATAAGTCTTCCATAACGCAATTATGTTTGTTGAGTAAATTGATAAAGAATTTTTAATTAGAATCCACCGAACTCTTTTCTCGGCCTATATTGCGTGATAATTAGTCAAATTTGCATGCTTAAAATAGAATCTACTAGAAATCTTTGATCATAAATTTAATGCTAACGTTGATTACGTAGAACACCTTGGTGAAATTTGGTCAAGGTTATTTAGCTCCATTAATAAACAAGGAAGCAAATTTAATTGGTAGTAAAATTAATATAAACTGCTTTGTTTTGTAACTCAATTGGATATTGGCTTGAGTTTTTTTTAAGTTACCTGTTTAGCGTTAATTATTAATAAATGCCAATATAAATAAATTCACTACCTTCAAAATTGTGGGTAATTAAATAAAAAAAATAATATTTAACAAAATATAATCTTTGTGAAAGTTGGACAGTGGTGATTAGCCCCATTTATAAACACGGAAGCAAATTTAATTGATAGATAAATTATTATAAACTGATAGTGTAATTCAAAGGGATATTTGCTTGAATTTTTATTTTTAAATAAGTTACCTGCTATGTGTTAAGTTTCAATAAATTCAAAAATAAATAAAATTCAATAAATTGAAATTTGTGTGCAATTACTTAAAACATAGCAAAACAAAAGTAGCGCCGCTTAATGTTGAGTGGAAAATTGTTATGTAGTGGCTTGCAAATCGAAAAGAGAAAAGGGAAACTAGGGGCTTGTTTGTTTGGTCAAAATCGAACCAAAAAAAAGGCAATCCGGCAAATTTGGAAAACGTACGAGAAAAGGGGAAGACAAACTAATCATACACAACCTACTGTACTGGTGTTATATGAGAATTGAAGTGGAATCAGTGCACTCTATTATGCAGGACTGAGATTGAGGCCCGCTATACACTTGAGCTAAACTATGCGAACTATGTTTTTAAAAAAATAATGTTTTAACGCGAATAATATTTTTTAAACAAAATGTAATGAATGTAATGTTTCCTTTTTTATTTTATTTTTTTAAATTATTTGTTTCCGTAATGTTTTTTTTATAATTACGGTGTATACAAAAAACATAGTTCGCATAGTTCACATAGTTTAGCTCAAGTGTATAGCGGGCCTGAAGGCTGCAAGAGGGTGACCGGTTACCAAACATGGGGTGAGTCATTTTTCAGTATTTTTTTTATTTAAATATATTTACCTATACCTGAGTATGGATGTGTATGGGGGGGTATGAGTGCGAGTGTGTATATGCGTGGATGGGGAGGTGCCTGTGTGAGAACATGTGGTGCATTTGCGTATTAGTCAGAGGAGAAGGTGCTAGATCAAATAAGTTTCTTTCCACACAACAATGATGTTTACGGTTATCATAGGTAGCAAGGACTACCTACATTTTTTTATTCTATTTTAGAAGTCAAACCTGTTTTAATCCGATTATTTCCATGACACCAAACCAAGATCTACCGTTATTTGTGGATTTTGGTATTATAATTTGATTTAATGTAAAAAGTGGTTAATAATAATTGATGTTGGGATTATTGACTTTGCGCAGATAATGGTTAATAAATTTACCTTATTATTGATTGATTGTAATATTATTTGGTAATGATGATGTAGGCTTTAGTTTGGACAGGCTAATCATTTGAGTGTGGAAGCGTCTATATCTCGTATGGGATATCCTACCGTGACCGGTTGTTACACCACACCGACTAGAACTTGTTTTTTTTTGTATATATATATATATATATATATTTACATTTATATATTTTTCTTTAAGCTTTTATAGCTTGTATATTATCTTTGTGATTCGCTTGTTCATGCACTACATATTTGTTTTATTAAACATGTGTGTATGTATATATTTATATATATGTTATTATTTTATATTGTTTTATATTTTATTCCTTAGTTGAGGACTGTGAATTGTTTGATGTCCTCGTATGATTTGTATTGTTATTTCATAAAAAGAAAAAAAAATATTTTGTAATTTTTTTCTTATTACTATTACTTTTTATGTATAGTAGTGTGTTAGGGGTTTGTTGTAGTCTGAATTATGAACTTTAACTTGATTTATATAGAATCCTTGAATTAAATAAATAAATTTTGTAAATTTTGAATGTATCTGGGCAAGAATTGGGCCACGGCCTGTTTGCCGTCTTCCCACCAATAAATAAATAAATAAATAAATTGAATGTTATGTACGTTTAGTTTGACTGAAACAACTGAAAAAACAACATCAATTGTATTAAATTTTATGTTGTTTCAAATGCTTCAGTCAAATCGAATACGGCTTTTATCAGAACGAGTTTTCTTGAATTTCCTTTCTTATGAGATACCGACAATATGCGACAAGTATAATGTTAAATAAACAAAAGTTTTATACTATTTGGTGTAAAATAAATAAAGTTTTGAGAGATTTTTAGAGTGATTAAGCTTAAAATAATTATTTTAATTCACATGAATTTGGCAATTTTAAAGCATTTTTTATTTTCGCTCAGAAAAACTTTTTTAAAACAGTTTTTGTGTGTTTCGTGTCGGGAATAAATACAATTTACAATTGTATAATCACAGATGAAGAATTCAATTTAAATAAATATGAGATAATGAAGTTTCAATTATCTGAACATGAAAATTAAAATATGTTTCATTGTTGTTTCATCCACTGTGGCTGAGTCTGTAAGATGGCTTAGAACTATGATGTCTCTGATGAGTGTGAGTTCAATCCCGACAATAATTACTCATTATCGGGAATAATTCTTTCAATAATTACTTTGAGCAATAATTGCTCACAAAAATCGCCCAAAAATTAATATTCCATTAATGTTGTTTATCTATGGAACATATATGCCAATATATTGACCGTGTGTAAGATATTAGTTTCGCATTGATTTGCAACAATCAATAATGACTTTAAAATGACTTGGGATGTTGACTAAATAGAAATATTTCTCATCCTATGAATTCACATCCTATGAATTCTAATACAAAAACTTAAAATAATTTTGATTTTTTTTGCATCACTCCTTCTATTCCTTTTTTGCATCACTTCTTCTATACCTTCATCGAATGTATTGTCGCTATTCTTACTGCCCTTTCTGACCATAATATGACATAACGATCAAAATTTTTTGCACCGTTTTTAGTAACCTACCTGTAAAGAAAGCGTATATTAAGCCGCATGAGCACTGTGAAATTTTGTGAATCCATTTTTGTTCCGTATAATGTTCTATATATACTACGTTTCCATGACAGAGTTAACTCGAATTAAGAGTTTCGTTGAGTTAAAAACATGGCGGCGCTAATCCGTATCGTTTCCATGATAATATAAAAATTCTTGGAGTTAGCAAAAATTGTGTATTAAAATACATTAAGTGATGACATTAAATGAAAAATACAAAAAGAGATTTGGTCACGACGGAAAAATTGGATATTTTACTAATGTTTTTTATTATTAATTTACTGGTTTTTTTCTTGAATAATTTCAATTAAAATTTTATTTTCCTCTTCACTCCAAAACTCTCGCGACGCCATTTTTACTTTTTTGTTTTGTGTTTGTTTTTTGTTAACCTTCTCTAATCGCGCTACTTTCGTTGAGTTAAGGTGAGTTAAGAAATTTAACGAAAACTCCGTTTCCATGACGAGATAATCCGAGATAATCCCGGTTAACTCGGTCATGGAAACATAGTAAATGAGACACACCAGGGTAGCGATTTTGTACCATTATCTCTCCTAGAGAAAAAAAAGGAGAGATAAATTGTAATAAATACAATTGTCTTTGATTGATTCATTTAAATTGTAAACATGTCACGTATCCATAAATGTCGCGTCGTGATTGGTTCGATTTGTAATGTATTTGAATTTATCTTAATAAGAAATTTGAGTGTAGGTTTGTAGAATTTTTTTTAGTTTTCCCCAGGAGAGATAATTCTCTACAATAGAGAAATAACAGGAGAAATAATGGTACAAAATCGCTACCCTGAAAACTTATTTGATCGCGTATTTTTTTGTATATCCTTTGTTTTATATATAATACTATTTTTTTTATATTTTACTGATTAACTAAAGTGCTGATCCTTTTACATTCATATTTAAAAAAAAATAGATCATTTCACATTACAACTCTTTGAAATTATTGCTACTACGTCAACAAAATGTATACACACAAACTTTATTTATAGGCGTAGCAAAGCACGCCGGGTCCCGCTAGTACCATATAAAATATTATTAAGAATTATGGTAGTTTTTTTATAAAATTCAGGTTTATGTTTTGGAAAATTTTTTAAGATATTAATAATTTTTGCTTGTGAAAATATTCAACCGCCATTTTATTGATTGAATATCAATCTTAAAATATATTTTATTAATTTGTATACAATTAATATAAAATTATACCATATAATCTATTAATAGTAATATAATATATATAATATTAATATATAATAATAATCTATTTATTTTAAATAAATTTGTGAAAGAAAGAATGATTATGTTTACATAAACAAATAAAACAACATAAGACGTCAAACTATGATATTGCAAATATGCAATCTTAAATCGCCATTTTATTTAAAATCAATATCAATGTACATTTTGTTTAATAATTTTGATACAAACTAAAATAAAATAGAGATAATTATTGTAAATTTATTAATAATTACATAAATAATTCATAACTAACATTTTATTCTTTATTAATATAATTTTTCATACAAGAATTCAAATAAAAAAATTTGAAACGTTAAATTATGATGCTTAAGATGATCATGTTTGATGGTCTTCAGTAAGAGGTTATTTTTTGACATCTCACAGTTGTGACTTTATACAGAATCGCATTTAAGAGGTTTTAGTCTTAGCTAAGAGAAAAGTCTTTGCTATGACTATTTTTACATCTGTGAGGCTATGTCAGAATCAGCCTCTTAAAGTATACTTTATAGACCTCCGTATAGTTAGCAGGCAAATTTGGTATTCGCTATTATTATATATACCAATCGTTTGGGAATCGTTTGGGCACATTTAGGAATATGTTTTCATAGTTTAGGAAATTATAGTTTAGTTTTTATTGATTAAAATAAGTTTAGCGTATAGTTAGCAGACACATTAATATTTCCTACCTTATATTATACCAATCATTTGGGAATCGTTTGGGAACATTTAGGAATATATTTTGATAGTTTAGGAAATAGTAGTTTTTTAATTAATTAAAATAAATTGAGCGTATAGTTGGCAGACATCCATATTTTAAATGATAGCAGTTCTTGACAGTAGTTGTTTCATGACAGTAGATGTTATTTTTAGTGACAGTAGCTTGCATGAAAAACTTCACATTTTAATAAATACAAGAGTAAATTTGATATGTGATCTATTATTAAATATACCATTCGCTTGCTAATCGTTTGGGCACATTTAGGAATATGTTTTCATAGTTTAGAAAATTATAGTTTACTTCTTATTGATCAAAATAAGTATAGCGTATAGTTAGCAGACACATTAATATTACCTATCATCAGTTATACCAATCGTTTGGGAATCGCTTGGGAACATTTAGGAATATATTTTCATAATTTAGGAAATAACAATTTTTTAATTAATTAAAATAAATTGAACGTATAGTTAGCAGACATCCATATTTTAAATGATAGCAGCTTTCTTGACAGTAGTTGTTTCATGACAGTAGATGTTATTTTAATGACAGTAGCTTTCATGAAAAACTTCACATTTTAATATACAGAAGTAAATTTGATATTTGACCTATTATTAAATATACCATTCGCTTGGTAATCGTTTCGGCACATTTAGGAATATGTTTTTATAGTTTAGGAAGTTTTTATTAATCAAAATAAGATTAGCGAATAGCGTTAGCACTTAGCAGACACATTAATATTATCTATAATACTATCATAAATTATACGAATCGTTTGGGAACATTTAAAAATTTATTTTCATAATTTAGGAAATAATAGTTTTTTGATTAATTAAAATAAGTTGAGCGTATAGTTAGCAGACATCTATTTGGTTTCATGACAGTGGTGTCAGACAGTAGTTGTTTCATCAATATTGTTATGACAGCCAATTGTCATTACAAAACAATTACTTTAATTACTTCAATTCAAACTTTATTGAGTTTTTGATGGCCGTAATGGCTTCACCAAGAGCCTTCATAGCATGATCCCAATTCGTATATTTAAAAGATATAGAATGACTCTGTGTTTTCAGGAGTGGGTTGAAGTTTTGGAAATGTATATTTAGTTGGTTAGCGAAATGGTCGGATATACCAGGAGAGGTGGAGCATGAAAAGTTAAGTTGGTTTGCTGACTTGATAAGACAGTTTGAGAAAACTAGGAACATGTATATAAAGGACGAAGACCTCGGGAACGTCGGGTCCGGAGGGTTTACAATTTCATAATCTGTCCAGTTATATTCTTCTAGAATTGCTGATAGTTGATTGCCATTCAAGCTGTTGAAGCTGTCTCCCCATGTTTTGCTTCTCGCTTTGAAATCACCCCCGATAGTAACCTCGTCTCTGCTCTTGATGATATTGTGTAGCTTATCCAGTTCCTGTTTCATCTTCTGACAAATGTTGCCTGGTATGTATATAGCACCTACTAGGAGGGACCGATTTCTGTTTGAAGAGTCAAGATGGTTGATTTTAATTAAAGTGGCTGAGATTATTTGACTTTCAAAGGGAATTACCTTGAAATTTATATCCCTCTTCAAAAATATAGCGTTACCCAAGATATTGTCATTTCTGATAATGTTAAAATTATTAAGGTAAATCTTATGTTTATTGTTGAGGTGAGTTTCTGAGATGAGGGCTACAGTCGGATTAACAGATTTTATGAGTTCAAATAATGCCTCATTTATGGTTAGAGATGGGTGAATTGACGTTTTGTGCATAGAAAAGAAGGTTTGCACAACCCATTTATTTTTGTGTTAAAGACATGACGAATTGGAGGTATTCCGCCGCTCTGTGTGCCTCACCCCCGATGCGAGTGTATTTTGGCAAGAACTGATTAATTTTTTTTATAAGAATGCCTAAAGGCATGTTAAAAAGGCTATTGGACTCGTTAACGAAGTCTGAGAGATGGTTCTCTTTATTGAAATTTTAATGGTTTTTCTCTTTATTGGGGTTTATAAGTAAAACAGTCCCCAACTGTTCTGAGGTATTAATGTGCATTTTTGTTAATCATTTCAAACTCAGAACAGAGCTGGCTCGTAGAACATGCCTAAATCAAGAAATTATTATGGAGTGGACACAACCTATTGTACCCAATTCGAGTGGACATAACATATTGTTACGTTTTTCCAACCTTCCTTCGAATTGGCCCAACTCACAATTCGATAAACGCAATTCCCAATCTCTTCCGAGTTCGATCACTGATTAGTTAGCAAACACACCAGGTTTTATTAAATATTCAACAACTTAATTCTTTCACAACAACAGGAAAACAATACAGCAAACAATATTCTTGACTACAATATTCTTCCAACAGCTTCCGAAACTCCAACGGTTGATGGTAGAAATTTCCAGTAATAGAACGTTTAAAATAATACACAAAATATTTTTACTCAATAAAACTTAAAACTTTATTCACTAATTTAAAGATCACTTTTATAATTTTAATTTCACAATCGCAGGTTTAAAATAAACTAATTTAAAACTACAAAAAGTAATTTCCTTATATACATTCTGCTTAATCTCTAGAAATTTCGCGGTCACTTTTTAGAAACCTTGAGAAAATATTAGAATATTCGATTATTTTACGTTACGTTGATTTGATTCATAAAATCATTTGTTTTGTGTAGACCTTAATTCTAAGAACATGTACAACAACAACAACACTTCATTTCATTCAATTGTTGTGTTTTGTTGATTTTATTTTCCTGGAAGTGACCGTAATCGTCTAGATTTTTCTGAATCGTAACAATATTATAATGAGTTTCCGATTTCAAAGTTATATATACTTGCCATCGTCTTTCTTAAGTGAACCAAAATTGAAGCTTAGGATAATTTGATAAAGAATCACTCACTGAAGCGAATAATCCAAAACGAGTTGTATCGGGTCCAAGTTGTATCGGGTCCAAGATTACACCAAAATTTGAAAATAAATTCATACAAAATTGCACTGTTTTGACAAGAATTTTTTCTGTTTTTTAATTTTTGCTTTATTTCCTATGTGCTTATAAGATAAACGATCAAAACTGTCCCTTTTACTAAATTTCCTTAATTTATGATAAAAATAATAAAAAAAAATCCACTTGCGCCTAAGTTAAAGTCATCTTGCCATATAAATAAATTTAAACAATATATTGCCAATATATAATAAAATATAATTACGTTTTACATATTACAAGTATATTTATCTTAAAATATAGAAAAAATAAACATAAAATAAATTCAAAAATACTTGGTCCTACAATCATGTTTTTAATTCGAACACAATATAAATATATTTAATCTTTTTTGATATTTGATGAAAAAAAACAATAGAAATTAATGTTGGAGGAAAAACGAAATGTAGTTGCGGCAATAAACAACGCAACAGAAACCCATAAAACATTGATGGAACGCTTACTCCTGAGTTCCGAAAAATTCGTGCGTCGTGGACCGAACTTGGGTAACCAACTGAGCAATCCAAAAATTTCAAATTATGGTTACACACAGCTTGCAATGTCAATGAATAAAATTTTTTCCGATTTGTATGCTTGAACTGGTTTGCTTGCTTTGTATGATTGATTTGAATGCTTGAACTTTCGGTGGCTTTATTGGTACATATGTACCATCGATTGCACCACATTGTTATTCCTGGCAATACTATTGAATGCTTCTTTTATTTCTATCATTTCTGTATTAGTTGGCCATTTAACAATATCTCCCGCTAAATGATCAATAGATTAATAACTCTTAAAAAAAGATACTAAAAGTGTTGACTTGGCCTTAGTAAAACGTTCTCCAACAGATCTAAAATAAAATATATGCTACTTATCTTGAAATCCAATGTTAAAAAGCATAAAAATATAACATGCAAATTTTCTATTACCTATAACTTTTGGGGGTTGCCAAAAGCCAAATCACAGCTAACAGTTGTTTTCCTATGTTAATTTGTGGTTTTCCTACATCAATAATATGCTCATTCGCCAAAATTGTAGCTTTTTGGAAAAACACATTGAACGCTTCTCTCGTAAGACGAAAACTTTGCTGAAATTGCAACTCGTCATAATTTGCTGCAATTACTCTATATAATTTTGTATCCGTAAAGGTAGAGTGACCATTCCTACTGAATTTATCAGTACAGTACAGACTTTCTAGCTTCTGTACTGATAGACATATGCGGTACTGATTTTTAAAATTATGTACTGTAAGTACTGATTTTTAAGAAAATTGTTAAATTTTACTTTAAGCTTCAATTTAAATAAGGAAATAAAACAATACGTGTCGTCGTTTTGAATAAACTTAATTATTAAAATAAATTATTTGAAAAATAGTACATTTTGAAATTTACTTATTTAGTATGACTTTTAGAACCGACTTTTTTTTAAAAATTAAGTCTAAATTGTGCTTGTAATATAAATTGCCGCAATCGGTGTAATAATTGTTGTCTCATTACACGCCTCGATATTCAATTGCATATCATCACATTTCAGCCATCGTCCTGTAGGTTTTCGACAGTAGCCTATAAAGTGACCTGGAATATGTTCGATAACGCTTTCGTCTTACGAGAGATGCGTTCAATGTGTTTTTCCAAAAAGCTACAATTTTGGCGAATGAGCATATTATTGATGTAGGAAAACCACAAATTAACATAGGAAAACAACTGTTAGCTGTGATTTGGCTTTTGGCAACCCCCAAAAGTTATAGGTAATGGAAAATTTGCATGTTATATTTTTATGCTTTTTAACATTGGATTTCAAGATAAGTAGCATATATTTTATTTTAGATCTGTTGGAGAACGTTTTACTAAGGCCAAGTCAACACTTTTAGTATCTTTTTTTAAGAGTTATTAACCTATTGATCATTTAGCGGGAGATATTGTTAAACGGCCAACTAATACAGAAATGATGGAAATAAAAGAAGCATTCAATAGTATTGCCAGGAATAACAATGTGGTGCAATCGATGGTACATATGTACCAATAAAGCCACCGAAAGTTCAAGCATTCAAATCAATCATACAAAGCAAGCAAATCAGTTCAAGCATACAAATCGGAAAAAATTTTATTCATTGACATTGCAAGCTGTGTGTAACCATAATTTGAAATTTTTGGATTGCTCAGTTGGTTACCCAAGTTCCGTCCACGACGCACGAATTTTTCGGAACTCAGGAGTAAGCGTTCCATCAATGTTTTATGGGTTTCTGTTGCGTTGTTTATTGCCGCAACTACATTTCGTTTTTCCTCCAACATTAATTTCTATTGTTTTTTTTCATCAAATATCAAAAAAGATTAAATATATTTATATTGTGTTCGAATTAAAAACATGATTGTAGGACCAAGTATTTTTGAATTTATTTTATGTTTATTTTTTCTATATTTTAAGATAGATATACTTGTAATATGTAAAACGTAATTATATTTTATTATATATTGGCAATATATTGTTTAAATTTATTTATTTGGCAAGATGACTTTAACTTAGGCGCAAGTGGATTTTTTTTTTATTATTTTTATCATAAATTAAGGAAATTTAGTAAAAGGGACAGTTTTGATCGTTTATCTTATAAGCACATAGGAAATAAAGCAAAAATTAAAAAACAGAAAAAATTCTTGTCAAAACAGTGCAATTTTGTATGGATTTATTTTCAAATTTTGGTGTAATCTTGGACCCGATACAACTTGGACCCGATACAACTCGTTTTGGATTATTCGCTTCAGTGAGTGATTCTTTATCAAATAAAAAAAAAAATCTTGGCGCCTAAGTAAAAGTCATATCCCCATTTATTTATTTAATGACTCAAGTAACAGCATATACGTGCAGATATAAAAGCTATAATCACTTCAGGTATTCGAACCTCTTATCAATTAAATCATTTCATGGATTACTGTATGTGCCAACTAATATACGAAACTTAACATATATATAAAAGACATTTATTCGGTTGGTGTGGAGGTACGGGCAACACACATGGATACAAACTGACGAATCATATTTATCTGCAATTGAGCGTACAATCCTAAGCTTCAATTTTGGTTCACTTAAGAAAGACGATGGCAAGTATATATAACTTTGAAATCGGAAACTCATTATAATATTGTTACGATTCAGAAAAATCTAGACGATTACGGTCACTTCCAGGAAAATAAAATCAACAAAACACAACAATTGAATGAAATGAAGTGTTGTTGTTGTTGTACATGTTCTTAGAATTAAGGTCTACACAAAACAAATGATTTTATGAATCAAATCAACGTAACGTAAAATAATCGAATATTCTAATATTTTCTCAAGGTTTCTAAAAAGTGACCGCAAAATTTCTAGAGATTAAGCAGAATGTATATAAGGAAATTACCTTTTGTAGTTTTAAATTAGTTTATTTTAAACCTGCGATTGTGAAGTTAGAATTATAAAAGTGATCTTTAAATTAGTGAATAAAGTTTTAAGTTTTATTGAGTAAAAATATTTTGTGTATTATTTTAAACGTTCTATTACTGGAAATTTCTACCATCAACCGTTGGAGTTTCGGAAGTTGTTGGAAGAATATTGTAGTCAAGAATATTGTTTGCTGTATTGTTTTCCTGTTGTTGTGAAAGAATTAAGTTGTTGAATATTTAATAAAACCTGGTGTGTTTGCTAACTAATCAGTGATCGAACTCGGAAGAGATTGGGAATTGCGTTTATCGAATTGTGAGTTGGACCAATTCGAAGGAGGGTTGGAAAAACGTAACAATATGTTATGTCCACTCGAATCGGGTACAATAGGTTGTGTCCACTCCATAATAATTTCTTGATTTAGGCATGTTCTACGAGCCAGCTCTGTTCTGAGTTTGAAATGATTAACAAAAATGCACATTAATACCTCAGAACAGTTGGGGACTGTTTTACTTATAAACCCCAATAAAGAGAAAAACCATTAAACTTTCAATAAAGAGAACCATCTCACAGACTTCGTTAACGAGTCCAATAGCCTTTTTAACATGCCTTTAGGCATTCTTATAAAAAAAATTAATCAGTTCTGGCCAAAATACACTCGCATCGGGGGTGAGGCACACAGAGCGGCGGAATACCTCCAATTCGTCATGTCTTTAACACAAAAATAAATGGGTTGTGCAAACCTTCTTTTCTATGCACAAAACGTCAATTCACCCATCTCTAACCATAAATGAGGCATTATTTGAACTCATAAAATCTGTTAATCCGACTGTAGCCCTCATCTCAGAAACTCACCTCAACAATAAACATAAGATTTACCTTAATAATTTTAACATTATCAGAAATGACAATATCTTGGGTAACGCTATATTTTTGAAGAGGGATATAAATTTCAAGGTAATTCCCTTTGAAAGTCAAATAATCTCAGCCACTTTAATTGAAATCAACCATCTTGACTCTTCAAACAGAAATCGGTCCCTCCTAGTAGGTGCTATATACATACCAGGCAACATTTGTCAGAAGATGAAACAGGAACTGGATAAGCTACACAATATCATCAAGAGCAGAGACGAGGTTACTATCGGGAGTGATTTCAATGCGAGAAGCAAAACATGGGGACACAGCTTCAACAGCTTGAATGGCAATCAACTATCAGCAATTCTAGAAGAATATAACTGGACAGATTATGAAATTGTAAACCCTCCGGACCCGACGTTCCCGAGGTCTTCGTCCTTTATATACATGTTCCTAGTTTTCTCAAACTGTCTTATCAAGTCAGCAAACCAACTTAAGTCATTCTATATCTTTTAAATATACGAATTGGGATCATGCTATGAAGGCTCTTGGTGAAGCCATTACGGCCATCAATATCACACCCCTAAATAACTTGAGCAACGAGGAAATAGATACACATATCAATTCTATCAGCAAGGCAATTCTAGAAGTAACTACCAATCACGCGAAACAAACCAAACCCAAAGACCAAAAATACGAAAACCTGTCTGACGTTGCCACTAACATGATCAAACTGAAACAAATCTGGTCCTCCAAATTAAAAAGAATATTCTATAAGCATAAAAACCGAGTTAACAATGAATATTTGGAGTTCAAGACAAGAATCGATTGCCTCAGTGTGCGCGTAAGGAATAGGATTTCAAATGAATTGAAGACAAACTTTAGAAAAAGACTAGAAGCTATCATTCCATCCCCACAGGCATTTAAAGAGATCAACAGAATAACGGGTAGAAAATCCGTCAATAGCAACTTAGATAGAGACCCTTTAAAAGACGACCACAACACGTATTTTGACACACACGACAAAGTTAAGGTCTTCGCTGATCACTATAAGGATATTTACAGGGAAAAAAAATCCATCCTTCAATCTAAATTCGACAAATGAAGCTATCGATTCATGGAACAAAATCCCCTTCAACAATGAAACTCAGCTAACTAAATTCTCACACTTAAACTCTGCTCTGAACCCAGTGAATCGTGAATTGTTCTGTTACTCCTCACAAATTTTGGCTACAATCAAAGTCTTGAACGCGGACACAAAATTAATATTAAAATGTACAAATTGTTTCCTTTTGTTGCCTCTCTAAATATTTACATACTTTAGTCTAGTTTTAAGTAGCGCTTTAATACTAAAATGATAATTTCAAAATGCCTTGAGCAAGCATTTTTCTTTCAACTAACATACTGGGGTGCGTTTCGAAATTAACCACGGTTAACCATAAGGTAATAATGTCACTAATGTCATAGTCAAAATAGTGACGTCAAATATTAAATTCAAATTACCATAGTAAAGCTGTCAAAGTTAAATTATAAAAGACCGCTAAAAATTCAAAATTAATAAAAACTAATATTCTAATTACGATAAATAAAACTAAAAATGTAGTGTATGTTTTTTATTTCTATAATTTATGTTTCAGTCTTCAGTATCAAATAAAAATAATAAAAATAACACATTTCACTAAAAATTATTAAATACTTAGTAAATAATAATTAAATGTACGATATATTCACAAAACAATATAATTTCTAACTTTTTTTTCCACAACAATTAAAATTTTCTTTTATTATAAAAAATTATATTGTGTTTTATATTTAAATATTTATATGTTTTGACATTAGACCCTCAACAAACTCTACTCTAGACTTGAGTAACAAAGTTAAAGTAGTGACGTCACAATTTACTATGACAACTAATTTTTATAGTTTTGGAACGATAGTACATCTGTCATGCAGTAAATTTTTTATTTTGCGGTTAATTATGGAACGACATTTGGTAGAGTAAAGTTAACCGCGGTTAACCATAGTTAATTTCGAAACGCACCCCTGAGCTTGTATAATTTTTGATCCATAACATAACCTAAAATGTAAATTGAATTACACAATTTTTATTTATCAATAATATTGAAAAATTGTACCACTAGACAGCTGTTTGTCAGTGTAAGTTATATAATAAAACAAAACAATGTTTAGTTTTAAGCAACCTCTCTCTGTAAAAAAAATAATAATTTGTAAAAGTTTAAAACTCAATAAAGTTTGAATTGAAGTAATTAAGGTAATTGTTTTGTAATGACAATTGGCTGTCATAACAATATTGATGAAACAACTACTGTCTGACACCACTGTCATGAAACCAAATAGATGTCTGCTAACTATACGCTCAACTTATTTTAATTAATCAAAAAACTATTATTTCCTAAATTATGAAAATAAATTTTTAAATGTTCCCAAACGATTCGTATAATTTATGATAGTATTATAGATAATATTAATGTGTCTGCTAAGTGCTAACGCTATTCGCTAATCTTATTTTGATTAATAAAAACTTCCTAAACTATAAAAACATATTCCTAAATGTGCCGAAACGATTACCAAGCGAATGGTATATTTAATAATAGGTCAAATATCAAATTTACTTCTGTATATTAAAATGTGAAGTTTTTCATGAAAGCTACTGTCATTAAAAATAACATCTACTGTCATGAAACAACTACTGTCAAGAAAGCTGCTATCATTTAAAATATGGATGTCTGCTAACTATACGTTCAATTTATTTTAATTAATTAAAAAACTGTTATTTCCTAAATTATGAAAATATATTCCTAAATGTTCCCAAACGATTCCCAAACGATTGGTATAACTGATGATAGGTAATATTAATGTGTCTGCTAACTATACGCTATACTTATTTTGATCAATAAGAAGTAAACTATAATTTTCTAAACTATGAAAACATATTCCTAAATGTGCCCAAACGATTAGCAAGCGAATGGTATATTTAATAATAGATCACATATCAGATTTACTCTTGTATTTATTAAAATGTGAAGTTTTTCATGAAAGCTACTGTCACTAAAAATAACATCTACTGTCATGAAACAACTACTACTGAAACAACAACAAAATAAGCATATTTTGAACTCTTTTCACCTAAAAACAGCAAACAAATTATTTTAAATCAAAGACTTACAGGCTGATTCTGAGTTAAGAGGTCTTAGCTATGATTATTTTTGTTATGACAATTTTTTTAAGAGGAATATCTTAATTGCGATTCTGTGAACGTTGTCATAAAAAACCTCATAATAATTCTACAAATATTTTGGAGATCTTTCAAACAGCTATTTTTATAAACAAAATTATTATAAAATGTCATTTTCTTTTTAAATAATTTAAAGACATATTGAAATACCATAAAAATTATTATTAAGAAATATAGTAATATTATATAATATTGTACTGTCGATTACTGTTTTTAACTTTTCTCACAACTATAAGTAAAAATTAAAAACAATTACAAGCATTAGATCCTATGAACAAGCGTTCATTTTATTATTTTTCCAAATATTTCTGGGATTGCATGTCCCCCTCTTCAGTGTCCTATAATTAATGAAATATTATGCTATTATTTACGAACAAAAATACACAAACAACAACAATCACCTTATTGTGGGCTACTTATCTCATTTTTTATAATACAATTGGTTCTAGTATGTTACAACTATGTATAGTTGACATAAATTGAATCAGAGTAAACAGATTAAAAACTTTTTTAAAAAACTAAAAATCACAAAACTATACTATGCGAATAAATTAACATAAAAACTTTTTAAAAAAATTGATCTAAATAAATATCTAAAAGACAACGATTTACACTATGACAATTGACATGGCGGTTTTTTTTTCTTTTTTACAGATTTTGTATCGTCAATTATATTTAAAATAAATTATGTTTATCTATGAATAATTAACTAACAATTATGGGACCTCATAAAAATACTATGGAAAAATAATTTGAAAAATATTCGGTTATAATCTAATATTATCGGTAATGTTGTTCGTTTATGTTATCCTGTTAATTTCTTGATGTGGTTGCAGATCTGTGAGTATGCTGGACTCAGGGAATCCATGTCGGAATTGATCTGCAACCACATCAAGAAATTAACAGGATAACATAAACGAACAACATTACCGATAATATTAGATTATAACCGAATATTTTTCAAATTATTTTTCCATAGTATTTTTATGAGGTCCCATAATTGTTAGTTAATTATTCATAGATAAACATAATTTATTTTAAATATAATTGACGATACAAAATCTGTAAAAAAGAAAAAAAAACCGCCATGTCAATTGTCATAGTGTAAATCGTTGTCTTTTAGATATTTATTTAGATCAATTTTTTTAAAAAGTTTTTATGTTAATTTATTCGCATAGTATAGTTTTGTGATTTTTAGTTTTTTAAAAAAGTTTTTAATCTGTTTACTCTGATTCAATTTATGTCAACTATACATAGTTATAACATACTAGAACCAATTGTATTATAAAAAATGAGATAAGTAGCCCACAATAAGGTGATTGTTGTTGTTTGTGTATTTTTGTTCGTAAATAATAGCATAATATTTCATTAATTATAGGACACTGAAGAGGGGGACATGATAATCCCAGAAATATTTGGAAAAATAATAAAATGAACGCTTGTTCATAGGATCTAATGCTTGTAATTGTTTTTAATTTTTACTTATAGTTGTGAGAAAAGTTAAAAACAGTAATCGACAGTACAATATATTTAGTTAGATCAGATTTATGATAATATAAATATCATAAACGCCATCACCAAGAAAATTATATAATAGTTTTTTTATAAAAATCAAGTTTATGTTTTTGAAAATTTTTTGAGATATAAATAATTTTTGTTTGTGAAAATATTCAACCGCCATTTTATTGATTGAATATCAATCTTGAAATATATTTTATTGATTTATGTACAATTAATATAAAATTATACGATATAATATATTGATTATTATTATTTATTTTGCAATAGATTTGTGAAAAAAAATGATAGTTTTTCTTAAAGTTTATATAAAATTTGCACAAATACAACAACATGAGACACCAAACTTTGATAGTGCAAATATAAAATTTTCAATCGCCATTTTATTTAAAATCATTATCAATATATATTTTGTTTTATATTTTTGATTCAAACTATAATAAAATATAGATAATTATTATAAATTTTATAATAATTACATAAATAATTCATAACTAATATTTTATCCTTTATTAATATAATTTTTCATACAAGAATTCAAATAAAAAAATATGAAACATTAAATTATGATGCTTAAGATGACCATGTTTGATGGTCTTACGTTAAGAGGTTTTTTTGACATCTCACAGTTGTGACTACATACAGAATCGCATTTAAGAGGTTTTAGTCTTAGCTAAGAGAAAAGTCTTTACTATGATTATTTTTACATCTGTGAGGGTATGTCAGAATCAGCCTGTTAATTCTTTTCTTAAAAAAAAAAATTTTATTTACATCGCAACAAAGAAACTTTCAAAAATTTTTTTTTTGTAAACGACAAATTATGAATTAAAAAGATTAATTTAATAATTAAGAAATTAATCAATTAATAATTATTTAAATAAATAATTGTTTTAAAACAAATTTTGTAATTTTCAAATTAAATTCGTTTTATGTCTATCATTTTATGAGAGATTGGGCAGAGTGAATAAAAACTAGAATAAACTAAAAGTATAAACTAGTAAGCATTAGCACATTCTTTATTTCGAGTGAATAAGAATATTCTAATATGTTTTAGTATTTGCTAGAAAATTGTAGAATATGCTGAAAATTATAAATGTCAAAGTCGAAAATAACATCAAAATGTCTGAAAAAAGATACGATTTCTTCAGGTTTGAATACAAATTTGTTTTAAAATGTTTTAAAAAAGATTTCTATAATTATGAGTCTAAATTACCGGTAACTAGAAATTTATAAAATGCGGTAACCGTAGTGTAAAGAATTGGAAGAACCATTCTCATTAAAATTTTCGACTTTCCTCAATTTAAAAAAAACTCAAACAATTTTCTATAAATCATAAATTAAATACTGTATTTAAGTTTATTTATTTATTTACAAAAATTGCACAAAAATCTTAAATTTCTTTTAATTATTTGTGGTTGTTTTAAAATTATGGTTTTATTTAAGCGAGCATATAATTTCAGATCAAAATCTTTGTTGAACTTCGCTTAATAAACCTTTCAGTTAATAACAGAAAAATTCTTTGAGTTCTTCGCAAAATATTACTAAATATTAATTTATTTAACTTAAATAATCTTCAAAATCAATTATTTTCATAAATAAGTTGCATAAATAGCAACTTGAAAATATCAAGTACAGTAATGTCAAAAATTAGAATATTCTTGGTTTTATTCACTCGATTTCAAGAATATTTTGGAAAATTTTCATTGGATTATAGTATATTCTATAACCTGGTTTTTATTCACTGATTTATCAGAAAATACTTAAAAATTTAAGTATTTAGAATATTCTACTTTTTATTCACTTCACCCATTAAATTCAACATTTAATGGGTGAATGGGTTCGTTAAAAACCATTCGTTATTTGTAGTCGTAATTATAAAGTGTACGTGTGATTACGATCGGATTTGGAATAGGAGTTAAATTAAAAGCTAAATTAAAAAGTTTTTTACCTAATATCAAAATTGTGTTTTCACCTATTTTATTTTCACCATAAATTTTGTCTGTCAAATAAATGTCAATTCGCACAGGAGCTAGCTCATATTTGAAGGAACGAAACTGAAAAAAATGACAGAAAAATATTTGTTTTTTGTATTCGTGCAGAGGAGACATGCTTTAGAGTTTCGTCAATAAAAATAAAGAATACGGGAATACCTCTTGTTTGTGAAATTTCATATAAAAACAAATATAGGTGAATTTATCGGTGCTTTCCGTATTTAGTTGATTAAATGATAAAATCATAAGACTGCATAAAAATTTATAATTTATTGCAATTTTAAACTAATATTAAATTATTTTAAAATAAGGTGAAGTTTGTGAGGAATATATAATTATTTTACGTCTACGTTACAGTGAAATTTTCTGATAATAAACTAATGTTTTTAAATAATTCCTTATAGAAACTCAGAATTCATAATGGTTAATCCTCTGATATATGTTGTTAGCTTGGCAGTTAGCTTTGTTGCAGCTTTAGGTTTGGCAATGCGTGTGTACAAACATGAACAACCTATGCCACAAAATGAGGGACGTGCTCGTGAGGGACGTGCTCGTGAGGGACGTGCAAATTATGAACCTTACGAACACAATAAGTATATATATTTCCACTAATATACTTATCCTTACTTTATATTTTTTAGCTATAATATTTTTGTTTGTTTTTTTAGTGAAAGACTTATGTGCTCTCTTTGTCTACTAGTCATACCATCTAGAACCACAGCTGATGCAAGAGCGCTAAGTTGTGGTCATTTATTTCATCGTGATTGTATCAGGAACTGGTCAGAAAATTCACGTAATTGTCCGATTTGTGGTCTTGCAGTGATACAACCAAATTAATATAATTTCATATAGATATAACGATGAGAACTTCAATAAAAAAATACATATTAAAATTATTTGAGTTTCTAAAAATACCAAACATTTAGAGGATTTTAATTTTTAAAGTTAGTTTTACAAAGTATGCCTATAGTAAATAGGCATTTCAAACCAGCGGAAATATATAGCATAATAATTTATGCTAGCTGTAATCTTTACTAGATGTTGTCAAACATATCTGGCAAACAAGTTTAAGCAAAACAAAACTACATTATGTCGATTTTGCGAAGCGGCATCAAATGCTATGAACCTGTGGCAAACATCTAAATTTAAAGTTAAAAAATTCAATTTAGCAAGCTATGTTTTTTTTACTTAAAAATTATTGAAAAAACAATATTAGTTTTTTGTTTTTGATTTATTATTGCCAAAAGATTAATTTTAATTTCATCGATTAAAAATTCCTTAATTTAATTCAGATTAACATAAGATTCAGATTAATAAAAGTTATTAATGTATTAGCTATTTTGTTCGTTTTAAGTTTGAATCATATAAAATGTAAATGGAATATTAAATAACGAATTTATAATAAAGTGATAATACAATTTGTTGAAACAGCTGGTGATTGTATTTCTTGATCTAAAGTTAATAAGATTGATCAAGATTAAGTTGCCATCAATCAAGTTCTTTGTACAACAACTTTATTTTGATTTTTTGAAAGAATCTTTATTGCTGAACTCTCAAAAATATTTAAAGAAGAATCTCTCATTATTGTATCTCTCTCAACCTATGGATCAAATGTCAAATTAATATTTGGGAAGAAATTCGTTTTATTGGATCTCTCAACCTTTGGATCAAAAGTTCAATTAGGATTTTCTGAATGAAGAAACTTTCATTTCAAATATTTTAAATGGTAATTTATGTGAAAGTTAATTTTAACTATTTATTGATATAGCGTGAATCATTACAAGCTATAAACCCATTTCGAATTCCTTTTTTTCTAAAAATTGTTCACTTATGATGGTAATAGTTATGGATGGTGCTTCGGTACGATTAGCTTCTTTGATGTGTTGAGTATTCGCCAAATAAATTCTATGGTGGCCCAAAAAACGCAATTTTTTTCAGGTCAACATTTTTTCGAGAATCGAACAGAAAAAATGTGACGTGAAAAAACACATTTTTGCTATTACTAAATCATTACAGGATCTTTATAGAATCTTCATAATGTTTTTATACTTTCATAAACAAGCATATAAATTATGCTTGTTTATGAAATTTGTTTCCCAGCAATATCCCCAATATTTTCCGCCCGCTTGATTGACGTCATATATGCAAAAACGAGGTTTTGTCTCAGTTAAAATCCTCCTATTGCAAGCCTGGTTGTTTTTTTAGCACAGGAAAAATTGTCAACCTATAACACCATTGATTTTGAAATATAAAATTATATAAAAAATATTTAATCAAAAACGCTAATCCATTATATGCATATGCATAGGCGTAACTAGGTATATATAACAGTTAGGGAAAATGAAAATGTATTTCTTTACTAAGGAATTTGCTGTTCAAAATTATTTCAAAACGTACAATTATATTATTCATGATATTATTCATATCACTGATCTTCATTTAAATTTAATAAGGAAGTTTAATAAGCACTACTAATAATATTGGCACAAAAGTATCTATAAAATGGTCGTTTATCTTATCGGTTCACCATAGTAGCGAAGTTTTAAAAAAGCAAACATTTTCTTTCCAACATGTGATGTGCCAGATGTCAGAATGTCAAATGAATTCATAATTTCTGGAAAACCACACCTTCCAATTTGTTCAACGAAAAACATCGCAATAAGAACAATATAGACTTCGTTTTACAAAAATACGGTCTCATTGCTCCATAAGACTTAAAACCACAACGAAACACCAACACTACTCGTAGTTTGTTTGGCAAGATTACTTTTATTAAGGCGCCAGCCAATTTTTTTTAGTGTACTTTTATAAGCAAATTACAAAATTTTTTTTTTGAAAATCAGTCCCGGGGACCAAGATATAGGCCTTTGAAACAAAAAATATCGTATAAAAATACACTTTTTTTTACCAAATGTTGCAATTTAAATGTTATTTTTGATATACAATTTCAAAGAATCAACATGAATAACTTAAAAAAAATAATTATAACCTTAGGGGCCGGCCCACGTTATGACCATTTGAGGCAAGATTGGACTTGAACTTAGGCGCAAGTGGATTTTGTTTTGTTTTTTTTCTCGTAAATTAAGAAAATTTAGTAAAAGTGACAGTTTTGATCTGTTTATTTTATAAGCACATAGGACATAAAGTAAAAATTAAAAAAAACAGAAAAAATTCTTTTCAAAACTGTAATTTTGAATGGATTTTGTTTTTTTCAAAGGCCTGTATTTTGGACCCCGAGGCTGATATACAACTCATTTTGGTTTTATTCGCTTTGGTGAGTGATTCTATATCAAATAAAAAAAATCTTGGCACCTAAGTAGAAGTAATATCCCCGTTTGTTTGTATGACCATTAGCGAATAGACGACGGAATTCGAAGTCTGATGGATTTATTTTTGGAATTATCTGAATTTTGTATGGCTGAAAATGAAGATCGTTGTGCAACAGTACTGCATTAAGTGGTTGGGAGAGTGCATGATTACTGTAAACAATGAATTGTTATTTTTGAACTATTTTTTATTTTTATTTTTTCAATAGTTTTAGAGACTAGGAATGTAAAGTTTAATTTAGAAACTAGGAATGTTGACTTTTGCCGCTTTTACAGTGACATAGCAAATTAGTAGATAGTATATTAATTTTTGGGAAAAGTAGACGGTGTAAAAATCAAAGATTTTTATTTGCAATGGTGTTCACAGCGTGAAGTATTAAATTAAAAAAAAATTTATTTTTAGTAAGGCTAGATATCAAATTAGTGGCAAGCTTTTAAAATAAAAAGTGTTTACAGCACAGATTTACATTACATCTACTAATTTGCTATGCCGCTGTGAATGCGTTATAATTATAATTTTTGTTTGTGAGGATTGTGGTGAGGATTTATAAAAATATCATACTGATATAACAATTTATGATTTTATATGATTTTTTTCAATTTTAATTTGTCAAACATGTCGATTTTAAAAAGAACATTTTTTTCTTTTAGTTTTATAATTTAAAGATTTATTATTTACACAAATATATATATCTAAATATAAACATAAATAACTGCAAACAACATAGCATAAATAACTGCATTCGAATCGGTAGATGTAGTAGCAACGACGTCAAAAGTGACACTAAACCACCGGTAATTTCATTTCCGTTCATATTATATAGGTGCCGGGTCACAGTGGCGTTAAATGCAACTATATAGCGGACGGATTTTCTAGGCAATGGACTGAACTCGATCTTCTACAAGAAATAGAAGCTCTAAGCGAGTCGTTTGCTCCTCTCAAACAACTAACTTATGACAAGGTTAAATGCGTAATCTATAGGTCGGTGGTCAAACCGACCTAGAAATCAAATCTTTCCTAGACTAGACCTACAGCGTTCCAAAAAACTTATAACCTTGAGTAGGCAGAAAGTTAGCTCATTGTTAAAGTCATCACTGGTTACTGGATCCTTGGAAAGCACCCAAGTGTTGATTTGCAGGAGCTGTAAGGAGGAGGATCAGGTGGAACCAGCGTTTCATCTACTTTGCACATGTCCAGCATTCGCCCATTATACGGCAAACTCATTTTGGAACGCACACATTTAAAACTCTCACCGACCTGGATAATTTTAAAATCACGCAAATACTTAGCTTCATTAGAAGCTCCAAATGGTTCGAGTTGGGGAACGAGATTCTTTGATTCTTTGGTATCACAACCGACGTATTTTGGTCTAAGTATGTCGTCCTGATGTTGTGTTTTGGTGACAGTCACTGCAACCTAACCTAACATAAATAATCTAGCAAAAAAATATAAATGACCGTAAATTTGAAAATTTACCTCAAATTGACACACCCGTTATGTATAAAAAGAAAGAAATAAAAACGGAAACTTTATTAATTATTTTACTGAGCAATATTATTGGGGCCAGGCCCACCCTAGAACAATTTCCTAGTTACGCCAATGTGCATATGCATTGGTTCATGGCAAGGTTCATTGTTTTTTGCATATGGCGTCAAACATCTGGGTAATGAATATATGGAGGGCTCAGAATACAAGTGAACCAAGTCCATTTTTGGTGTTTTGTTCAGGCATAAGTTCAGGCATTTTGTTCAGGCATTTTGTCATTTGTTCAGCATATGCTGGAACACATATGGTTAAACAAATTTAATTTATAATTAAAAAAATGTTAATAGGTAATTTTGTTATAAAGCTTTAACTTTAAACCTCTGTAGCACAAAAAAACACAAAACGGACTTGGTTCACTTGTATTCTGAGCCCTCCATATATCGAGGATTTTGTCCCAGTGATAAGTTTGAGTCATCTAGTTGATTGGAGGTATAGCTAGTTGTGCTATAATGTAGATCAGAATAAAGTTGAGTAGCATGTAATCGAGCTGTTTCCTTGTTCTATTCCAAAATTAGTTTGTTCCATTTTGATTTCAGATGAAAATGGGATTCCTCTATAATATTTCTTTATCATCTTTTATGGCCAGAATATTAGTTTTGATTTTTGAAGTACATATTAGTAGTTTTAACATATTAACACACCAAAGTTTCCAGAAGTTTAATAATTATTTTATTCATTAAAATTTAAATGCGTCACTTTACAAAAAATATTTTTTATTGTGAACTAAGAATGTTTAGCAAATTGAACAATTTTAGAATTTATTCATTCATGTAATTTATATTTATGTTTACCTTTTGAAATAATATCTTTTTCAATTAATGGAAAACAAAACACATTTAGGGAACTTTTTAATTAATCAGAAGAATGAATATAATGTGTTAACTTTTTTTTAATAAATTTGAATGCTAAAACATTGCCTGCTAAATTTAAAAATTTTAATTTAGATGTTCGCCGATTTCACGAAATAGGATAACTTTCGTGAAATTATTATTTAGCTTTAAGTTCTGTACAATACTATGGACCACTGGTCTTTTGTAATCTTATAATTGAATGAAATATAAATCTGTAATTCATTCTTTCACTCCTTGTCATTGGAAATTCTGACCACTGTCTAAACACATCAGTTATCAAAACTGATTTTCTAAAAATTAGAGTTCCCAAATTCCGTAAAATGTTTTCTTTTCAAAAAATGGACAGCGATGTTTGCCGAATTTTTTTTGCCATGGTTTCCTTTTCGATCTTCATTGTTTTTATACTGACGATGTAAATTGTTGACTCTTAGAAACAAAAATGGGTTTGCTTTTGGATCGACCCAAGTACCTTAAGGCTAGCAGAATATCAAACAAGATAACGAAAACGCAGAAATTGACAAAGGGGAACCGACAAAATTTTCGAATATGTTAATTTCTGACAAAAAATTTTACAGTGACATTAATTCCTTAAATTCTGGTACTAAATCTTCTCTCCGTCCTATCATTGACTGTGATTTAATCGTCACTGAACCTGCAATTGGAAGATACTTTGTTCGATACAATTATCCTCACTATTCCTATTCACTAATCCCTTCCATTTTCCCAAATTCCTTCGTTTGGTATTTTTGGTCTAGTTTGTTTAAATATTAAAAATGCTAAAAAAACTAAAAAAAAAGGTTAGGGTGCGTATAGTTTCGATAGTAGAGTCGATCATCGAGAAGACAGAAGCGAAAAAAATGAATACCGCTATCCCCCGCTTTACACGGCACTCATTTAACACGTTTTCGACTTTACACGGTTTTTGAAATCAAAATTTCAAACAAAAAGTTCATAAAAAAGACAAATTTTGGTATTACACGCACTTATATCTACTTTATTTTAATTAAACCTTCTGGTATACCATATACATACAGGTTGTAATTAAAACAAGAAACTTGTAACAAAAAACGCATTTGAGTGTTCAAAGCAAAATTTTGAAAATACATGTTGATGTAAATCAGCAAAGGGATGTAAGAGAAATGTAATTCTCTATGTAAATCAGTTGATTTTAAGCAATAGATCGTTATTAGCTAGATACAAAATGCGTAGGTGTATCAATGGTCATAGTTAATTTGTAAGTAAATAATTATATCTGTTGACATACGAATTAACGTGAGATATTATACAACACTGGCAATAGCAGTGAGAGCTTAGTCTATCCCACACATGGCCAAACCGCGGCTCGCGAGCCGCATGCGGCTCTTTGAAAGAATAAATGCGGCTCTCGAAAAGAAATGAAAAAATTAAATAATATTTATTAACTCATAAAAATTGTAACAAAATTAGAAGTAATACATATAATTTATAATGCTGTTTAATATAATATGATTTAATACAATCATATAATTATATTTAGGTCCGTCCTGTCGAAGTTACTACTGTTGGAGTTTTTTGCGGCTTTGTTTTAGTTTGATACTACTTTACTTCGCGAATCAAGTTTATAATCCGCTGTTATAAATAAATTTAACTAATTTTATTATTTAAGGTTATACGTTTAACATATTCTAGTGGAATAAAAATAAAATCACCTGTATTTGTCTCAAATTAATGCACAAAAATCTTTCTCAAAATCAAAACTCTTTCCTTTTGGACTCGTTTGTTTTTCTATGATTATCATTTTCTGCAATTTTTTTATAAACAATATTTTTGATATTTTATCTTTAGGCAATTTGCCGACGTTAAATTTAATGTATCCTTTAATATTCCAATTAAAAAATGAATAAGTTCATAATTAAATAGAATTAAAATACACGTGCACGACATATGCTACCTCAACCGCTTCTACATCTACTACAGTAATATATTGCCCTAAGGCCTAAACCAAAAAAATGAATTGACCATAATAACGAAATTAAAAACATAAGGAAATTGTAAGAAACAAACGGTGATTTCATTGATTTAATGGAACATATCAGAAATTTCCTCAAAGGAAAAGAAAAACACTATCTGGAATTAAAGGATGATGAATTGATTAATGACTGTATGTTTTTGGCTGATATAATGGAGCATCTGCAATCCCTCAACCTAGCATTACAAGGAAAAGATAAAGTTATTACTGATATTTTTCAAACGAGTCTGAGTTTTATGAAAAAAATTCAACTTTTTCAACCAGATTTAACAACAAAAGTGTTCAACCACTTTCCTCGTCTGAAGAACATACTCTCTAAAATTAATGATAACAAACTGAGTGAATACGACAGTAAATTAGCAGAATTATTGAAAGACTTTCATTTGCGATTTAATGATCTGAATAATTTAAATATTTCTCTTAATTTACTTGTAAATCCATTCGAGATTGACATTATTAACGAGGGCTTATCGATTCCTTGTTATCTTTTGAATGACAGTGCCTCAGGACAAATGGAATTACTAGAGCTACAAGAAGATCACATTCTTAAAATGCATCACAAAGCCAAATTCACCACAATCTCCAAATGAGTTTTGGAAACAAGTGTCTCAATCAAAGTATCCCAATTTGAAAAAAGCTGCTGCCAGATTACTGTCCATATTCGGTACAACATATTGTTGTGAATCACTTTTTTCAACAATGAAGTTTATAAAATCAAACCAACTTACAAATGAGCATTTAACGGAATTATTTCATATTGCGCTAACAAACTATGAACCAGATTTCAGAAAATTCACGGCCAAGTTACAAACAAACATGCCATCTACCAGCAAGCATGTCATGTAACAAAATTTAAATATGTATTTGTATGGATTTTTAACCATAAGTACATATTTGGTTTTCAATAAAATAAATATTGTAACGACTCTTCGTTGGTTCTTTTCGATTATTGAGCAAATACGACAGTAAAAAGGACAGATCTTTAGTTAACAAAGTCTCAAACTTTATTTATCAACCAGTTACAGCAACTTCCGATTTTAATTACAATAAATTCCAGGGTCTCCAATTTATGTACGTTAAACTTCACCGCTTTTCCACAATTTGAATCAATAATATTCGGAATCGTAAAATCTGTATTTACTATTCCACTAAGTTCAAATTCTTTCACTATTAGTACCCAGGCTCAAGTACCACCGATTATTCCTTATACTTGCGAATATTTATAAACACTTTTAATTGCAAAAGTAAAACTGACTATCTGATATTTTGTTTGCTTATTTATATTCAAAAATAAATAAGTCGAAACTTCTCTAATTTACTTTCTAGAAATCAATATTGAATAGGCCACACCTATTTTCATTAATGTAAACATTTATACTAGCGAACTCATAACAAATTTAATTTGCATTAATTTATGCAAATTGTATTAGTTAACTCCTTTTTTTAATTCATCTTTGCAATAGTTTGAATGTGGAAAACATTTATGCAGAATGTATTGGTTATTTATGAGTAAATTAAATTAACCCATTCTGGACGAAGTTTATTACAATATTTCCAAACAAATGATACTTTTGAATTTTTTATTTTTTATGTTGGCTCTCGTAACGAGAGATTATTGTACTGCGGCTCCACGTGTAGTGAAGCTTGGCCATCTCTGGTCTATCCTATAATGAAATATTGGAGTCTGTCATATTTTATTAAATGATTGGATTTATTGTTTAGTTATCAATTCAAAAAAATTTAAAGAATACAAACAATTAAAATTAGCGTCCATCAACATCGTTGAACGCATGTTGTTGCGGTGACCGTGAATCGTGATGTTAAAAGTTTTTATTTGTTGTTTTGATACATATTGTAATTCCTACTACACAACACATGTTATTTAAAAAAAATAAAAACAATAGAAAACAAATTAATGATATGGCTTGAAGACCAATATCAAAGACGTATTCCAATTGGTACCAATATCATAACTAGTTAGACTTTAAAATTTTTGGAATGTGAAACAGTTGCCATCTACTTAAATATCTACTCCACTCAAATAAAATGCCTTTTAAGTTTTATTGCAAGTCATGGTTGGTTCGAAATATTTAAACACGGGCCTTTTTTGCAAAAATTTAAAATTAAAAAGCGCATCTACTGATTTAGATACAGCACAACAGTATGTACCCACTAAAATTGACTGAAATTAATTGCGGTACATCTTACTGTCCTGCAGCCAAATTCTGTAACTGTGAAGCGGTGAAGCGTTAAAAATTCCATCGTTTCTGTTCATTCAAAAACTTATCACTTCACCGCATCACAATTACAGAATTTGGCTGCTGATCAGGTTTTCAATATTAAAGAGTGATAAGGCTAAGGTGGCAAAGCGTCCAGGTAAAAAGGAATAAACAAATCTCCCAATTTATTGGAATGCCAATAAGCAACAACATGATCTGAATATTGAACTAGCTCTCTGATTTCTGCGAACTTTCAACGAATTTTTAAGTCAATATGAAGATGTTTGCAAGATTCAGCTAAAAAGAAAGCACAATTATTAATTACAGATTTAACTTCCAAGTCGCACCGAACTGAATCAAGTTAAGTTAGGTTTGATTTAGGTCTACACTCTACATACTAGTATGTACAATTTGTACATGCATAATTACGTTTTGCTTTTCTGTGAATTTCTTATTGGCTATGTTACATGTTTCATTTTGAAAATCAATTTAACTGTTATGTCGATATCTTATGTGATTAAACTGGTACTTTTATGTTTTACCAAATCTGTTTGTCGCCCAAAAAATGACCAAAAACCCACGTTTTTCGTTTAACACGGTTTCCATACAAAATTTATATTTTCGATTAACACGTTTTTATCAGGAACGTATCTACCGTGTAAAACGGGGGATAGGTGTACATGCTTTCAAATAGGAGTGTTTATCTCGAAACATCGATAAATGAGCCAATCGTCAGCAAAAACGATTTGTTATTCTATTGATTCGATGCTACTATCGAAGCTATGATCGATGCTCATTCTATTTTTTCCATAAAAAATAAATACATAATAAAAACATTACTTTTAATTAATTTAAATTTATGAAGTTTATAGGAAATTGATTATTTAAGTTTATTGTATTTACTTTTGTAAATTTTATTAAAATTCTCGAAACTACAACATAAACCGTGCAAAAAAAAAATCGGTTTGTTTCTTTGAATACAAAATGATTGTATTCATAATAAATTTATTATTTTCAACTTATTTATATTATATTAATAATTTACACTATTCTGTTTTATTGAAAATAAATGTACAATAAAATATTATAATTAACGTCACATATTATTAAATCCTACTTGCTTTAATACCAGATTTTTCTTATCTATTAATAGTTATTAGTTATAGAAAATTTTTGGTATGTTTTCAAATACTGTTTCTATTAAGTAAATTTTAATTTTAAATAGTAAACTAATTTTTGTATTTATAAATTGTAGTTTTTGGTTAGCCCTTTAATTTCCTAGTTTACGTTTATAATTATATATTTATTAGTTATTTATTACTGTAAACGGTAACCAACCGATCGGTCTTGTCGATCGGCGTTCATACCACCGATAAGAAAAACTAACGTTATCCCTTTCTAAAATAAACTATTAGACGAACTAGTGCCAAACTATCCACATCAGTCTTACAAGAGATAAAATTATTTCCACAAAAACAAATCTTTTGACGTTTATATTTTTGAAAAATATATGCTAAACAAGAACTTCCCATGTTGGGCCGTTAAAAACTAAACATCTACATCTAGCTTACACTAGTAAAAGTAGAACATTTGTTTAAATTTTTATCTTAGTATAATTTTTTTTCTCAATAGAACAAATTAAACAAAAATTATTTCTTGATTCCATTACTACGATTAAAAACCAATAAATAAGTTATCTAACTCTAAAATTAAACTAAGATTTATAGTAATATATCTATATGTGTACAACTTATACCATACAACTAAAGTAAATCTCTTTTCTCGAAATGATCATTCATTCACATTTTGTTCCTTAGCATTCCACACATTTAATTTACTGAGCTTTGACGGTGGCAGCATCTATATTGTACATACTATTTGGTTGTTTTTCTAAGTTTTGAATTATAGTCTTATTTATGCTATTGTTTTTGGCCTCTTTTAAATTAAATGCAATTTTTGCATTTGTTTCGACTTCCTTTGTATTCGCATTAAATGCTTGAATCATCGAATTTCTTACTCTATCCATTAAATCAAGAACATCGTCGGATGTAAGCCCTTCAGTTGAAATTTTTGGTAACGCTTCAACTATTATATCCCCTAAAATTTAAACAAATGTTAAACGAATTTTATCGAATTTATTTAAATATTCAACCAACCACCGCTAAAATGTTTTGTTTTATCATTTAAAAATGTTGTATATGATGTGAATACAACCGGCATTATTGGTAATTGAGCATTGATAGCTGTATGAAATGCTCCTTTTTTAAATGAATGAATTTCATTCGTAATTCTTCTTGTACCTTCAGGAAATACCCATAATTTGGCTTTGTTTTCTTTTAAAAATTCTGTTGATTTATTCATTTTTTCTTTTGATTTCTCTGAATTCATACGATCGATAAATACCAAACCGCATAACCATGCACCTAAACCAAATGGGAAAGCATATAAGACTTCTTTTTTGGCAACAACGGTACATTTTTGCATAACCGGCCATAAATGCATCATTCCTAATATATCAATTGAGCTTTGATGATTTGATACTATGATACAAGGTTCATTTTCCTCTAAAATTTCACGTCCTCGTAGTATCCATTTTAATCCAATTATTGATGAAGTTGGCATCAGAAAATAACTTGCAGTTCTATTAACAAAAAGAAATTAGAAAACATTAATATTTTGTACAGCTTTTTTTTTTTAAATAAGTAAGATATTGCTGAGATTCTTATAGAATCGTTTGTGCTAGTTTAGCAAAATTGAAAAACTGCAGTAAAATCATTTTTATATTTTATCTATATTTTACAAAAACAACAACTTTTCCATTTCGGAAAACAAAAGGGTTTTAGAAGAAATACAATTACTGAAAATTTTGTTATATTTATAAAATATATTGTTACGATTCTACATTATCGCAACGAAATACGAAACAAAATTGTATTCGAACTCAATTCACAATATTTCAAAAAAAACCTATGTTACAAATTCCAAGAAAAAGGGTCGACAAAACAAAAAAAATGAAATAAAATGCATGCAAAATAATAATGTCGATTATTCTCAGAATTTCTCGAGTTTTTTTGCTAAAGAATTGACCTTATAGAGAATTGAGAAACTAAATAAAATTGTACTAACATTAAATAAATTTTTAAATGAAAGTTGCAGTATTTTTAAAATTCAAAAGAAATTTTGTACGAGTGCTTTTATCAATTTTGGTTTTTTTGCTGAAATTGTTTGAATTTTTGGGACTTTCTATGAACCGATTTGCTGTTGTAAATCAATAAAACCTAGGTAGTGTTTTACCTACAATTTTGCGATCGAACCAGTGGAATATAGAATCATATTTTAAATATTATGGGATCAATGCTTGACTCAAACAACATCATACACACAGACATAAAAGCTAGAATCGTTGCAGGTAATCGAACTTTCTACTCAATTAAATCTCCCCTCGGATCACCGTATGTGTCAACGAACACCAAACTCCAGGTACACAAAACATTGATAGGACTGGTGGTGATGTATGGGTCAGAAACGTAGAACGAAACACAAAATGACGAAACACATTTATCTGTATTTAAGCCGAAAACCCTATACGTCAATTTTTGGTCTACTTAAGACAGACAATATATAACCAATGAACAATATAGAACCAAACATAGCTTTCAAATAAGAGACCTTCTTGAGGGTTCTGAGTCTAGTGATGCACCGGGTCCTAAAAATACAAAAAACCGGGGATCGTATACTCGGCTAATATTTCATAATACCCGGTGGGTATTTACATAATTGAATTTCCATGAGAATTCTGTAAATTTTTACAATTTAATTACTTTAAAGAACAAAACAAATAAGTAAAAAGAATTGAACTTGAATAAAATCAGTATTGTATTTTTTCAATAAAATTTATAGAACTATTTTTACTTCACCACAATTTTAAATTGTGTGAAGTAATGCAATCTATCGAGAGAAAAAAAAACTTACATGCCCCAAATTTTGTTTTTTCTTTTGTTTTGGACCATCCTCTATCTAAATAGCCAATAAAAATTTTGGTGTACGTCTGTGTGTGGGTATAGGATCTTGATATAGGATTCTGTATAGGATCTTGATAAAGCTTTGGCAAATGATACAGGTTCACTTGAAAATGGAAGATCTGGATTCATTTCAAATTTGGACAAAATGGCGGGGGGTCTCCCGAACAACTCTAAGTTTAAATCTTGAATAACTTCTAATCCCGGCTTATGATCTTATTGAAACTTAGTATATAAGGTTTTAGTACAGTTTCCAATATTTCTGCATATCAACTTCCGGTTTGTCACTTCCGGTAAAAAAAATTTTTTCCAGATGATTATCACTACTGTAGCCTACAATTACCGATCGATTTTCATGAAACGTTGGTAGAAGCTTTCAAGTAACATGAGATAGATTTTATCAGATTTGGAGTACATTGGATAAAGGGTTTGGGGGTCCACCATACGACAGGTGGTTTTTTCCGCAATGTTTTTAAGTTTGTTGGGAGCATAAAACATTCCTTCGTGAATGAATTTTGATGACACTTTGGAAAAAGATGCAAACATGTATGACAAGGAACTTATCAGTTTTTAAGCGACAGTGAACAAAATGGTGTGGGGTCCCTGGAGCACCTGTTTTTTTGAAAGCCCTATAACATCTTTACCTGATAGTCGAATTAAATGAAACTTGGTACATGATCATTTAGTACGGTTCACAATAGTTCTGCATCCCAACTTACGGTTTTTCACTTCCGGTAAAAAAATTTTTTTTGTACTTTTTTGAATTTTTTTCAGTGTCTTTATTGACACTACAGCCTACAATAATGAAGTGATTATGATGAAACTTATGAAAAAGGTTCCAATTAGTGTGAGAAGATAGTTATCATCTTTTGGGACACATTGATCAAAGTGGCGGGGGTCTACCATAGAAATGCTGACTTTTCACACTTTGTTTTTAAAGTTTGTTGGGAGCATACAGATTTCATTCATTAATTTATTTTAATGACACTTTGAAAAAAGATGGAGACTTAAATAACAAAGAACTGATTAGTTTTTGTACAATTTTGGAATAAGTGGTGGGGGGCCTCCCGAACACCTGTTTACTGTGTCGCAATTTTTTCAATGTTTGTTGGGAGCATACAACATTCGTTCGTGTTTGAATTTTGATGACACTTTGGAAACAGATGCAAACATGTATGGCAAGGAACTGATTAGTTGTTGAGCGATAGTGAACAAAGTGGTGGGGGTGTCTTATACACCTGTTTTTTTTAAAGCTCAATAACATCTGTACATGATAATCGAATTGGATGAAACTTGGTACATAAGCATTTAGTACGGTTCACAACAGTTCTGCATCCCAACTTCCGGTTTTTCACTTCCGGTAACAAAAATTTTTTTGAAATTTTTCAATTTTTTCAGTGTGTTTATGCACACTACAGCCTACAATAATGAAGTGATTATGATGAAACTTATGAAAAAGGTTCCAATTAGTGTGAGAAGATAGTTATCATCTTTTCGGACACATTGATCAAAGTGGCGGGCGTCTACCATAGAAATGCTGACTTTTCACACTTTGTTTTTAAAGTTTGTTGGGAGCATACAGATTTCATTCATTAATTTATTTTAATGACACTTTGAAAAAAGATGGAGACTTAAATAACAAAGAACTGATTAGTTTTTGTACAATTTTGGAATAAGTGGTGGGGGGCCTCCCGAACACCTGTTTACTGTGTCGCAATTTTTTCAATGTTTGTTGGGAGCATACAACATTCGTTCGTTAATGAATTTTGATGACACTTCGCAAAAAGATGCATATATGTATGGCAAGGAACTGATTAGTTTTTGAGCGATAGTGAACAAAGTGGTAGGGGGTCCTCCGAGCAGCTGTTATTTTGGAAGCTCAATAACATCTGTACCTGATAATCGAATTGGATGAATTTTGGTACATAAACATTTAGTACGGTTCACAACAGTTCTGAATCCCAGCTTCCGGTTTGTCACTTCTGGTTAAATTTTTTGTTTTTACTATTTCTCGTAAAACAGAATTTATGTTTGTTGGGATATTACTGCTTTCTTTAATATTTTTATAATTAGAACTACGCGAAGTCTATAACATTGGTTAGCTTTTAATCAAAGTATTTGATGGATATTAGCTCATTATACATCCGGAACACTATGTTTCCAGAGCTGTGGTGAAGTCAGCCTATGCATCAGCGTCGCAATATTTTTAACATGAATTGAATTTGAATGAATTTAAAACAGTTCAGTATAACGAGACCAATTTCATACTCTAACTTAGCTGGGTTTTAACAAGTATGACCACCTCGCCGGATTCGACCCGGCGTCTACGAGTAAGGTGTAATAATTGCCGGGCTCCGGATTTGACAACAAACTTTCCCGATAAGACAAAATTTTTGTTATTGCCATGCGTTAAACATTCAAAATTTACAAATCTTATAGCTAATTTAAAATCTTATGACATAGAATAGATATTCTTACTCTCTCACAGATTCATGGTTTTCTTACAGTTCCTCAACTTCATGTTAATTTAAATGGTATTACATCAAACATTTTCAAACCGCACTGGCACCCACAATTTTACTGGTGACAGAAAATTGCATGCCTCTCAAACATTTCTTCTAAACTTCGATCTCGTGAACAGCCATGGATGATAGAAATTTATTAATCAACTTTATCAATGAAGACCTCCAACGTATAATAGAATGGATGCAGGGTGATTTTGTTGAGTAACAATCCAACCAAAACCAAATTATATCGTTTAGCACAAAAACTTTCCTATTAAGATAAACCTTGAGGCATCAAACAAGGACGGCTTAGTTACACTTCTGGCCGCGGGCTGCTAATGAAAATAACATGAAATAGAACAAACATATGTTCAACCTTGTTTGGAATTCATGGCCCGATGTAAACAAATTTTTAACGGACAAATTCTGTTGGTCCATTGGTAATTTATTTTCATAGAATATTGTATTGTCATGTTTGGGAAGGTGTTTGTCAGTCAACAATAAAATATCTAGATCTGTGCGATAATACTTCGGTAACTGATCAGCTACATTCACTCCAGCATCGAAAAATGTGATCGATCTGTTCATCTACTATAAATACGACTTCTATGATGCGTTTTTAAAAGAAATCAAAACATCCTTCCATCGTGTGCGCAGTACAAAGGACAAACAAGAACTTCGGAAATATCCCATCCATTTGCTTTCGAAATATCCCGTTGTAGAACATGTTCGTTTCAAAACGGTTATTTTTATAAAGTATATAGCAACATTTTGAAATTCATTGGTCCTCTAGAAAAGTGCGCTTTCTCGCAGAATTTTCTAGATAGCAACAGGGTTGAACTGGAACTACAACTCATAAAAATTTCGGGAGAAATGTTCAGCAAAGGTGGTTATCCTACTTTTAAAATGTGAACTGTGGACTGTGAATTTTATTATCAACCACTCATAAAAAAAAAATTTATATTCATTCACCACAAAATTCTTCTTTCTGATTGCTATATATTTGTTACATTGAATTACGTTGATTTTTATTTACGATTTTTTTTGTTTTGTATTATTTTATTTTAATAGTTATTTTTGCACGATCAGACGATTTTGCATGTTTACTGATTTGTAAATAAACATAGTAAGTTTCGTTTACAAATCACAGGTCGGTAAGTAATTACTTATCAATCATGCGGGCGGTAAGTAATTACTTACCGGTAAGGTACACCCCAGGGTGTGAATAAAAGTAATTTTTTATATAATAATGTATCATGTATGTCAGTTTATTAACTTAACTTAACTTTAAATAATATTCTTTTAAAAATATTGAAATTACAAGATTTAAAGCAATTTCTTTTTTTTTTTTTTTTTTAATAAAATGTGATGTGTAGTAGGCATTACAATATGTGTCACAACAACACATAAAAACCTTTTAAGACCAAGGTCCCACAACAACATGCGTTCTAAGGATGTTAATGGACGCAAATCTGTTTTTTTTTGTTTTTTTTTATATTTTTTGTTAAATAATGGACAACTAAACTATAAATCCTATCACATATAAAATATGACATAGACCAATATTTCGTGATAGGATAGGGAAAATAAAAATAAAATAAGAGATAAAAAGCAAATTTGTTTTAAAAATTTGCAGGAACAAAACTAAAATTGGTTTGCCAATAGTCCAGCTAATGGCATAATCCTTGATTATGGGACGCAGTATATTTTTCAATGATTAAAGCTCAGATTGAAAAAATATTCATAAAAAAATAAGTTTTGCAACGTAAAAACCAATAGACTTATGATGTAAAGCAGAGCTTGCTGTTTTGAAATGAAATTTTCTTTAAAACATTAAAATTTAAAAATGAATTTAGCTATTCAAATAATTTTAATTGAATTTTTATCGATCGTGCAAAAAATATAATAAGCATTTTGGGCATTAAGAGTATTACCGATTTCGGATGTATTAGAGATCTCGACTTCGTCTCGATCTCAAAACATATATCCTCAATCGGTAAAACACTCTTACTGCCCTTAGTACTTTAATAACTATTACATATCGAGGGCTGAAAGTAGAATATTACTCCTGCGGTTCATATTGAAGCCCGACGCGAAGCGAGGGCTTTTATTGAACCAAGGGCGTAATCTTCCTTTCAGCCTGAATATATGTACAACGTTTTACGCACAAATGCACAACTGAATGGTTAAATAAATCAGTTTTTAAATTTTATAAACTCGCTAAACATTTTGAAAATTCGTAAAAAAACTATATAAACATGTCATGATTTTCATTATAAACTTCATACAATAATTGATTTGTTTGTTCTAATTTTATGATCATTTTAATTATTTTATGTTTTACTGAGTATTATGAGTCTTTTAGACCTTAGTTACCGAAATAATAATGATATTCTTAATTCCCAAGGGAATTATAATACAATTTGAAGTAAAAAATAGCTAACTTGATCAATTAAAACGCAAAATCATGCTATCAAATACTTGATAAAAATAAATGTTTTAGTTTAATAAATGTTTTATAGTAAAAAATAAAATTATTTATGCATCACGTGAATTATTAGATGTCAATTACCTTGTGAAACTTACTAACCCTCGGGCCAGAGGCCCTCAGTAAACGTTTCCCGCGGGAATTAACATCCTTATAATTCCCTTGATACATAAATAACTATTACGGGCGATTATTTTACAGGCGGTAAAGTAGAAGAATATAGCAATATTTTATATAACAACGGGCGTAAAGTTAAACTTTCAGCCCCGATAACTAGGTTGTAAAATGTGTTTTACAATTCATTTGTGTGTAAAATAATAAAATTTATACTTTTTTGTTTTATTTCTAGCCGGTATCGGGTAATGAAAAAGTTGCCAGTTCCGAGTAAATACCAGGTATTTCAAATTTGGACCGGGTAATTTCCGGGTGCTCGGTACAAACTATATTATATTATCGATAGTATAAACAATTATATTATATTATCACTAGTTCTGACATAATAGGTTGTATTTATTCCAAAAGGATTGTTGGGTTTGGGGCCGGTTTTGTCTGGAATGATTAAAAAATGTACGCTTGCACCTCAGGGAGTAAGCGACCGCGAGATAGACCACTACTACAATGGGACACGAACGTAATGAACGATCTTAAAAAATCCGGCTGTTATGGTAATTATGCCACTGGTATGACCCGAAATAACCGTGGTGAATACTCGAAGTTCGTTAGCTCGGCAACGCACATGGAACATAAACACCACAAAAAAAATCGAACTGTGTTTACACATAACTAGATTTAACTTACAATTTATGATGTATCCTCTTATTAAATATGGCAAAATGTATATTAATTTACAAAGCATTTTAGTATGTCGCTGTTCTGTAAACATGGTATCTATGAACAATAACAACATAAAAAATTTGTCTGGGCATTCAATAATAAATTGATGTTAACATATTCAATGAGAAAGAATAAATTTAAAAAAAACTTTTAGTCTACAAAACTCTATTTCTTATGTTACTTACATGCATCAGATTATGAAGTATTTTATTGAAACGTTTTGTTTTAAATCGTATATTTAGCTACGCCATTTTAATAAAAAACAAAACTGTGAAATACTTAATCTAAAAGGATTGCTGCAAAACATCAGGAGCTAGTGACACTACTTGGAGTATGACATTTTAATAAATGTTCTTTAACATACACGAATAAAGGCAAACGTTTCAATCAACTATTATATCCGAAGCACAAACCACAATCGGAAAACGACTATCAAAAACAGGAAACGGATGGTTTGATACACATTCCGTACAAGCCTTCCAAACAAGCAAAAATTGAGAGAAAATGGCTGACAAGGCAAACCATAAGCTCTAAAACCGATGATCTATGCACAAGACAAATCTTCAGAAAACTAATAACGAAAAAGAACGCTAGTGCCGCACATATGTAGAGCAGTATCCAAAGCATCAACCAAATACGTAATGGAAATTAGGTATAACTATGATTTCTCTGCACATACAAGTGGTCACTTTCAATGTATTGTTGATGACTTGATGCTACCAATCACTATTTCCAAACCATTAATACGGCCTGTGCTAACCTATCGGTTATCACCTGTCCTAAAAATACAAAAAGTCGGGTATTGGGTACCTGGCCTAGTTTTCATAATACCCTGCCGGGTACTCGGTCCGGGTATTTGATTAAATTTTACAAACAACCGAGAAATCCATAGGCGTAACTAGGTAGGGGCCCAGAGGGCCCGGCCCCCCCTAGACGAATTTTGGGCCCCCCCTAGAATACAAAGTTCATGAAGTATATATATAACAGTTAAGGAAAATGAAAATGTATTTCTTTACTAAGGAATTTGCTGTTCAAAATTATTTCAAAACGTACAATTATATTATTCATGATATTATTCATATCACTGATCTTCATTTAAATTTAATAAGGAAGTTTAATAAGCACTACCAATAATATTGCCACAAAAGTATCTATAAAATGGTCGTTTATCTTATCGGTTCACCATAGTAGCGAAGTTTAAAAAAGCAAACATTTTCTTTCCAACATGTGATGTGCCAGATGTCAGAATGTCAAATGAATTCATAATTTCTGGAAAACCACACCTTCCAATTTGTTCAACGAAAAACATCGCAATAAGAACAATATATAGACTTCGTTTTAAAAAAATACGGTATCATTGCTCCATAAGACCTAAAACCACACCGAAACACCAACACTACTCGTAGTTTTAAGTTTGTTTGGCAAGATTACTTTTACTTAGGCGCCAGCCAATTTTTTTTTTAGTGTACTTTTATGAGCAAATTACAATTTTTTTTTTTGAAAATCAGTCCCGGGGACCAAGATATAGGCCGTTGAAACAAAAAATATCGTATAAAAATACACTTATTTTTTACCAAATGTTGCAATTTAAATGTTATTTTTGATATACAATTTCAAAGAATCAACATGAATAAATTTAAAAAAATAATTATAACCTTAGGGGCCCACGTTATGACCATTTGAGGCAAGATTGGACTTGAACTTAGGCGCAAGTGGATTTTTGTTTTGTTTTTTTTTATCGTAAATTAAGAAAATTTAGTAAAAGGGACAGTTTTGATCTGTTAAGATCTGATCTTATGATCAGTCAATCTGATTTTATAAGCACATAGGACATAAAGCAAAAATTAAAAAAAAAACAGAAAATTCTTTTCAAAGCTGTAATTTTGAATGAATTTTTTGTCTTTTTTCAAAGGCCTGTATTTTGGACCCCGGGGCTGATATACAACTCGTGTTGGTTTTATTCGCTTCAGTGAGTGATTCTATATCAAATAAAAAAATCTTGGCGCCTAAGTAGAAGTAATATCCCCGTTTGTTTGCATGACCATTAGCGAATTGACGACGGAATTCGAAGTCTGATATGGATTTATTTTTGGAATTATCTGAATTTTGTATGGCTGAAAATGAAGATCGTTGTGCACAGTACTGCATTAAATGGTTGGGGGAGTGCATGATTACTGTAAACAATGAATTGTTATTTTTGAGCTATTTTTTATTTTTATTTTTTCAATAGTTTTAGAGACTAGGAATGTAAAGTTTAATTTAGAAACTGGGAATGTTGATTTTGTATAATTTTTGTTTGTTTGAAAGTTACTAAGTGAGGATTTATAAAAATATCATACTGATATAACAATTTATAATTTTATATGATTTTTTTCAATTTTAATTTGTCAAACATGTCGATTTTAAAAGGAACATTTGTTTCTTTTAGTTTTATAATCTAAAGATTTATTATTTACACAAATATATATCTAAATATAAACATAAATAACTGCAAACAACATAGCATAAATAACTGCATTCGAATCGGTAGATGTAGTAGCAACGACGTCAAAAGTGACACTAAACCACAGGCAATTTCACCGTTCATATTATATAGGTGCCGGGGCTCAGTGGCGTTAAATGCAACTATATAGCGGATGGATTTTCTAGGCAAAGGACTGAACTCGATCTTCTACAAGAAATGGAAGCTCTAAATGAGTCGTTTGCTCCTCTCAAACAACTAACTTATGACATGGTTAAATGCGTAATCTATAGGTCGGTGGTCAAGCACCATTAGCTGCAAGATAAGCAGGTAAATCTTTCCTAGACTAGACCTACAGCGTTCCAAAAAACTTATAACCTTGAGTAGGCAGAAAACTAGTTCATTGTTAAAGTCATCACTGGTTACTGGATCCTTGGAAAGCACCCAAGTGTTGATTTGCAGGATCTGTGAGGAGGAGGATCAGGTGGAACCAGCGTTTAATCTACTTTGCACATGTCCAGCATTCGCCCATTATACGGCAAACTCATTTTGGAACGCACACATTTAAAACTCTCACCGACCTGGATAATTTTAAAATCACGCAAATACTTAGCTTCATTAGAAGCTCCAAATGGTTCGAGTTGGGGAACGAGATTCTTTGGTATCACAACCGACGTATTTTGGTCTAAGTATGTCGTCCTGATGCTGTGTTTTGGTGACAGTCACTGCAACCTAACCTAACATAAATAACCTAGCAAGAAAATATAAATGTCCGCAAATTTGAAAATTAACCTCAAATTGACACACCCGTTATGTATTAAAAGAAAGAAATAAAAACGGAAACCTTATTAATTATTTTACTCAGCATTATTATTGGGGCCAGGCCCACCCTAGAACAATTTTCTAGTTACGCCAATGGAGAAATCTGAAAATGTTTAGCAGTTTAATTACTTTAAAGGGTGAAAAGTTGAAAACAAAAAGAATATGTATTGTTCTACATTAAAATTTATAGAATAAATCTATCTATAATAATAAAACAAAGTGTTTACAGCGAAATCTGTAGCACACAGGAGTCTGAAATGTTGCCAGGAGAAGGCCATTAACAGGTACTAATGCACCTCGGAGCCGAAATTTTAAAATTTAATTTAGTTTTTTTTTTAATTAATAATTTTAATTGGCCTAATGGTTGTATATTATATTTTATACTTGGCTTTTTATTCAGCTTTCACTCAGTTATCTTTGATCGATTTTTTTTCCGCAAAACAGAATTACCATTCAAATGGAAAATTAAAGTATAATGTGATAGACAAATTCATTTTGATGAAAATTATATACATTTATACATTTATTATATATATGCATCCAACACATTACGTTGCAACAAATATTTCTAATTTACAACAAACATATTCTTGGTTTGGTGTATATACATGTGTAATACATATTTCATTTGGTTTATATATATGTTATACATGTTTAAAATATAGAAAATGGGCGTTTCTTTTCCACTTTTTAGAAACATTGATGCAGCAAGTTTTTGCAATGGAACCTTTGTATTGAAGAAAGGGATTATGAACAATAATATCAAAGCTACAGGTTGAAAGTGTTTTACTTATTAAGAAAAATATGCGTCCCCATTATTTCAAAAACAAACAAACAATGTAGATTGTTTGAGGAAATCGGTAAATATATGCAAATATGTCAACAAATAAAGTGATTTTACTGGTTTTAGATTAGTATATAAGTCTGGATTTATAAATGATTCTTATTATTATTTTTATATTATACTACAAATTAGTCTTATTATTATGTTTGTCCAAATTTTTTTTTAAAACTCTGGCAAAAATGTCGAAATAAGACGATGGCCATAAATCGACAAAACCCAAAAAATGAAAACCTTCACTAAAAATGCTGTCATTCTTAGATCGGTTTTTCGATTAGTATCAAACATCAGCGCTATACATATTTAGTCTGCTCTTCAAAGTTTTCTTTCAGTGATATGCTCCATTACTAATAAAAACACACAGAGCGCATGTAGAGCATTGGAAATAATTGGTAAAATATATTGTAAAATATATATGACTTTATTTAAGATCAGCAAATAATCTGGATAGATTGATAAATGAAATTAGTCAACATGAAATGGTACGATAAAACAGTAAATTTTGGTGCGGTGTGCCTATTTTGTATCGCAAGTATGACGGTTCCAGAGTAAGTCAATGACAACTGTAACACCCAATAAACGAATGTTTTGACGTTCACCTAATTTTTCGCGACACATATTAAGCCGATTAACGCGAAAAATTGCAAGCGTTTAATTTAAACTCTCCGAAACTCTTTACCATGGCGAGTCATTGGCGCCACAAAACCAATGCAACTCAAGCGTCTGTTCTCCATGTTAGGGGCGGCTTGGAGCGGGCGTCTGTCTTGGATCAAGCGGCTAGCTATATAAACGTGTAGCAAGCGTCTGTTCTCCATGTTAGGGGCGGTTTGTAGCGGGCGTCTGTCTTGGATCAAGCGGCCCGCTATATAAACATGTAAAAAGGTTGTTTCTGGTGAGCTTAAGATGCAGAACGAACCCATTCACGAAAATTTGGGTTGGGCGAAGGGCTAACACCCCATTTCCGTAAAAAATTACTTGTCATGAATTCTGTACACAGGCCTCGGATTATCTCGGATTCATTATTAGAACGACCTCGGAAACTGTACCCGGACTACGATTTAAAAATGGGAACCTGGAACGTGCTAAGCCTTAGAAGACCAGGAGAAACTTACAAACCAAATCAATAGCTGGTGGATATAGTGGCGTTACAAGAACTAAGATGGCCAGGGAGTGGAATCCACGAAACAGCCAAGGGATACACTCTCTACTATTGCGGTCATGAAAACGGAGGAGAATTTGGGGTTGGCTTTCTCATACATCGTCGCGTGAATCAAAATGTTATCGACTTTCGCCCAATTAATATGCGGATATGCACAATGAGAATCCGTGCGCAAAAATTTAATGTAACGATCATCAATGTTCATGCACCTACTGAAGACAAAGCAGATGAAATTAAAGACCTGTTCTTTCTAGAACTCGAAGAAGTCATCAATAACATCCCGCGGCACGATATAAAAATCGTGGTAGGTGACTTCAATGCGCAAATTGGTAGAAGTGCAGAACTTAAAACACATGTCGGCCCTAACAGCTTGCATCATACTAGTAACAATAACGGCTTTCGCGCAGCTGAACTGGCTATGATGTATGATCTAGTAATTGTAATTGTATAGTAAACTAACACTTTCTTTCCTCATAAGAGAATCCACAAAGCAACGTGGAAATCAAACGATGGAAGAACTGAAAATCAAATCGATCACGTCATGATTTACAAGTGTAACTGCCGTTCGATCATACAGAGGTGCTGATATGGACACCGATCATATGCTTGTCATCTTCAAGTATAAGTGCAAATTATCATCTACATTTAATAGGCAAGCAAAAAAGACCGTGCGCTGGAATGTCGAAGCATTTAAACACCTGGAAACACTGAATAGATATCAGGAAATTGTAACGCAAAGCATAGAAGAGCATGACATCCCATCTGAGATGCCATTAAACATACAAGAAGAATGGCAAACGCTTCAATCAACCATCATATCCGCAGCACAAACTACAATCGGAAAACGACCACCGAAATCACGTAACGAATGGTTTGATAACGAGTGCCGCGAAAGCATTGAGCACAAACAAAAACTGCGAGAAAAATGGTTAACAAGAAACACCCGAAGCTCCCAAACTGATTATCTATGCGCCAGAAAAGCCTCAGCAAAACTCCTACGGAAAAAGAAACGCGAACACATGAAGAGCTGTATCGAAAACATCAACCAACATGCAGTTAATGAAAATTCGAAAGAGTGTTTTGCCAATTCCCAGAATCTGACCAAAGATTTCCACCCAAGATCTACAGCCATCAAAAATGGAAACAACGAGCTTACAACAAGTGAACGTGATGTGCTGGAAGTATGGCGATCCCACTTTCAAGACCTACTGAATAGGACGAATGAAGTTCATCCTATTCGAGCAATTGCTCCGTCAAGTGAGGAGATTTTTGTCCCTTACCCAACAATAGAAGAAGTGGAAGCTGCCATCAAAAAATTAAAAAATGGCAAATCACCAGGTTTCGATGGAATCCCTGCAGAATGGAGGAGCAGCTCTGGTCTCACGTATATATGATCTGATTCTTGCAATCTGGGACCAAGAAGAACTACCTGCTGAATGGAAAACAGCTCTCATTGTTCCACTACATAAAAAAGGTGACCGCCTAAAGTGTGCGAATTATCGTGGAATCGCACTGTTGAACACTGCATATAAAATACTAGCTAATGTGGTACTCGCTCGTCTCATCCCGTTCGCCGAATCTATCATCGGCGACTATCAGTGTGGTTTTTTTCCCAACCGTTCAACCACAGATCAATGTTTTACCTTAAGGATGATTCTGGAAAAATGTTGGGAGTACAACATCAGCATTCACCAGCTCTACGTTGATTTCAAGCAAGCATATGATAGCATCATCCGCGACAACCTCTGGTCTGCACTCATATGCCTTGGTATTCCAGCGAAACTTGTTTCTCTGTGCAAACTCACAACAGCGGGATCAAACTGTAGAATAGTAATCGAAGGGTCAGTTTCTGACTCTTTTGATATAACATCAGGTGTTCGACAAGGTGATGCACTCGCGCCCGTACTATTTAATTTGGCGCTTGAGTATGCGATAAGAAAAAGCCGCATTGAGACACAAAACTGTATATTTAACAAATCTAGTCAAATTCTTGGCTATGCAGATGATATTGTGCTTCTCGGACGTAGAACAAGCGATATCAAGGATAGTCTCTCTCAGCTTGAAAGAAATGCTAAACGACTTGGATTATGCATTAACACCGGCAAGACTAAACTTTTAACAACATCTAGGAATATACCTCCCGGCAATCTGAATACTGGCGACTATGAAGTGGAACGTGTAGAAAACTTCAAATACCTCGGGTCTGTAATAACATCGTCAAATGACATGCAGGCAGATATTAAAGCCCGTGTCTCAGCCGCATACAGAGTTTTCTACGCATACTCAAAACTTTTGCGATCCAAACATCTTTCGCAGTCGTGCAAACTCACACTTTACAAAGCATTAATTCGACCTGTGCTTACCTTTGGAAGCGAAAGCTGGACACTGACTTCCTCCGATTGTAGAATTCTATCAACATTCGAGAGGAAAGTCATACGAACAATTCACGGTCCATGTAAAGTTGCTGAAAATCAGTATAGAATCCGAATGAATCATGAAATCAGACAGCTGCTTGGAGGCTGCGATGTAATCGGATTCATTAAATCTAACCGGATTAGATGGTTTGGTCATGTAAAGGGCACCATTAGATAGAATGATTAAAAAAGCGTCCCAACAACAACCAGCTGGTGTTCGTCGAAGAGGAAGACCTAGACAACGCTGGCGTGATGACATCATCCAAGACCTTCGTGATATAGGATGTCGAAACTGGGGTCAACTGGTCATGGAACGAGACGATTGGAAGCTGATTGCACAGACGGCAAAATCCCTCCATGGGATGTAAACGCCAGAGAGAGAGAGAGAGAAACTCTTTACCAATCACTTTCAAATGTTGACCTTCCGTTCAATTTTCAAACTATCTGGATTTATCAGCTAGAATTCTAATGATCTCTGTTATTCATATTTCCCAAATGGAAAAATTAAAATAGGCTCCTTCTATTCTCATTACGACTCTTTGAAATTATTTTTAATAATTCAACAAAATGTACACACACAAACTTTTTTATAGGCGTAGCAACGTACGCGGGGTCTTGCTAGTTTTTAATATGAATTAAATTTGAATGAATTTAAAAAATTTCAGTAAAACAAGACCAATTTCATGCTCTAATTTAAAAGCTTTAGGCTGGGTTTTAACTAGGGTCGCCACCTCGCCGTTTCACCAGTAGTTTCCCAGTTGTAGGCGTAGTAATTGCCGGGGTCTACACCTTTTACCGCTGTTATTCATCTAATCCCCATAGTTATTCGTTAAAACCCACTGTTATTCGTATTATCACCAAACTTATTCGTTATTCGTATATTCCCCACTGTTATTCGTATAATGTCCACTGTTATTCGTTTATACCCAAAGTTATTCGTATATTCTCCAAAGTTATTCGTTTGTACCCAAAATTATTCGTAAATTTCAAACGTAAATTTCAATTGTATTAAACAACCAGTTCATTCGTTCATATCTGGATATTTGTACCGCTAAATTCATAATCAAGCAACCTAAGTTTTTAGACTGATGTTTTTTTTCATTTGTGCCAATTGACATTGGAATTCAGAAGTAATTGTTGTGTTTGCATTCGTTCGATGAGATATGGAGATGTCGTAAAGCTGATCCCGTGCTCCCATTTACTACACATGTAGTGTGCGGAAGAATTGAACCACAGAACAGCCTATGACGAACGTTCTCTTTGCCCTTTATGTCGCGGTGCTTTAATGGGCCAGCAGCTGCAGTTAAGAAAGGTTTATCGAACACATTCAATGGCTGATAGAGAGCGAATAATAGCTTGTGCGGAGAGTTGTGGGGACTGGTTATCTCTAGCTAAAACGCTCAACATCCCATTTGCCACCGCAAAAAGCTGGATTGACTGAGGAACTGCTGAAGTACGGTCAAGAGGTGGACCCCGTTCGAGGGTTCTCAACGATGAAAAAATCGAGTTCTTAATCGAACTAATCGAACGTGACTGTACCATTACTTTGAGGCATATGCAAGAGAAAATTGTTGAAAAACTCCACATTCAAGTCGGCCCCACAACGATATCACGCTATCTTGAAGGAAGGGTTTTACTCTGAAGTCTATTCACTACAAACTGGAAACAATGGATTCAAACGAGAACAAAGCAAAAGGGCCTTATATGTCCAAAAACTTACAGAATTTATAAGAAATGGTAGATTAAATGAAAACACTTTAATTTTATAAATTATAAATTTAATTTCAATTGACAGGAAAACAAATTGTGTATATAGATGAAAAGAATTTTAATCTTTTCTGCCGCCACAACAAAGGGCGTTCCATCCGAGGGCAGTTATGCAGCTTCCGGCGTCCAAAGGCCAGAGTATCCACTTAATTTGGGTCATTTATGCTGAGGGCGTTTTAACAATCGAAAAGAAGACGGGGGCGTTCAAAACAGAAGATGCGCACGAGTGGAGGCTGCGGCTTCTTCAAATTTGGCAAACGCGAGGTAATCAGCTGACTGACCTGGTTATTGTTTGCGATAACGTTTGCGATAACGCGATAACGTACCACAGAGGATTTGCGTCGGCAGTCGAGTGTCGCGGACGAGGGTGGGAGAGCGACACTCTTGCCACTGGGGCCGTACTCGCTGATGCTAAACCCTATCTAAAATGTCTGGTCGAAAGTAAAGAACTATGTCGATGGGCGTCTCAGACTACCTACCGTGAGGGCCCCTGGAGTATGTGAGCAACGGCTCCAATATTTGGAATAAGTGGTGGAAGAAGCCAAAACTACAATAACATGAGGGCACTGCGCCAAGGCTGTCCAGAATTCGTCGGTTTTCTATCAAGCGGTTTTAAACATAGAGAATATGAGTGTTGGCTCATAATTTTTATTTTTTTGTATTTATTGGATCACTTTTTTAATTAAACATGTTTTTCTTCATTTAAAATGATGCGTGTTCATTTCCCTCGACTCCTTTTTGTTCATTTACAAAATACGTGTACATTTCCAATAATTTTTTGCTCATTTTTGATCTGAAGAGCGTTTTATGCAACTGCAAAAATTTACGTTTGCAGTTCAAATTATAAGCAAAAGTAAAGAGGAACCCACTTGACAGGAAGACCTGGAAAATGGTAACGAAAACGGCTGATCCTGCTCCAAAGAAGAATCTCCCTTTATACGAATAATTTTGGGTATAAAGGAATAACAGTGGTGATAAAACGAATAGCTTTGGAGAATATACGAATAACTTTGGGTATAAACAAATAACAGTGGTGATTAAACGAATAACTTTGGGTATAAACGAATAACATTGGGGATTATACGAATAACTTTGGGTATATACGAATAACTTTGGGGAAAATACGAATAACAGTGGGTATAAACGAATAACTTTGGTGATAACACGAATAACTATGGGGAATAGATGAATAACAGTGGTAAAAGGTGTAGGTTTGACAACAAACTCTCCGGATGAGACAAAGTTTTACTTATTACCATGTGATAAATTTTCAAAATTAACAAAACTTCTAGCTAAATTAAAATCTTATGGCATAGATGGCCTTACTGTCTCCCCAATTCATAGGTTTTTTTACAGTTCCTTAACTTCATGTTAATTTAGATGGTATTATATCCAACATTTTCACACCGCACTGGAATCCACAATTTTACCGATGACAGAACATTGCCCGACGCTCAAGCATTTGTCCTAAGTTTCGATCTCGTATTACAGTCACTAATGATAGAAATTTATTAATCAATTCTATCAATGAAGACCTTTAAAGTTTAATAGAATAAAGGGTAATTTCGTTGAGTTACAATCCAACCAAAACCAAATGTTATCATTTATTACAGCTGTAGTAAGATTCTGTTAAGGATTTGCTGGTGTATGGAATATTGTGGTCTTTTTTGGGGAGGTGTTTGTCAGTCAACAATGAAATATCTAGACTCTATGGAATAATACTTAACAGCTAATAATTTTTTTTTACCCCGTGTCTGGTAATGAAAAAATTGCCGGTTCCGGGTGGACACCGGGTATTTCAAAATTGGACCGGGTAAGCCGGGTAACGGGCAATTTCCGGGTACTCGGTGCATCGCTAGTTATCACAAATCCCCGATATTGTGAGCCCACTTGTTTTTTTTAGGATAGAAAAAATCGTGAATTTATAGCGCTATTTTGAAACTCAAAAATATAAAAAAGATTTTATAAATATTGAACGCCATCTTGAAATATAAAAAATTTAATCAAAATGCTAATCCATTTTTTTGCATATGGCAATGTTTATAGTTTTTTGCATATGGCGTCAATCCAGCAATCTATAAATATTAGGGGTTTTGGTTATCCGTATCAGAGAAAATTGTACTGCAGGATATCAAAACTAGCAAGAAGGAAAGAGCTAGATAGAGAAAGTGAGGAAGGGCGGTAGAACATATGAGGGTAGAATAACCCGAAATATTTTTCGAGTTATTCGCAGTTGAAAACTTGCAATTTTCGATCAAATAAGCATGTTTTTTGACGATTTTTCACACATAACTCAAAAACTTAGTGGTCTATCAAAAAAGTTAAAATGAACAAAAATCAAGTTTAAAACGAAAAAGAGATTAGTTTGGTATGAGTTTGTAAGTCGAATGCGAAGGAAGTTATAGCTCATTGAGAGAATTATATTTTTTTAACAACTTGGTTCGAAGTACTCAACGTTAAAAAATGAAAAGCGTTGAATTTTTCGGAGAAAACTTCTAAAATATTTTTATAATGCTTAGCAATACCTTTAAAATAAGTACTAGTTTAATTCGTGTCCTTTAAAGCGAGTACGAGTACTAAGCGAGTTACGATACAAAAACGGTGAGAACGGACGAACGAACTCGAATTTAAAATAAACAAATTAGCGTTAAAATCTCAGTTATTCCCAACAAAATCCATATTCTTCGATATACTTTTACAGATAGCTGTATTTTAGTATTAGTCATGGGATCCAGAAGTTTAGCTGCATTATAAAACGTAGTTTTTGAAAAAAGTGTATTTCATGAAAAGTGTATTTCGAGAAAATGAAAAATGTATATTTCAAATTTCTTAAAAACGTACCTTCTCTTCAAAATAACTCTAAAACTAAATAATATACGTAACAAGTATTCAGCACGAAAATGTTTGTTTTTTTAACAAAAAATTTGGTTATATTTTGTTTCTGTGGGGTAAAAAATACCGAAGATGTAACTGTTTCAAGTTTGCATTATAGTGCTCCGACCACCCAACCCGAGCCTCCGACCACCCAACCCGTATCCATTCAAAGATGAAAGATTTGAACAAGTTGGAATGAATAAATATTATGACTTTTGAAAGTACCTGTATATTGGGGCTTATGATTGAAAACGCGTGAAAAACGTAAACGTCGATGAAACGTGAAACGTAGTCTATTGGTATGATTGAAAACGCGTGACAAACGTTTTATTTCGAACTTATTTTTTTGTAATGATTGAAAACGCGTGATATCCGTTTCTTGTACAAAATTGAAACGTTAGATTAGGCTTGCGTTTAGAATAATTTTAAAACTTAAAAATGTAAGTTTATCTTTTTATTTATTAATTTTGAGTGAAAAATGAACAATGTTTTAAATTTTAAGCACATTTATTATTTTAAAATTTTAGGAGAAAGATTATTAGGGGAAAAATAACAAATCAAAAGTAGTATTGTATTATAAATTAGTAAGAAGAATGAAAGATAGTCCTGATGTAGCTAATTATTAATTTTATTTTATCCAAATATTTGAATTTTTTGAACTTAGCACTGAACACAATGATGTTTTTTTAACAAACAATTAGATCTGACAATTAGCAACAAATTATTTTGTCAATCTGACAGTTTTTTAATTTCGAAAAAAAATTCGAACTAACTTTTTATCACGCGTTTTCAATCATACCTACATTAGGTGAAGGTGAATAATCTTAACCGCGTGATGCGTTTTCAATCATAAGCCCCATTGGTTTTTTAATGGACGTTGTAACTTTACATTTGAGAGTGGTATGTTACAAAAACCACTTGCATTTTTTAGGTGCAAAAACACTGGTTTTTTCGACATCATTTGTGTGTGTGTCAGTGTTTGTGTGCGTGTATACACACACAAATCTATTTGAAATATTGGGTGACTGTATAATCAGCATATTTTCGAAATCAAATCAGGAAGTACGTAATGTGCACCAGAAGAGTTACTTAAAATACTCTTTTGTAACTGTAAAAAGGATGCGGTGCCTCTTGTGGTTGCCGAAGACCATCGGAAGAAAATGATAGTGATTGTAGCTCACATGATTAAATTTTCTAAGAAAACCGTGTTTTAGAAAACCGCGGTTTTCTGTTTTTATAAATTTTGAAATAAAAAAAATATGTTGAACAAGTAACCTTTGACCAAATATTTGTTATTTTTTGAAAATAATTGTATAACTATGACAACAAAATGATAATCGAATAATTTTAATTGGATTGTGAGCACCGAACTTAAAACTATGGAATGCTAATATTGCTATCTAAAATAGCAACACATTTGGTTTTAGACCATTCAATTTTGCAGATGCTGAAAAACTTTCGATGTCGTTTATAAACTATTATTTTTCAAAATATCATCAAATTTTTCTATTTTGCTATAAATATGACCAAAAATGATCAAAACTATTGAGAGTTTTCAAGAAAAATTAATATTAGTAACACACGCATGTTGTTTTTCTTATTTTCATACATTACAATGTTATGATGGAAAGGTTTTTCTACCCCATTGTGATCCGTCGTAGAGGAGTTAAGATATATAAAACTTTAACATTTTCTGTTTCATTTCTTGTATTTTTTTCGAGAGGCCAACTGCAAGAAAACAAATATTTGCCCGCTAATTTAATTTTCATTCCGAACTGTCAAATTTCTTTATATTTTTATATTATCAAACAATTTTTGAAGTTGTGTTGTGTGAAAAATGTCCCGACTTTTGAAAAGAAAACAGAATTTCGAATTCAAATGAAAAACAAATTCGTTATTCAAAATTAAATTTGGACAATTTTGTTATGTTAAATACAACAATTTTCTTAGTTTTAATATATATAAATAAATTCAAACTATATGACAATCATTATCAATAGTGTAGTAAACACTAAGGCCCGCTATACACTTGAGGTAAGCTATGCGAACTATGTTTTTTGTATATAACGTAATCAAATGGATGACTATACACTTGAGCTAAGCTTATCACTTAGCTCAAGTGTATAGTCATCCATTTGATAACGTTATATACAAAAAACATAGTTCGCATAGCTTAGCTCAAGTGTATAGCGGGCCTAAACATCTGATTTCAATTTTTTAAAAATATAATTGTTAGACTTTAGGTATACATATAGATATAACTATTGAGAATTAAACAAAGTGACGTTTATTTTATATTATATTTTTTCGACCGTTCGTATGTAATAAATTTTCTTTATATTGGCAGTGGAAAAATGAACGTAGAACGAGAAGAATATATTTTTGGGTGTCGTGATAAAATACCACATGAAAAAATCCCACACGAAATAATATCACGTCGAAAATATCACAGCGAAAAAATCACACTATACGAAAATATCACATCACAAAAATATCACATCACGAAAATATCACATCCTAAAATCACACGCGAGAAAATAACACATCCTAAAATCACACGCGAGAAAATATCACATCCTAAAATCACACGCGAAAAAATATCACATCCTAAAATCACACGGGAAAAATATCATATCCTAATATCACACGCGTAAAAATATCGCTTTCTTGAGGCTCGTCTCCACTAACCGCTCTGAACGTTTGCTAAAACTGGGCATTCACATGCAACAGAAATAGAATTTCATACAAATTTGACAGTAAAAAATTCTGTTGCTGTAAAATTTGTATGAAATTCTGTTTCTGTTTTATGTGAATAAAAGCTTCAGCTTCAACGTTTGCAAACATAGATTTGTTTAGTTGAGACACGAAACAAACATTTGCTAACAATTGTTTTACCGAATAATATGGAAAACATGATGTTTTTGCAGGTTTGTGCTTCATAATATGAAGTGCAGACAAAAATCTGTCTCCACTTCATATTATTTAGTTACTAGATCTGTCATGCATATATTGTGTCATTGACAATTAAATTTGATTTTGGTTTTAAGTGAAAATTTAGAATAAAACAAAAATCACATTTTGTTAAAATATTAAAAAATTGTTTATTTGGTTTTAATGATGATTTTATCAATTTGTTTGGCAAGCTGTCAAAGTTTTTATTTTAACATTTTCGGCACATCAACAAATGTTAGCAATTTGTTTTTAGAAAGGTAGTTTGGTTGATAGAGACAGACTGTTAGCAAACGTTAGTAAACATTAGCAAACGTAATTGTTGTTTGCATTCGTAACAGTGGAGAGTAGATCTACTAGATCTCAGTGGAGACTAACTTAAAATCTTTCATATGAAACCGTATTTGACTTAGTAAAACGTTTTGAACGATTTCACGTCATAGCCCTATCAAACAAATGATTTCCACTTAATTTATTTTGGATCCCAAATGATTTAAGCCATGCTTATCTCAAATTTTAGATCGAAAAGATTTATAGTTTACAAGATAGCGAACGGTAACAGGCAGACACGCAGTATTAGGGGAATCCTAAAATAAATTGATTGCATTTTTTCACAATTATGTATTTTTATTATTTTGATTTCTTATATGCACCATACATGAGCAATTCTTCTTAACATTTCGATTCTTCGATCACGACTGTAATTTGTAAAAATATTTGCTATTCTTCTGCCGTAGTGATATCTCCAAAACTAGAGATCGAAACTACGCATTTCTGCAATACCCAAAAATCGTAATATTTCTGTATTTTTTTTGCAATAAAATTTTTTCCATAATATTTTTTCGCGTGTAATTTTAGGGTGTGATATTTTTACGCTTGCGATTTTAGGATGTGATATTTTTTCGCGTGTGATTTTAGAATGTGATATTTTTTTGCGTGTGATTTTAGGATGTGATATTTTTTCGCGTGTGGTTTTGGGATGTGATATTTTCGAGATGTGATATTTTCGTGATGTGATATTTTCGTATAGTGTGATTTTTTCGCTGTGATATTTTCGACGTGATATTCTTTCGTGTGGGATTTTTTCGTGTGATATTTTATCATAGAACCATATTTTTGTTGCCGTTTTTTTGAAAATTTTGTATGGAATTAGCATTCCATCTAATATGAGCCGCTTTCCAATCGAGCAAATTGCTGAAGGAATTGATTGTAGCCAATTGGTCTAATATTCAGTAAATCATCAAAAAAAGAGCCAAAACAACAAAAAATAGCAATTTTTGACATTTAAAAAATACGTAACCAAAATCGAATATTTAGACACAAACAAATATGTTAACCGATTTTATTTTTTTATTATTTATAACGTTTGCCCACAAACCGTAAATAAAAAAATATGAATATGTTGAACTGATGAACCTATTTTTTCCTTACACTTTATTCAATTCAATTCAGTTCTGTAGTAGCTCAGTTTACGTTCAGTGTAAACTGAATATTACCATTGAAACATACAAATTCCGGAATACAATTCAGTTTAAGTGAATCATTCAGCAATTCACTCGATTGGAAAGCGCCTATGATTTCAATGATTGTGAGATTTTGAATTTAACGGTTGCTTTGGTAAAAATTTCTATTTTTTATAGAATTTAAACAAATGCAATGTTTTTTACTTTGTTGGACGTAACTATGACAATAAAATATATGGTGAGATTTTACGGCCGCAAATCACAGTAATAAAGTACCACTTTAATATGTAGACGAATAAACAAATATAATTGTTTGTGTAAGCCATAACGAAATAAACATTTGCATATTTAATCTATAGTGCATAATACAAAACAAAGTAGAATTTCCCCTTAAATTCATAGTTCATTAGATTTATGAACGGAAAAGCAACTGAACCCAATTCCTTGTCTCGCATATATAATTCAAATACGCAGCTTAAATGAAGCAAAAAGGAGAATAGCTTTTTTATATAGAATAAATTCACTCAAAATGTTCGTAATTTTTACAGAACCCATAATGTCCATATTTACATGTTTTTATATTTAAAGCTAACAGTACCATCTACATACGCATTAAATATTCATCTACAATAAACAATAGCAAGAAAACGAATGGAATGAAGTAAATACTAAATATGTGTTTGTTTTAAAATGTGAAGCAGGTTTCGAGATGGTCCCATCTATGTCGTGAAAAATACCGTTTTTCAGAAAATCGAGAAAAACTGTATATTTTATGTATATTCACCGATTTCTCGAAAACTGCTCATTCGATTTGGACGACTTAAATTGTGTTCTATTAAGGTACATTCAGAGGTGGTCCCATATTTTTTTACATGACGTGAAAATTTTGTTTTTCAGAAAATTGGAAAAAACTATACTTTTATGTATTTTCGCCGATTCCCTCGAAAAAGTTTATTCTATTTGGTTTGAGCTGCATTATATTGCTATAGATGCCAAGGTGGTTCTAAATAATTTTCCTTGATGTAAAGTATTCCGTTTTTTTTATAAAAATCGGAAAACCATGATTACTAGATTTTCATCGATGAATACTTGCCGGGATTTTAAGTTATTGCTTCAAAAACGACATTTGCTGACAGACATTTGCTTTTATACACTAAAAATGAAAAAATAAAAAATCTTTTTAAAAAGGACCGGCTTCAGAAAAAAAAAACACAAAAAAGTGAAAAATAACTCAATTGTGGCTTAGAGACAAAAATTTAGTTAAATCTAACAACAACCAAAAAAATTAAGGCTTTAAACAATTATTTGTTATTATAATTATTACAATTATTATTGTTTTTATAATAAAGTTATTATATTATAAAAGTAGTATAAATCGAAGTCGGTGCCACATTGACAAAAACTTACAAATATGTCTCCGGCTTGGCAGCGACATCGAACAGTTTTGTACTAAAAATAACTTTTATAATATAATAAATATTATAACAACTATAATTTTTTTTGTGCCGTATATGTTCCATACAGGAACGTAGGCTGTCAACAAGTGTCTCTTACCTTAATTAATTCATTAATTCACTCAATTTTATGGTCGATTTTTACTTGAAGACTTAATTTAATCAATTAGTTTTATATGGGTGATCAGCGCCCATAGTTTTTTTTTCCAGTTTATCAACTAGCTATAATAGTTGACTATCGGTTAATTGGAGAACCGGTGTGTTGCTGGTGGTTAATGTTTTGCTTAAAAACACTTTGACCTAGATAGGAGTCGAGCCGGGTACTTCCGAGTTCGAAGTCTAGTGTGCTACCAATAGGCCACTCAACACACAACAACTATAATACTTGTAATAATTATAATAACAAATAATTTCTATAATATAATAATTTTGTTTAAGGGCTTAATTTTTTTGGCTGTAGTTAGATATTTAGACTAAATTTTTGTCTCTAAGCCACAATTAAGTTATTTTTCACTCTTTTGTGTTTTTTTCTGAAGTCGGTTCTATCTTTTTTTAAAAAGATTTTTTATTTTAATTTGAAAACGATCTATAATAGAATTTTTGGCCAGCGAATTTTTGACAGATAGGACGCAGCAAAAGATAAAAGATGAGACAAAAAGTAAAACAGAGATGTATTATTTATTTTGGGATAAATTTGTTTTCAAAACAATTATATTAGTTAAATTTCTACTCCTACCTAGTTCGTACCATTTGTTTGTTGTGATATTCGTTTACATAGGCGTCGTTATTTTTATTATAATTATCAAAGTTTTGTTATATTACCTACAAATTCATTAATATTTTTGCTAGTTTTTGGTTTTCTATTATAATTGGTTGAATTTCAATAGTATGTAATTTATTAATTTTATGCGTTTTTTTTGTCCATTTCAATGGGACCCCAACAGTTTTTTTATATTTTAATCGAGACACTGAATATTCGCGCATGTGCAAATCAATATGCGCATAACAAACAAATTTCGTGTTCGCTGGCAAAAAAATTCTGCTATACGATAATCGATTTAAATAAGAAAACAGAGGAGAAAGTAAATTGTTGATCCTCACAATTCACATATACCAGTTAATTTTTTTTTAATTAATCGTATACTATAGATCTAAGTTAAATCCTTTAACGCTATATATTTTCACTATAGTTGTCTAAAGTCAAATCAAATTTCAGAACTTTATTGATTTGTTTGGTATAATTTTTGGTAATATATTTTTCAACAACGCGAAACTACTACCTCAGGGCAATAATGAATTGTGTTGTTTAACCAAATATCAATCATTTAAATTGCATGTTGGGAATTTTCTTAAATTTGTAAAAGGATTTAAAAATTATTTTAATACAAAGACATGGAACAAGCGTTTTGCATCATTAACGATTTGAAGGCAATATCTTTTGCGGGCGAACTATAGATGAAAAGAATTGTATATTACGAAACGGAAAGCCTGTTCCGGAATTACCAAATATATGGAAACCAAATGTACTTTAAAGTGACAAACATTCACTCGGTGTTTTAATATTTCCAGTTATAAGTTACCTGAATGGTTGACGGGCAGCTTACTTTTGAACACTGTTTTGCTGGCCTTGTGTATTGTTTTATACAAACATTCAGAAAAGTCTGATTGGAATTCTGACGGATTTTCGGTTTTCATTTAAGCAGTGGGATACAAAAGCATGAGAAAAGTAGAAATCAGATTACGAGTACGTTCGCATTTAAAATATTTGAGACTATAAGATTAGATTTAATTTTAGATGAGCAACGGTATATATTAATAAAAAATCGCAACAGAAATTTTTTAAAGATGTTAATAAATATCGTTTGTTCATTGGGTAAACAAGAACTCGCATTTATAGGCCACGACGAAGGCACGACACATAATTACATACATACTATAAATACATACATATTATAACTACATACAACAAAAACGAACACCTTAAAGAAATATTCAGGAAACGCCACTGTTCTGTAATCATTCAAAAGTATTAAAATATGAGCTATCGGCGGAAATAGTTTGTTCACTCACGCATGTCATTGCACAAAAAGTAAATTTAATTTACTTTTGAACTACAGGACGCGTTGGGATACACTAATACTTTTAATCAACCGGTTTTTTAGTTAGTGCTGATTAAAAGTGAAGACATCAAGATAACCCACTAGTAGTAGTAACATTCAAGGGTGCAGAAATAACATCTGTAAATGGGAAAATCTGCCCCTAGTGTGGCAGTGTATCTTATCCAGTATTATACCTTATTATACCCTATAATCCCGAAAAATTGGCTAGAATTCAGAGGGTTAGTATTAGTCCGAAATGAAAACACGAAAATCATATAGAAGAAAAAACAAATAAGCTGAAAAAAAATATCAGCTATTAATTACCCGGGCAGAATGTCAGAATCATTAAAACTAGCGCAAGCTAAGAAGGTAATAAATGAAATAAAATCGAGATATCAGGAGTCAGTGAAGCTATATACAAAACTAATGGTGATTTACATTTAATTAGAACGGTGTAAACCCGAGATACGAAACTATCGAAAGCTGCGAGAAGTCCTACCATTGAATATAACAAAAAAAAGAAAAAGAGAGAGATAGGGGCCTAAGATCAAATTTAGTGTCAATAGGTCAAGTAGTTTCTGAAACACTATGATCACATACAGACATACACACATTTTGACATGTCGGTCTGAAAAATCATTTCTAGGATTGGCATAAGATACCTGCGTACCAAATTAAGTGTCAATAGACCTAGTAGTTTTTGAGATATCGTGTCCGTAGATAGACATACACATTTTGATCTTTTGACCCCCATATCTCAGATCATAATTGACCTGCAGATTTGAAAGACATCGCTAAAGGATGTATTGTCCTAAGATGCCAGTGTCCCAAATTTAGGGTAGATAGGTCAAGCGGTTTCTGAGATATCTTGTCTACAGACAGACAGACACACGGAAAGAATTGTATTCGCATAAACTATCTTTATAGCTTTCAATAGTTCATGGTGACCAGAATGGTAACTAGTCACTAGCCAGATAATAACAGTTCAATTTTAATCGAAAATATAAACATCATAAAATCCTGTGCACGCACCAAAAAAGCAGATAACACAACAAAACATGAATACCATCAAACAACTACAAGCAACATTAGTTATAGTGCTCTCTAAAATGACATCAACATTTTTCAAGAACATTTCAATGCCAAAATTATAACAGATAATTGTTGTGTCACAAATCAGCTATTTATTCTAGGTAATCCTCCTCACTAAGAAAAGAACCAAATACATAAGAAACTCAACAGATAAAAGAATCAAGAACTAAGGTAAACGTCCATAATGTGGATCGTTGTACCAATTGTGGATCGTCTAACAGAAATTTGTTCAAAATAAGAAAAATGATGGGTGTTCAAATGTTTAGATTATCAAGAAATATAAATTCAAGTCCAATATTGCCTGTGTCAGATTTTGAGCGGGATAAAATACTTACAAACATTAGTTTTATAACTTAGATATTCACTGCGTCGGCAGTACAAAATACAAAACAGTCAAATTGACATTTTGTTAATTTTTTCTTAAGGAACGTGCTTTACTAAAATAAGCTTTTAAGACGCTGTAATTAAACTTAGTGTTTTTTTATTTTTACGGCTATGTAGGTATATATATACAATTTATCCTAAAAAATCATTATTTTCAAAAAAAAATTAATTAAGGTATAATTTGAGTAGGTTCACATTATGTACATCGTATTTTCGATCTTGCCCAATTGTGGATCGGTGCGATCCAATTTAAGTTCAAATCCTCGCAATTTTTTTTTCGAATTTACTATTACAAAAAAATCAGTAAAATTAAAACTTTAATTACAGTTAATAACAGACTAGACGTATTTTCAACCTGAGCGAATTCGGATCTAGGTTTTTCTAAATATATTTCTTATTTTTTGAAAATGAATTTGTTGAAACGCTTAACTGAATTCACTGTTCGATAGGCATGTTTTTTGATAAAATTCGCATTAAACTAAATAAAAAAGTGTAGGTCCAACTAAGGCCAGCTTGTTTCTGATGGTATTTATAATTAAAAATAATTGATATGCCAGGTTTTTTTAACTAAGCTTTAGAAAAAACTCAATGTTTAAAAATCGCATCGATGTCTCTAATGTGGACCGCGCGATCCGAATTAGGAACTTGTATGAAATTCTTTTGTACCGAATGAAGATCTTGTTTAAAATTAATTTTTGTATTTTGTTGATGAAAGGAAAAATGCGTTCTAGACGTTGTAAAGAATGGAATGACCGTTCATACAGTCAGTAAAGCAGAACCACATTATATAACCACCTAAAAAATCTGAACGCTGATAAAAAGAAGGCGCAACAAGTATTTTTTCAAAACTGCAAGAGATTACTCGTTACCTAGAATAACCATATGCCCAAATAATGTTGCATTCAAGTCTCACTTGCATAAGAATTTCTCATTCCATTCAAGTTTCACTTGCATAAGAATTTCTCTTAATAGGTCGCTCCGCGGTACAAAATTTAAAAAAAAAAAATCTAAAAATCTAATCGACACAATATTTAGTAAATATTCGTGCACAAGTCGCCAAAACTATATTATGAAAATGGTTCCCCGATGTCAACATACATTTGAAACGAATTTCCTATTCATGATCATTCTGAACTGAACTAATTTTTAACGCCATGTCATGTTAGTCCTAAAATCATTTTCATCATAGTGATCGCTCTCCTACCGAATTCAACGTCTATGTTACAACCGATGAATGTTGCTTACTTGCATTAAATAAACCAACTGTTTCTGAATTTTTCAATTACTCAATTACTTCTCTAAATTTTCAATTACTTTTCAATAGCTTTCTAGTTGACGAAGTTAAATTAACATGCTGACCATAATATTTTGCACGAAATTTGCGAGCTGTGCCGCCAAACTTATTGTATTTTACTTAAATATCGTTCAATAATTAAAAAACGCGTTGTACTTTCGTGTTATTTTTACTAAACCTAAACTATCATACGTTAAGTTGTTTTATACACTCGAGTACCACAATACGACATATATTGAAACTCGTTTGAGTGCGGAAAAGTGAGTTATTTCCGCACTGATTTTTCATTTCAGCACTTCTTTTTCATTTCCGCACTGCTTTTTCATTTCCGCACTGCTGCCAATTTAAAAGACGAAACGGTGCGTTTGTGTTGGTAAACATTTTTATTAATAAAGTAGAAATGAATGAAAACATTACTTTTGACCAAAGTAGAAAGAGCAATTGTGCAAGTTATTGAGTGAATATCCTCCAGGAATTGGTGGTTGTGGCAAAGGCTCTCCAACCACTTTCAAGTTTGTTCGGCTTGTTTGACTCGAAATTATTGTAACAGTTGTGCCGGCTGAAACATTGCCATTTTCAATGATTGATTCACTGGATTGAGCAGTGGTTGATGAGGTCGTTGAAACGTTATCAGCTCTAACAATTTTCGAACCCATGATGCTTTCAGCAATTTTACGTTTATTGTTGAACGAATGTTAAATGTATTTTTCTGTAACCTTATCAGACTCCCAACCACCATGTTGGTTAACTGTAGGTAAATTCACACCCGAATCTGCTAACAAGGATGCAGACGATCGACGGAAGCAATGACCAGTGTACTCACCCGGTGACGAAAGATTCAAGATAATTGCAATTGTCTTCGGATAGCCTCCAATCGTGTTAATGCCGATCGGCTGTTTGATGCATTTGCCTTTACGAAAACCCAAAAAGAATCTGTCGGTGATAACGCCATGAGGACGTAGTCCTGAATACATCTTGAGAATGTCAACCGAATTTACGTCCCGATCACTTCCTTCGTTGATGACAAATTGTCGAATGATTTTGGTTTTAGTTTTCGGTACGGTAATTTTAATGCCATTGTCCATGTATTCGACATCCTTTATGTTCAAATTCAACAATTCGCTTCGTCGACAAGCACCATAGACACCGACAATAAGGGCCACCTTAAAATTGTGAGGTTAGGAAAATGAAACAAAAAAATTATCAGCAAATTTTGTAGTGTGTGAACAATGGGAACAATCAATTTGTAGTGTGGGAACAATCAAGAACAAATGACGTTTTTTTTCTTGCATATAACCCAAATTGCATATTATCAAGGCATTGTTGATCGATCAATACTTCGCGTAGTTTTTTTGTAGTGATTTTTTGTAATTTTTTTTTATTTTTTGTCTATTGTGGTACTTAAGTGCAGAAAACGTTGTGTGCAACTCGTTTTGAAATGAATTATTTTCAGCACACGTCCTAATTTTCAAAACTCGCTTCACTCGTATTAAAAACTTAGGACTAGTGCTGAAAAAATCTTCATTTCAAAACTTGTAGCTCAAACTATTAATTTGTAGTTGCAAACACGTACCCGCATAAATGACGGCAAATTCAAATAAAAATAAATCTTAATCTAAATAAATCAAAATAAATAAATAAATAAATCTTGCGTGTATTTCAGGATATCCTATAAAAAAATGAACAATTTTTTCCCATAAAATTATTTGTTTTTGTGCAACAAATAGAGAATCTCTAATGAGATCCACATTTGGGACAGCAAACGATCCGCTTTAGGGAATACAATTTTTTAAGACGATCCACATTAAGGACATTGCAATTAAATAATGTTTTGCTAAATTCTGAACAATTCGCATATAAATTACGAGTTATTTTTAACTAAATTCAGAAAATATTATACAAACTTAGTAATGGGAAGCAAATTTGTATTTTTATAAATACACATTTTGCTGTAGGAACTTTCAAAACCTTAAGACGAAAAAAACGATCCGCAATTTGGACATTTACCTTATATCGATCACTTCATACTAATAATTAAAAATTTTTTATTCCTTCCTTGCAAGATGTCAAACGAATGGACATACACGTTTTGTGTTTGTATTGTCTATTTAACGGGTTTACCGGGTATATCCGGGCAGTTAAGATAATAATTACTCGATAGTCGATCATTCATTTTTCCGATATTTTAGGAACCAAAAACAATGAATCTGCAGATAAGAAGTTGATCAAATTTGGAATATTATTTGAATTTATTTTATTTTTAATTGTTCTTGTTTTTCATGGTTTTTCATGTTAGTTTAACCTATCAAAGTTGTTTATTGATTGTTAAACTGTTTTAACTAATAGTCAAAAAAATGTTGGAATGAAGAATTTGGATATAGCTAACTACATTTAATGTAAGTTTAATTTTTTTAATAGTTTTGTGTAACAAGATCTACAATGTGTGTTAACTCCCTTTGGAGACCTGGGTTCCACGACTACATGCGTTCTGAGGTGTTGATGGACACCTTTAATTTTTTTAAACAATGGATAACTAAACAAGAAAAGCGTATCATATAATAAAATATGACAAATTTGTCACACTGCCTTCCTCAATGATCCAAACCCAAATATAGTCATAGAGAGGATCATTTCTTCGAGCAAGTAATAACGTGGCATCCCGGAGAAATACTCATAACTATTATTGGGAATGCTATCGTTGACTGCATATAGCTTATCCGCCAGCACCCCCAAGTTATCACCTCACCAAAGATATCGCGCCGCTTTTGCAAGTCGAATATGATATCTAACGTTAATTCGTATAGAATTAATAAACAATCTAAATATCAACAAAAACTTCATTCTTCATTTGAATTCTGTTCAAAAATACAAAAACAAATTATCTAATATTAATACATTTTCTTTAAAAATTGCAAACCCAGAATTGAAGGCCTTGATGTAAGCAACATGTAAAACCAAACTCACGAATTAGGCCGCTACGTTTGCAATGATGTGACGCAATAGATTTGCTGAATTAGGTAAAATCTATCTGATCTCTTCAGAGCTTATCCATAATATTCAGACGATTATGGAGTAGCATGCAACAAACATCGTTCTGCAAAATACACTTTGGAGAAAATAATTCTAATAAAACAATACAAAGCACCTAAATAAATATTTGAAGATAACAAAAAAAAACACGCAACAGAAAGTAGTAGTTTTATCTTAACGGAAAATAAAATAAAACTACGCAGTCTATGATAAAGTAAACAAGCTAAAAAGAATTAATTTCACACGTATTTGTGAGCTTTTGAAGATCATGTTACATATAATGTTTTTGTTGTATAGGACCGACTTGTATTCTAGAATTTTGTAAAGATATTCCTACTTCGACCTGTGCTAACCGTTGGCAGTGAAAGGCCACTGACGACTTCTAATTGTAGAATTCTATCAACTTTCGAAAGAAAGATCATACGAACAATGTATGGTCCATTTAAAGTTGCTGAATATCAGTACAAAATCCAAATGAAACCACATAGCTCTTTGGACGCTGTCATTAAATGGTTGGATCATGTAGAAAGAGATCCAATAGCGACGAATGATAAAAAGTGACCCAATAACAACCAGCTGGTGTTCGTCAGGGTGGAAGACCCAGACAACGCTGGCATGAAGACATCATCTAAGACCTTCGTGATATAGGATGTCGAAGCCGGGGTCAACTAGTCATGAAACAAGATGAATGGAAGCTGATTACAAAGACGTCTAAATTCCTATGTGGGAAGTAAACGCCAGAGAGAGAGATACTAGAGAGAGATTATAAATTCGTTTTCCAAAACATTTTTCTTTATAAAATCAGAATTTTATCGATTGGTGCTTCGAATAATAATTGCTGGAAATGAGTTACTTCGGTTTTGAAAAAACCAAAGTATTGAATTCTCATGGCAAAAGTGAAATTCTTACATCCTCTTTTTTGGCATTTCTCGACGTTTTAGGACCTACTGATTCTTAAAAAGCAAAAAAAATATATATCTGTCTGCCGGCCGGCCGTTACAACCGACGAAATCTCGAAAACCGCTAAAGGGATTTCAAAAATTTCTTTCTTAAAATAGGTATACTCAATGGGAAGAGCCGAAAGGACGATGTGTTCGATAACTGTCCCGGAAGTGTGTCAAAAAATCGTCAAGTGTGTCAAAACAAGGAAATTTGCAAATTTTTTGCTTAAAAAACGTTCATTTTAAGTGATAATGAGTAACCTTAATTTTAAAGAAATCTTGATAGTCGCGGATTGGTATGTGAGACCAAAAACTAGATTATTGCATTATAAGTTTGTCAAAAAGTTATTGTCAAGTGTGTTAAAAGAATGATTTATATTTTTTTTTTTACCCAATTTTTGTGAAGAAAAAATAAAATTAATTATTTGTATGACATGGAAATTGTAATGTGATGAACATGAAATTGGACATAGAAATTTTAGATTTTATTATAATTTTTGGAAGATTTTTGGAATTTTGAAGAAAAGTTTCAATTTTTGATTTTGTAAGAATTTTCGGAATATTTTTAGTTATGAAAAAGTTTAAATTTTTCATTTTATTATAATTTTTGGAATTCGGAAAAAAAGTTTGTATTTTTGATTTTGTTATAGTTTTTGCAATAGTTTTAGAATTTTGAAAAAAGGTACTTCGGTCTGAATTTGAATTTTTAGAATATTTTCAGAATTTTGAAAAAGTTTAAATTTTTGATTTTATTATATTTTTTGGAATTTTAAAAAAAAGTTTATTTTTTTGATTTTGTTATAATTTTTGCAATATTTTGAGAATTTTGGAAAAGTTTGAATTTTAGGAATATTTTTAAAATTTTAAAAAAAGGTTCAATTTTCGATTATGTTATAATTTTTGAAATATTTTTAGAATTTTACAAAAAGTTTGTAATCTTGATTTTTTTATAATTTTTGCAATAATTTAAAATTTTCTGAATAAATTTAAATTTTTGATTTTGTAATAATTTCTGGAATATTTTTAGAATTTTGAAAAAAGTTTAAATTTTTGATTTTATTATAATTTTTGGAATATGTTGGATTTCTGAAAGAAATCTGAATTTTTGATTTTGTAATATTTCTCGAAACGCTAAATGGAGAGGTTTTTAAATAGTTTGCTGAGTGTATCATCTTTTCACTAAATTATGTTAATATATGATCTGTTATAATTTTCCGGCAACGAATTGATGTTTTGTGTTAGTTTTGTAATAAATTTCTAAACAGAGATAAAATACTTGTACTTTTACAAAGAGTTTTATGTTTGATATACATCGCTGCCCAAAACTAAAAACAATGTCCTCATAAAAGTTTTATGCCGAAAACTATATTAAAATCCTTAACCAAAACCGAAGTCTTGACATCTCAGAGCAGTGAGATTTCAGCCCCTTCATATTTTCATTATTTAGATCTTAAGTAGTAAAGCACACTAGCAACATAATAGACAAATGTACACATTAATCGAAATAATTTTCAATGTTTTTATAGTTTCCCAATTGTCACTATAGTTTCTAATTAAGGAACGATTTAGCTAAGAAAATATTTAGTAAACATTTACGTCTCAACGATACTAATAATATTCCGATCAAGTGTAATTACTTTGAGATATTTAAAATCAACAAACGAATATCATATTTTTATTTGAAATATTATTTGGTTGCATCTGATTGTTTGTATAGTACACATACTTAATATAAATAAATGATAAGATTGAAGTACATAATAGAAATAACTAAAGAATAAGTTTTGATATAGATATTCTGTTCGTTGACCTTTCGACTATACAACCATTAGGTTGTGTTATCTAGATTTTGAACATTTTTCTTTTAAAGATTTTGTAAGCATATAGTTTAAAGACTGAAAATTTTACTTCATTGATCACATATTTATGCAAATAATTTGAATAAAAGAAATTAACAATTTCCATGAAGATATAGAGTAATAATTATTAATGCTATAACCATCTGTATTATTAAACGCTGTAACTTAAATTATTTATTACTTTTTCACTTGTTATTTATATATATTTAATTAAAATAATGTTTATTGAGTAAATTGTGACAAAATTTGCAATGTGATTATATGAAAGTTCGTCTTTGGAATATTGATTATTTTCGAAAGAAAAAAGTGATTTATGTATTTTTATTTGTATCAATTCGCTTAATTTCAATTAGTTTACCAGACGATCACTGAGTGGATGGAAGGATTTATCTTATAAGAATTTGCAAGATTTTTTTCCCAGATTAATTTGATCTACACCTTCATCACCTATCAAGCTAGTAATTTTGTATTTTTTTTTAAATTGGTAAATTAATTGATACGAATGATCGGCAAAGAAATGAAAATTTAAACTTTACTATGTCAAGTACAACATGATGGAAAATGTAAACGACATAACAATTTCTGATTTAGAATTTATTGTTTAGTATGTTATTATTTTGTTTATGCAACTGAAATGTAATGAGCTCTACTCAAAATGAAAGTTGAATTTGTAAAATTTAGATAACCAGATTTTATGTTGTTTAATCAATGATATGTAAAACTTAATGCAAGGCGTGTGACTGCGGTATATAATTTCGCGTCCTTATTTTTTTCAGCTTCACAATCATGTGTAATCATTTCAATTATGTCATTAAATTCAGGTGCTGTACGTTTAAGTTTAGAAAACGTTGCGTCGAATTTCGTATACGTATTTGACGTACGAATAAATTTTGTTCGTCGTTAAACATGTTACTGGTCAGTTTATATTAGAAAAATTCTCAAAATAAGAAGTCAAAGCATCTAAAAAGTTTTTAAAGTATCCTTGTAGCTCCCGTAGTTGATATTTCTGGTCGAAGCTTGGTCGATTTGAAATCTCCTCCAACTATCTTTTGCACCAGTCGCTCTTTGCTCTGACCAGTTTGTAGTTTTCCTTTGTGGACCTGGTGTTTTCTCTTTGTTGACGCTTAAGGCATGATCCATCCAGGGTTTCTGGAAGTGGTGGTTTTCTGCGTCTTTGAGCAAATACCAGAACGTATTTCCAAAGAGTTTCTGGCTTCTCAAACGTTTTGGTAATATTGGTGGCATGACATTCTTTAGCGATGAGATGTTAAAACGTTTCTGTTGATCAAATGTTTGAATGTCAAGGTTTGGAAAGTGAAATCTTATTTTAGCACTTCAAGAAACTGATCAATTTCCATAGATAAAACGTTCTTACACTAGCTAATCAATTTGATTTCGAGTGTTTCCATCCGGTGAGAACCAAGTCTGCTTATGCTAACTCAGTTAATGTTTTGTCATTATCATTCAAAATCAAATGCGAACTATTTTGATGAACCCCAGACGGTGTAGAAATGTAAAATAGGTAGCAAATTCTAGCACTCATTGGCCAGACTGGACTCCATTCCAACTTCTTAAAAGCGGGAAGCCACAAAAACCAGTACCAAATTTTCGAGTGGCGATCGTCAAACTTTGTATTTGATAAAAACTTAAAATTTATTTGTTTCAAATTGGGGACGACTATACATGTCTATAGTATAGTTCGTATTTCAAAAAGCTCATGGCTTGAGGGATATAAATGTACCAACAGTATATACAAAACTTTGGAACATATAACCTTTATGCATAGATTTATACCAAAAACAAAACTGTTCTTGATTACTGAAAACATATCAAATAGCAGGATCCGTTTTTTTTAATAAAAAGTGTTGTGTTATAGGAACTACAATATGTGTCACAACAACACAGATATCTTTTAAGAGCTAGGTCCCACAACAACATGCGCTCTGAGGTGTTGATGAACGCCTTTTGTGAATTGAACGCCCCGATACTATTGATTCGGGCAAAGCATTCCATTTGTACGATGTACAGACAAAGAAATATCACTGCATTCTGTAACTATGACAGTGAGTGATCTCAACAGTTTGACTGTTTGCATAAACTGATTGACGAGCAAAACGGGGAAAAGAATATGGTTGAGGCATGATGGATCTGATTTCGTCCGAGCACTGCTGGTGACGATATTTATAAAAAAACAGATCAGCAACAGTGCGACGATGTTGCAGGGAATCATGCTTTGATGTTAAATTCCGATCACCTACAATTCGTGTAGCAAGCTTTTGAACAGAGTCCAAAAGAGCAAGGATGGAAACAGATGTAGCGCCCCAAACTTGATAACTATACTCCATACAAGGACGAATATAGGACTTATAAATGTGGAGTAATTGGTGCGGAGTGAAATATTTTTTACATCTATTGAGGACGCCGAGTTTTTTTGACGCGCTTTTTGACATTGCCATTATATGATCGTTCCAGAGTAGGTCATTGGAAATTGTGACTCCTAATAAACGAACGCTTTCACATTCGTATATTTGTTTGTCACACATGCTAATCGAAATATCATTGGGAACTCGGTTTTTGATCTGGAAACAATCAATACTTGTGTGGTGGTGGAATTGAAATTGACCAAGTTTTTGTCACCCCAAATCGGTGACTTTTTCTAGGTCCTCGTTTACACTTTTAGCGGCGTCTCTCTGGGCGGGATTTATTCGTTCGTGCATTTTACCTTTTGGGGAACGAATGACTTGTGCAGTGTACTGTCGTCTGCAAAATTATTTTTTGGGTTACTGTTGATTTTCAACAGTTTGTTGATATAAATTAAAAGTAGGGTGGGGAGAAAACTGAGCCTTGGGGTACACTATGCGTTAATTAATTTAGACTCAGAAGAAAAGCCATCGATGGATACCGAAATGTATCAGTCGGCGAGAAAATTTTGTATCAGTTTTTTACCTCACGTGGGGTACGCGGGGTTCGAACGCAACGAACTTGTTGATCAGGTTGGCATGCCAGATTCGATCAAATGCTTTTGAGATGTCTAATGCGATTACCATCTTTTTCAAGTATGCTCTTTTAAAGATGATTTACATAGTTTAATGGATCGGTTGGTGATTTTTTTTTGTTTCTAAGCCCGTATTGACTGTTAGATATTAAATTGTTGTCTTTCAAAAATGTTGATATGTGTGTATTAATATAATGCTCGTATATTTGAGAAAGGAATGGGAGTAAGGCTATTGGTCTATAATTAGAAATATCACATTTTGTTCCTTTTTTGGGGATGGGCTGGACGGGAATAACAGGATGAATGTTGTCCAGACCGAAAGCTTTGTTGATATTTAACTCCCTCAAGAGTTTTTCGACAATTTTGGGTTTAAAATGAAGATCCCTTATATAGGGTGGGCCATTTAAATTTTAAATTTGAGTCGGCTATAAAAAAAAACTACTTATAATTTTTTCAAACTTCTGGTTTTATTGGAAAGGTTGAACTTTGTCATTTTATAATGGAACACAATATCATTCGTGACCACCACGACTGGCTCGGCAGTACCTCATCCGATCAACCCAATTTTTCAGTACATTTTCGATTGTTTCGGGTCGAATCTCTTCAATGGTAACTTCGATTTGATGTTTCAACGCTTCAATTGTCTCTGGATGCTTTGCGTAACATTTATCCTTAATGTCTCTCCACAGAAAATAATCCAATGGGCTCAAATCACAGCTCCGAGGCGGCCTATTGACATCACAATTTCGGCTGATTATTCGATTTTCAAAAACAGTGCGTAAAATATCGATGGTTGCGTTGGCTGTGTGACATATGGCCCCGTCTTGTTGAAACCATATGTCATCCATGTCATTCTCTTGAATTGAATGTTATTCTCTTGACAATCGAAAATGTACTGAAAAATTGAATTGATCGGATAAGGTACTGCCGAGCCAGTCGTGGTGGTCATATGAATGAAATTGTGTTCCATTATTAAATGACAAAATTCAAAATTTCCAATAAAACCAGAAATTTGAAAAAATTACAGGTAGTTTTTTTTTTATAGCCGATTCAAATTTAAAATTTTAAATGTAGGCCAATAGAATTACGGATTGTACGTGTTGTTGTCGGTAACAGGTCAGAAATTTTTTTAATCTCTGGGGTAGGGTACTCACATAATGGACATACCGAGTCCACTCGCCCGGCACCTGGGGACTGGAGTTATGCAAGTGTGCTGGAAATTTTTTTTTGCTGCCTTGTAAGCGATATAACTCGTAAATGGTGCACTTTAGGATGCTGGTGCCATGGAACTTTTTTGTTCCTTAAATGTTTTTCTATAACTTAAAATATAAAAAAAACAAAAATAATTTGTTTTGTTGCAAATTTTTGCGAAAAAATGTCTAAAAAACGGTATTTTTTAATTGAATTTAGTTGTTTGCAAATAATTTTTATAACATAATTGAGCCATTTATCTTGTAGCTAAAACCTCAACGAAAAAAGTAAGCTTCAGAACGTTTCATTCGGCAGTTTCTGCACAATTCCATTTTGCACTTAATGCCCCTAAAAAAGTTGTTAACTTTGGGCAGGCCGCAAGGTCTGAGTTTTCATCTGATCGCAATCTGCTTGACGGGAATTGAAAGGGTGTAGTGTCAGCTTTAAATAGCATTTGTGTTGCCTATACCCATATTCAATATTAACAACAATTATAGTGGTTTAAAAAAACCGCGAAAATTCCTTAGTTGCAAAATTAAATTTCTCAACGAATTTTCAACTTAACGAGATGCGTTTTTAAAATTTGCAAATTCCTTAGAAAACCGAAGAGGAGTAGGGTCCAGAGATTAAAAAAAATTCTGACCTGTTACCGACAACAACACGTAAGCCATATCTTTTTCCGTTATTCTATTGGCCTAATGGCCAACCCTTTATTAACCCCTGGAAGACTGGATTTGGGATATTTCTTTAGGAGTTTCTAAAACGGTCGAGTTCAAAGCAAAGCGTTCCGCGAACAATGTGGCTTTTTTCACGGGGTGAGTGACGATAAAATCACCGTCAATAATTAGAGGAATAGAAGATTTGGTACCAGGTTTAAAGAATCAATGGCGTTGTAAAAACTTTTTTCAGAAATGGACATAGTTGAAACTTGAAAGTTTTGCCGCTTTCGCTCTGTCAATCTCTGCTTTTTCGTTTTCAATCATCTGGTTTGATCTTTTATTGGCCTTGAGATATTGGGAACGATTTAAGGGATTTTTGTTATGGATTCAAATATTAAATAATCTACGTTTGTTTCTAAGGGCCAATTTGGTTGCCTTCGAAAACAAATATTTTTGTTTGAATTTCATTATTGAGAAGGGAACAAAGTTATTGATACCGAAACCGAATTGAATGGTTTCAGTAAAGTTTTGGGCAGAAACATTTAGATTGTCAGTATAAAAACAAAGACAATCAAAAGGGAAACCTTGAAAAAAAACATCGGAGAAAATTGGTGTCCATTTTTGAGAAGTGGAACAGTTATCGTGATTTGGGAACTCTAGTTTTTAGTAATTCAGTTTTGATAACTGATATGATTAGATAGGGGTCAGAATTTCCAACACTACCCTTTTATCGAAATTAACAGTCGTAATATTTGACATAGATGTGAGATAGAGATCTAGGAGAAAACTTTTACCACCGCCATTACGTGGAGTGAAAGTTGGGATTTTTACAATTTGCGTCGGGTTCTGTGATGCGGCAAATATTTCTGCTTGCCTTCCGTTGTTGTTGTCGTCGTTCGTCTTAAAAAATTCTAACCACGATTTAATATCGGCGTTAAAGTCACCGGTAACGATAACCTCGCAATTAGGAAATTTTGCTCTAATTTCGTCCACAACATTAGTTAGGAGATTAAATAAATTGGGACTATGTTTGTTTGGGGACCGGTATAAGTCTATTGTAAAAAAAAAATTCCAGGTAGACAAACCTTTAATACTACTGTGTTGTAGCCATCACCATGTAGCTCATAATTTGGAAAACGTTTATAAGCAACGCTCTCATGAATGTATGCACATACAACTTGATGAAGTTTAAAAGCTGATTCAAGCCTATATTTGGTATTTAGTGTAACGTCATAGGGATAGTTTTCAGAAAGTTGTGCTTCTCTAAGAAAGAGCATATGCGGTTTGTCATGCTCGAGATGATGTTGCACGGCGTCACGGTTGACATTCAGTCTACAAATATTTTGAATTTGTATTTTTAATATTTTGTCAAAAAGGCAATATTTGAATATTTTTAATTACATGTAAAAAATCTAGGCAATAACGATCATATAACGTTATATTTATTATATAATGAAATATGACATAGGCCAATATTTCATGATAGGATGAAGAAAACAGAAACAAGTGAAAACTAAATTAAAAAAAAAAAATTTGAAACAAAACGTACAAAAATAATTATTGGTTGCATTGGTTGGTTCTAATTTCTATCATTTTTGTTCTCATGAGTTTCAAGGCCAAAGAGGGTAGGCCAAGTCAGGGCCCTATTAACTTGGTAAGGCAAAAAGTACCTGGAGGTCGCCCGGTATCCAGGTAGGTAGGTAAATCTCTTGTTTTTGAGAGCCAGCAATTCTTTATAAAGAACATTATAGTCCATCATACATAGCTTTGAAATTTTCGGGTATTCGGGTTTCTACAATACGTCAGTTTGCTAGAAAATAGTTTTCTACTTAGTGACAATAATAACGCCATCATTGATTGTTCCCGCTCTAAATATTATAAATTCCTCCAATTCCTGAAAATAGTTCACTTTTGTTACGTTCTGGTCTAAACGCGGGCATAGAGCAACAATGGGTATCTTAAAATTTTGAAATTTTCTGATTTTATGTGCTTTATGTTGCAAAATACATTCATTATTTATACTGCATTAACAAGAAAAGCTTAAAATAAAAACTAATGTGCTATCACAATTCACAGATATACCTTTATTGCATTCTTTATTCTTTAAAAATCGGAAATTATTAGAAAAATATTAAGTCGTATGCGCATCAATTCGAGCATAAAGAAGTGTATTGATCATGTGTTCATTGCACTAGAAATTCTCATTAATTTTTTTTGCAAAAATCACATTTAAAACTTTGAAGCTTGATATCTCCAAACGTATACTTTTCAAGATATCACATTGTTGCTCTTTGCCAGCGAAAAGATTAAGATAAGTTCTTTAAAACAGAAAATTCTCCAGACATCACTAAATTTATTTCAATTTTTTCCAAAATTTTCTAAATTTTAATTTTTTCCTAAAGTTTTTTTGTGCTAACAACCACCTCAGATAACCACAAACAGATAATTTTTTATATCTTTAATATAACTAGCTGGATCATAGTTAAAACATCTGTCAATCCAGTGATTGCAAATTCAGTGACTTTCTGAAATTCTAATGGTCTGCGATTTCTTTCGACTCTAAATTACAGCTGATGAGATTTATTTCGTCATCCTGATTTCTAGTCGATGGTTGGTATACTGACCATCTCATATATGTAGAACTATTCTAAAGTAACAAACAAAATCTACCTCTGTGACGTCCTTGCGTACAACTAGTGTAAAATTCAACGAAACTTAATTTCTAGCTGGGACGATACACAAAAGACAACATTAACATTTACATATAATGAAATAATAAGTTTTGTTTCTGACAGTAAGTTTCAATAAAAAAACAAGATAATAGATATATCAAATAAAAATAAGATATTATTGTCGTCTTATGACGTAATAATTACCAAATAATGAAAATTAAAATGCCTGTTACTAGGTTTTCTGCATACGAACCATTATAAAATATTTTTTTATTAAATTTAATTTTGTAATAGATGTAAAGGTTGCAATTTTCTATTTGTATTGGTGTAGTAAAACTGAACGATTTATAGATATACCCTCACTTTATTTTAATTCACCGTCTGTCAATATCTTTCAATATTTCTTATATTCAGTATTTACCAGAGTTTACAATTTTATTTTATTCCAGCACTCATTTCACTCCTTAAAATAGTATTCATGCATTGAAATGTTTATTTTCCATATCGTAATTCCTCAAAGAGTAATATTTTTAGTTTTCACTCCTTTTGTGTTTTAATTTAATTTTTTTTTTCTTTCATATTATTTAAAAAAGAAGAAAATTAGTACCATTTCGTCATCTTTTTATATATTTTCATAACAGTACTTGCAAAATTGAACAAAAAATTCACAAAAATTATTTATTTTTTACGTTGGAAAGCATCAATTTTGAAGAAAAATTAAATTTGTGAGTATTTGAAAGAAGTTTTATTTCAAGTTAGGAGTAAGGACGATATTTTATTATTTTCACTCCTTGAGTCTATATTTTTTAAGTGACTTGCTCTGAAAGAACGGAGTAAAGGAGTTATATAAGGAGCGTTTCAAACTCTGGTATTTACACAATTTCTTTTATCACTAATTGCTTTTGTTTTAAGTTTTTAAAAAAAATTTTCAAGATCAACGATTTTTTTAAAATAATTTTTACAAATGTAATAAACGTTTCTTATAGATATAGTTTTGCTTATAATTTTAAAAATTTGTTTGATAATTGTAATTAATTTTTTTAATAAAATATACTGTGTAGTAGGAATTACAATATGTGTACCTTTTAAGATCTAGGTCCCCAAAAACATGCGCTCTGACAAATCGTTTTTTTTTGTTTTATTACATATATTTGTTTTGAAAGAATGGATAACAATAAATCCTATCACACAACAATAAATGACATAGGCCAATAGTTTAGGATAAGAAAGAAAAAAAAAATAAAATAAGAGGTGAAAAGCAAATTTGTATTAAACATCTACAGGAAAAAAACTAAAATGAGGTTGTCATTAATTCAGCTGGTAACATATTTCTTGATCATGTGACGAACTATCGTTCTCAATGATTAAAACCTCACATATAGAGTTATATGCAGACTAGCAATAAAGTGCCATCATCGAGAAATATTCCACAGCTAAGATTGAGGGTGGTACTGTTGACTGGATACATTTCTTTCGCTAGAACCCTCTCACTGCTATTACCAGTGGTATGTGATATCTCACGTTAACTCATATATCAATAGCAGGAAGTGGAGTACGCGGGCTTGTTATCCTCCCAGATCAAAAATTAAAAACAATTTACAAATCAACAAAAACTGATCCCTCCATGCAAATGTTTGAACGTTTTTAAATAGAACCATACATTTTTAAAGGATATATTAAACATATATTTTAAGAACTGCCGACCTCACTCTAGTAACACACATACTGAAATTCTCAACATTGTTAAAACATGAAAAATTAAATAGAACGCATATTTTTGATCGACGTTTTGTCTAGCTGCCTTATATATAGCGCTAAAATAAGAACAAAGTAAACACACATTTCTTTGAAATGTTTATCACAACAGCTGAATGAAAACAATATCTACCAATTACAGTTAATTTTTTTTATCAATAAAATTAACAACAATTTTTTTCAACAACAATCAACATCATAGGGTATACATTCTTTAGAACAACAGTGTTTTAAGAATTGGAAAATTATTTCTAGTGTTTCACATACATATTTGAAACAACACAAGTTTTCAAGAACAACTATTATAAAATAGAATCAATAAATTGTTAAAGATAATATGAAATCGATCTAAATTAGTGTTTCCAATTATCCGTGATTTTAACTATCCGGATATCGAATAGTATGTAAAGTAATTATCCGGATATCAGGATAATAATCCGGATAGTGGATTTAAATAAAAACAATATGTAGTTTAAAAAAATAAAAATTAGTAAATAATTTATTTTCATCTGAAAAATAATATTTTAAAAATACAAGAGCAACATTGGAAACTGCTAGTTTTCGTTAAGAAGCAACCGAAAAGACTCTTTCACTTTCGTTCGAAGTAGGTTGAATGGTCTTCAAAGCATCAAACAGCTGTTCTAGGTAAAGAGTGAGTGTTTTATTTATGCTTTTATAAATTAAATTCCTTGTCCAGTGAAGAATAATTATTTGAACGATTAACTTTACTATGTATTTTCGATTGGCGAAATCGTATTTTTCAATTCCATGACTAAATTACATTCGGTAAGTTCGGTCGGAGTTGGAGAATTTTCATTTTCCTTAACTTCTTGTTCCACCATTTTAACTTAACATTTTTGGTTGTTTTTTTATCCGGAAACAAACTTTTTATTAACGTTTTTGCATAACTGATAGCTTATGATTTAGGAATATAACTAAAATCGTCAAAATGATTATTTTGGAATAGTGTTGAATTCTGCACCAAAATCATTAATGAAACTAGCTCAACATTTCTCGTTTATTAATAGAGTGCCTTAATGTGATTAACTTTAAATATTTTCAAATTACAAAAAATTGAACCGTAAATTATGACACAGCAAAATACTGTTTTTTATTTGTAAATAAATTACACTTCTAAAAATTCAAATTCAAAACAATTGCTGGAATGATAATTTTTAGATCAACCAAACGAAATCGTCTAAATGAAAAAACTAAGTTTTAGATTGACTATACAAAAACGTCTATTATGAAAAATTAGTAGCAGCTGATTAAAATTTTTAAAAAGGTAAATAGCGCAAACAATTTTTTTTTTGCTTTAATTTAGTTATCCGGATTTTTTTTGTGAATTAACCGGATATCGGATAGCAAAATTTTTACGAATTATCCGGATAATTCCAATCCGGCTTAAACCGGATTGGAAACACTAATCTAAATGTAGGTTGTAAAGTAAATTTGTTCACCTCATATTTTTCGATACGTATTTCAATTTTATTCGGCATTTAGAATTAAAACTGCTAAGATAACCACTTAAGTTATTAAACCTTTAAAAATTAATCATTATATCGTCGCTTTAATAATGAAATAACGTATGCCATATATACGTTGTTATTATATAATGGGTGCGCTGCATTCCCCATAAGGATGTCTATAAAGTGGCATTTTAACATTTTCCAATTTTTTTATAACTGGGGGTGAAAATTAATATATTGTTATTAACGTACATGCAAATTTGAATTTGGTTAAATATTGAAACAGCGTAAATGCATGTACGATATTTCAATTCCTACAGAATAATAACTTGGGTAAAATCAGTGTCGTATACTTTACATACATTACGATCGCCACACGAAATGGTAAATCTAAAATATTGTATAAGCATCATTCATTACTACATGATATGCCGGTTCATATAAATGAAAAATTGTAAGAATATTATGCGTTAGTTCAATAATAATTAGTTTTAGGCTTAATCGTACTTCCATGCAAAATGAAATAACGTATATGAAATATGAAATAACGTATAAGGTATCTGATTGACTTTTCACGTCTTTTTAGGTAGAAAAGCCAGCAGGTACCAATGTGAAATTTTAGTATGCTGTGGGGAAATTAGTCAAGATTAATTGGTAGAAATTTTTTTTCCAATATCTTTATTCATTCAATAGTGCTGCCGAGCTTACGAAAATCAGAAAATCGAAAAATCTTTAAACCCAATTATCTCGAAACTACACTTTTGCGAATACGTTGTTTCATTATTAAAGCGACGATATACATGAAATATACGAGGAAATTGAAATGAAATTTAATATGATTTGCTAAATCAAATCCTAATCGCAATATTTTTAAACAATAAAATTTAATACTCAAAATTAATTATGGATATAGAAACTAAAAGCGATCGATACAATCAAATAATTAAAAAAATGAATCTGGTGTGTCCGTATATGCATGCTAGTCAATTCGTCACATTAGAAATAAGGTTTGTTACCATAATTATTATTTGTTTGACGACAAAACAATAGAAATTGAAACTATAATTGCTCAAATAATTGTTTTTATTTTCAGTATCAAAGAATTTTGGTTGCATTAATTGCTTTTCAGTTATTTTTATTATGTATTTGGATCCGGAATTGATTTACATTAAGCCCGAAACAGAGAATCGCACACTTACTTTCATTTGAAACAGATGTCATCTGATTGATTGATTAATTTTGGTTATTATATATAAAGAATGAACTTTAATCAATTATTATATATCTTCCGTTTTGAGATAGATAATATTTTACCCTCTCTCTTTGCGTCGCTTTAGGATTACAGCTTTATTTGAATTCTAATCACTATGTACAAAACTTAAACCATCTAAGCACATTTGTGTGAAATCTTTAATACTACGACTTTTTTGATTCAGTGATTTTTTTCAATTATGTTCTAATTTTATTAAAATTTTAAAAAGTTTTCAGGTAATTTTTAAAAATAGTAAAACTTTAATGCCTTCGATTTTCCTTCGAGAAATAGCGCAGTTTACATTAAGTCTGACACTTTGAATAGAGAGAGATCAAACTTTAAGGTCACGGGTAAATCGTATTAATTATATAATCATTGCACTTCATAAAACCATTGGTGACCCATGACATTTTTTTAATAATGGATACTACTTGATGCTATAGGTAGATGTTAGCATAAATAATTTGGTGACTCACTCATGGCTTGGAGTAGCCAAGGTCATTCGAAAATGTTGTTTTCGTAGTTTGTTTTACTTTTTATCTGACTAAATATTTGGTAAGCCCATAAGTGACCCACAACAATAGCTATTGCATTAATTACACAACATATAATTTATAAGATTTACTCGTATAGTCTTAAACTTTGACCTCTATTCAAGGTCAAACGTGTCAGATTTAAGAGGTGGTAAACTGCACTTTATCTTATCACAGCACTACTAATATACCCTGAAAATTTCGGAGTGGTTTCAGTACGGTTTTAGCGAATTTTTAATAAATCCATTAACTAAATGTTTCCAATTAATAAAAAAATTGAAATTTTTGTCATCGTTAGCTCTAGGTAGAAGGGATTTTAATTTAAAAATTATAAGTGTATATTTTATTTTTGAATTTTTACAAAATTAATCTGGAGTGATTGGTCAACAATTTTATAACTCAGTGTCAGAGAAAATAGTAGGAGAAATATAGACCTAGAGGAATTGGTACATTACTTAGAAAAGCCTATTGGCTAATATCTTACTCAGACTCATTTAGAAATATCTTAGAAAAAATGAACTTGCTCATACAATCAAAGAAATTTGAAATAGATTATTGTCAACTGGATTCTGACAATCTAATCGAATCTCATATAGAAATGAAAAGTAATGAACACGAGACTGTTAAATGTTAAAAAAGCTTGATGCGTTCTTGTTAAAAAACAACAGTTATCCGGACCACCAGGTCCTGTTCGAAAACAAACACTTTAGCATGTATAAAAAGGGAACTTATGATGTTTGAGTACTTACTGTACTAACTAATATGTTGGAAAAAATGTACCATGCATTGTTTAGTGTGCCTCCGACTTCGGTTGAGGTCAAACGGAGTTTGAAACGAACGAAATAATTGTTTTTTAAATAAACGATTAATCGACATAAAAAATGAACAATTAATCGTTTTTTTCCTAGAAACGATTAATCATACCCAGCGCTGGTTAAAAACACTTTAAAAAAACAAAACAAAACTGTTATTTTTGTTTAAAACGCGTTTTTTATTGTTTAAAACAGTTTTTTTTGTTTTAAATATGTTTTATGCTACGAAGATTCTGCTTTTTTGGATTCTTCTGTTTTTTGGATTTTTTGGATTCAAACGAAAATATGTAATTGGAGTGAAAAAACTCCAAAGAAAATAAGTGTCCTAGATATTCTTAGATTACTAAAGGATTACATGATTCTCTAGATTATCTGAAGATAGCCTGTACGTCCAAATGTTCTCAAGAATCTTTGAAAATTCTCAATATATTCGGAAAGATTCCCAAGATTTTGTGGCGATCCTTTAGGATTACGTTTAAGATTTTCTAGAGTTCTTGGATATTCCCAGTAGCTACTCAAATAATTGTACAAAGATGCCTATGAATAGTTTACCCCTCAATCTAATGGCATTGTTGTCTTAATTGGCTAACGTAATCTCCAGAAATTTGAATTATGATAAGAACTCTGCGACCTACACTAGGGGCAGAAAGTATGAGGCATGTTAAATAAATCAAAATAACGTTTGAAGTTGTATACATATCGCAACTATTTTAGATATTTAAATTTGTCTTAACAACCACAATTTGTTGAACATATAACTATATTTCAGGAGTGATTTAAAAAAATTAAAAAAATATATACAGACACTAGCAGGACCCGGCGTGCTTTGCTACGCTTATAAATAAAGCTTGTGCACAGACATTTTGTTGACGTAGTAGCAATGATTTCAAAAAGTGGTAATGAGAATGATCGAGATGAGAATTTTTAATTTATCTTTTTAAAAATATGGATGAAAAATAATCAGCACTCTTACTGATCAGTTCGGATATATGAAAAATTAGCGATCAAATAAGTTTTCAAGTAAGCAAAAAAAAATTTAAGCAACTTGTTGAATTAGTAGAGGTGTGTCATCTCTATATATAACATAATACAAAACATAAATAGATTTACAAATGTTCGCAGTACCCATATGTTCAATGCGCTGAGTGCTCACTAAGAAAAGAGAACCTACAGGTTTCTAATGTTCAATTTCTCGATGCTTCTGCAGGTTATACATTATTTGTTGTGGCTCCATTGTTGGTTCAGATATAGAGGTTATCTAGTTTTATGCCTCTATTCTATCTACGCAACATAATTGTCCATACGAAAATCAATCCGTTCTACATCTAAAGCGCGCACTTTTAATGATTGAGCGTGATCTTTTTTTATGGTGATTGCAAACATCAATTTAATTGACAATTGTGATCTTTTGAATTGAAATGTTAATCAACCGTATTTTTTTTAAATTAAACCTAATCATCAGTATTGTATTTATATTAACGACGTAATTTCACATTGACCGACGGAGCAGATCGATTCGATGGTAGCATTAATAATTGATTGAGAATTAAGTTCGCTAATATTACGTACAGATCTTCAATCATTTTGCTATATAGGACAGGAAATATCATCAACCATGTGCGATTTATATTTTTCCCATAACGTTCTTGTAGATGAAGAACAGTAAGCGGTCAGCATGATTTTAAACATAGCTCGAACTTAGTTTGGAGGTGAAGTGCTGCACGTGTCATTGATGAATGATACATACATCCCAGTGCTGCTTCATTGTAGCACGCTAAAACTGAAATGTTGCCTTTATTAAAGTACTTTCTAACTTACGTATTTGACTGATTTGACGTATATACCGTATTCCAAGTTTATGTGCGATCTGTATGTTCTTTGTAGCAAAGGATTAATATGGAACAACCATCCATGTTTATGGAACTATTTCCATGTTCCCGTTTCGCATATCTATATATTGTTACCTTACCGCCATCTGCTGCGGCTCTTCTTTTATATAAAGGATCATCGTTTCATGTAACTGAATTTCGTGTAACTGACTGAATCCTTGGTGATATCACTTTGCGTACTTTGGATTCAGTGGATTCAGTGTTCTGGAAAGCTCATGTTACATATTTTTCGTCACAACTTCCTACAAATCTTTATTGAAGCTGGCATCGGATATTTGCCGTGTGCATTTGAGATGATTTTGTGTGTGTGCGTTAGTTGTGAATAACCGTCATATTAAATTGGCTCTCGCAAATATACTGGTACTTCAGAGAAAAGCTTGGTTTGATTTAATCGAATGAATATTAAACGTTCTGTTTCGAATGTTTTTGCATACATATCTACCATGTATTGGTGAAACAATTGACGGCATTTCCAAATGTGGAAATCTTCCCCTCGAATCATTAATTCCTCTTTTATTGACAAAAATTATATCCCGGTTGAAATTTATTGCCGACTTTATTAATTGTCACTTCGTTTATTGTCCGAGCATTGAATCTTCTCATATGTTCTCAAGCAGGCGTTTTGTCAACCTGACCTATTGAAACTTATATATGTATCACATACATCATGTCAACTGCTGTTTTGAACAAATGCACAAAATCGTTTTTTGAAATCTGGTTTTCAAAAAAATTATCAAAATGCCATTCCGTGTAGAAGTATTTGGTAAAATATACAATAGAGCCAATTTCCATGCAATGAGCAAAAATGAAATAGAACATTTTTATGACCGTATGTATATAAATGTATGTACAAATGTGTTGAATGGTCTAGTGGTTAGCACTACTTCCATTTATAGGTCAAAGTGTTGTTATACAAAGTCATTAACAAACATAAACACACTGATTACACAATAACACTGGACACTGGAGTGGTTAAACAATTAACCGGTAATCAGCAAATATGGTTGATAAATTGGACAAAACTATATATGGGTGATCAGATCACCCATACATAACTAATCGATTAAATTAAGTCTTTAAGTGAAACTCGACCATAAAAAGATTGAATTGAGATTAATGCAGGTGAGGGGCGCTTGTCGACAGCTTACATTCCTATATGAAACACATATCGCTAAAAAAAAACTATATAATAACCTTTCTGAATGCAACATTGTGTCCAAATTTCAAGAGAATCGATCCAGTACATTCCTAGATTGCCTATTTTGAACCAACGAACATTTGCATTTGTATTTATCATATATAGATATGTAGATAGAAGATAGATAGATAGATTAATAGATTGATCAGTTGTTGACTACTGAGAATTGAAGAGTATTCCAGTACTAATATCGCAATTAAAAAATGGTTGTTGGTGGTAGAAGGGGGAAAATAAGGGATTATATGTATTTTTTAAAGACAAATCATAAAAAAATAAAAATAAAAAAATTTTTTCTTAAAAATACAAAACATTTTGGGGGGGAGGGCCCCCTTATCACTTATGTGCAAGGTTGGCAAATATCATGATATTTATATAAATATCAAAATATCCGATATATATCAGATATATATCCGATATATATCAAGTTCTGATATTTATTTTTGAATAAGTTGTTTATCTTAAATATTATACAATATATGGCCCTTTCCACACTTGTATGCAGTGCAACCCATCACTTCCTCGTTTCTTACCTCTTTGCCTATAAACTAGATTCAAATATGACAGCTCCTATTTAGTTTATAGGCAATTTATCAAGCCTATTCGTCTATATCTTCGATTGCACGAGTCCAAATGACGAATACGCTTGTTCGCTTTGTCTTGTTTATTTTACCAAATTGCATCATCAATATCCACACAAGGTTGTACAACTGGTCCAGTAATGGTTCATTACTGGCGACTAGTATTGCAGCAATGGTCGAGTCCTGGCAACCATAAACAAAATGTTACTCGATGGTAACTCGAACAATAAATGACTGCCATTAAAGGGCCAGAGATACAAGCCACCAATGGCCCATACAAGGTTATACAACTAGTCCAGTAATAGTCAATTACTGGCGGCCAGTAATTCAACAATGGTCGGGTACGGGTCCAGTAATGGTCAATTACTGGCGGACAGTAGTTCAACAATGGCCGGGTGCTGGCAACCATGACTCATAGTACTTGCAAGTATGACTCAGCCATTAACATAATTTTTCATGTTGATAACTTCGTACAATAAATGGCTCCTATTCATTTGTCAGATAAAAAAACAGCAATACTCCATACAGGGTTGTACTGCTGGCCCAGTAACAGACCAATCATGATGACCAGTATTGAAGTAATGGCCGAGTACTGTCAACCATGACAAGTCCAATAAAAATATATAAAATATTATCATTTGTAAATTTACATAAATTAAATACAAAATAATTAAAATAAAGTAAAAATGTCTAAAGAAAAAAATTTAAAACTTATACCAACCATTACTTTATTATCACAGTTATTCAACAGAGATACGATAATTAAACTATATTTCTAATGTAGTGAAATTAAACCAAATGACCTAGATCGGCCAATTCATGTTTCGGTACTGGCCCAATAACAAAAGCCAATTAATGCTAACCATTAACGTTCCATTTAAAATAACCTTTACTGATTAATTTCTATATAAACCCAATTTACGGTTTCAGTAATGGCCCAGATTCATGGTTCCAGTAATGGCCCAATAACAATAGCTAAGTATTCATGGGCCGGTATTTAGCCATTAAGAGGTAACTAAATACTGGCTATTTTCTGTTAACTATAGATCGGTCGATGAATGGCTCGATAGTACTGGCCTGGCACAATAACAGAAGCCAAGTACCGTTACCCATTAATGGGCCAGGAAAACTCTACTTGGGTAGTCATTCCATTCCACCACACCATTGGTGGTGTATTTTGAAACTGAAATTGAAATACATATTTTGGAAATGGTGTAGATTCAGTTAAAAGCGCCATTACAAATGGAATAAAGTCTGAAATAATTATATTTAAATAATGAAGTATATGCTTCTTCTCTTTGTTCAATCGTTTACCTATAAATCGATGGTCAAGCATAAATTAGCTAGGTGTTGAGGTGCATTCAAAACCATGTCTCTCTTTCGATCAAACGTTTCTTAACTTCTACAGGTTGTTCTAGTTTAAGATCTGCTTCAAGTTTATGCTAAATATCTACTACAACGGCAATAGTCGTTTTCTCTATTTGAGCTCTATCTAAAGCGACTGCTATTGACTTAAGATAACAAACCATATGTTTAGCATTCATTACAAAATTTATGTCATAAGTTTAGTTATGTCAGGATCTAGGTCAGCTTCATGGTTTTGGCATAGCTGAACCAGGTTACCTCGATTTAGCATGCGTTTTGCGGGCAGTTTTGCGACTGTTAACAGTTTTTCCAACTTTAAGGTAGGAATAGTTAATTATTTCTTTTTTATAAATATCATGATATATATCGGGGAATAAATATCGTGATATATATCAATGATATATATCGGATATATATCATTGATATATATCATGCCAACCTTGCTTATGTGTATAAAAAATAGTTTACGACCGATTCTCAGACCTACCGTATATACACATAAAATTTCATGGAAATCGATCAGGCCGTTTCGAAGGAGTAATTGAAGAGTATTCCAGTACTAATATCGCAATTAAAAAATGGAGGTTGGTGATAGAAGAGGGAAAATTAGGGATTATATGTATTTTTTAATGTCAAATCATAAAAAAATAAAAATAAAAAATTTTGTCTGAAAAATACAAAAAATGTTTGGGGGGAGGGCCCCTCTTATCACTTAAGGCTATAAAACATAGTTTATAACCGATTCTCAGACCTACCGAATATACACATAAAATTTCATGGAAATCAGTCAGGCCGTTTCGGAGGAGTAATTGAAGAGTATTTCAGTACTAATATCGCAATTAAAAAATGGGCGTTGGTGGCAGAAGGGGGAAAATTAAGGATTATATGTATTTTTTAATGTCAAATCATAAAAAAATAAAAATAAAAAATTTTGTCTCAAAAATACAAAAAATTTTTGGGGGGAGGGCCCCCCAAAAATAGTTTACAAAATAGTTTACAACTGATTCTCAGACCTACCGTATATACACATAAAATTTCATGGAAATCAGTCAAGCCGTTTCGGAGGAGTAATTGAAGAGTATTTCAGTACTAATATCGCAATTAAAAAATGGGGGTTGGTGGTAGAAGGGGGAAAATTAGGGATTATATGTATTTTTTAATGTCAAATCATAAAAAAATAAAAATAAAAAATTTTGTCTGAAAAATACAAAAAAATTTTGGGGGGAGGGCCCCCCTTATCACTTAAGGGTATAAAAAATAGTTTACGACCGATTCTCAGACCTACCGTATATACACATAAAATTTCATGGAAATCAGTCAGGCCGTTTCGGAGGAGTTTAATTACAAACACTGTGACACGAGAATTTTATATATATAGATTTATGGAAAATAGGCAAAAAATTCCTTAAAGTAAATATCTTGATAAAGTGATTAAGGTACATGCATTTAAAATTGTGTTTTTTTCTAATAAAACTGAGGTTCCTTAGCGTACACACATATTTATATTAAGAAATAACGGTAAATCTATATTTTTTTTTAAATCTTAGTCAATAAAGGACTTTTTTTACAATGTTCAGCGATAAAATGATTAAAAGATAAGAATTATCAATAATTCCACGTGAGAGAATATTTGTTTATCACCAAGAATATTCTCAAGTTTAAATTGCTTAAAAATGAATATTTCGCGTTGAGCTGTTTACTGTACGTTTGCGCGCTATCGTGCTCCAGACACTCACGACTCAAAAAAACGTTCTCGCTGCCCAAAAAATACATCAAAACGCTAAGAAATTGAAATAGCGAATATCTCTCTATTAAATAGACGTCTATCCAGCGAGTTACTCTGAAGTACAATCAATTCCATGATCCGAAAGCTAGTGTGTCTACAATAAAAAGAAGTGTTCGAGAAAAAAGTCTTAATGAACGAGTTGCCGCACGGAAATCATTACTGCAAACATGAAATAAGGAAAAACGGTTAAAATAGGCGCTGGCACACAAAGATTGGTCACCTCAACAGTGATGGAAAGCCATGTGAACTGATAGTTTCAAATGTTGGAAACCAAGCGAAGAATTTCCGTACTACGCAGAGATGAAGAATGATTTAGATGACTGCACAAGAAGACCAGATTGACTGTGAAACATGGTGGAGGATCCGTTATGGTATGGAGATGCTTTGGTGGCAAGTAACTTGCACAGAATTGTGGTTATTATGAATAAGGAAATGTATAGAAATATTCTAGAAACCCAAGTTGTGCCATCTGCTAAGAAACTATTTCGGAATCAATAAGTCTTTATACAGGATAATTACCCCAAACATAAAAGAAAGATATGCACGCAAGTTTTAAAGAATTTGGAAAAGAAAAGAGTGCTCACAGTATTGGAGTGGCCACCACAAACTCCTGATTGCAACCCCATCGAATTACTATGGGAAGAAATGGATCGGCAGGTTCGAAAAACAAATATTGCATCTATTATTAATCTCTGGGAGATACTCCAGTCAGTGTGGGATAATTTGGATGCAGAACGTCTTGACAAATTAGTCGGTAGAATGCCAAGAATTTATGCAGCAATTATTAAAAAAATGGGTGGTTATTTTGATAAGTCCAATATTGGGCTGAATAAACGTAAACGTGGACTAAATTACTTTTAATTCGGTGTTAAAAAGTTAAAGTTTTATATTTCAATATTATTATAACACAATAAAATGAAGTGCATATTTAATTTTTGCTTTTTCACTAAAAATTAAAGGGTGCCTCATACTTTCTGCCTCTACTGTACGTATTTCTGAGTCCTGATGCACCTTAATAGTTCAACTTGAAAAGATTATGGAAAACCGGTAAGCAATTTGAATAAATAAAGAAACTGAGTTTCTTGCGGTTGTTAATTACGGATTACCATATTGATATCATTCTTATAAGAATATTGGCTGGTGTAACATTATAACTTTAACAAAAAATGTTTTGAAAACAACAAGATTTTGAATTTGAATTTTGAAAACAATATAATTACATATATTTAAATTTAAAAATATAACGTGATGTAACGGTTTCAAAGATGCTGGATATGCGTGTTTGATTGTTTTTTGCATCACTATTGATGGCCAAAAATAAAATCTAAATCATGTCGTAACTGCTTCCAAATTGATCTTATTCGCTAAGGCTGAGTTCATTTGTCCAAAACATTCGTGACTGGTTTTAAATTTGATAAAGTTCTTTAGCTTATTTTATCAAGCCTATGTTAAGTATCTGGTGAAAAATGTTAATATATCAATGATATGAAATACGTAACCTAATTTTACAAATCTCGTCTCGTACCGAATCTTTAATTTCCTTTTTAAAATTGGGATGTTCCTTTGGATCTACAAGAATAGCACATATTTACCACTTTTTTATTTAGCAATTAAACAAATTGAACTTGCTCCACCATTGAACGTCTGTCGGTAATCGAATAACAGATCCTTCAGCACATTTGTACTAGTAGTTTGGCTAGTATTGACATTCGAGATAACGTGAGATATCACATACTACAGGCAATAGTAGTGAAATATCGGTACTTAGTCAACCCTAAATTTTATCTATGAAGAATTCCTTGGTAATGGCACGTTATTGCTTACTCGAAAAATAGAGCTTTCTTATATCTCTGTGTGGGCTTTAATTAATAGAGGAGAAAAGGCGTCACATGACATGATCAAGGAATATATCACTATAGCTGTATTAATGGCAACCTCATTTTAATTTGTTACTGCAAATTTTTAAAAGACATTTTCTTTTTATCTCTTATTTTATTTTTGTTTTCTGTATCCTATCATGCAATATTGGGTTATGTCATATATGTGATAGAATTTGAGGTTTTGTTATTCCTTCTTTAAAGAACAAAAAAACAAAGATTTGCGTTCATCAACACCTTAGAACGCATTTTATTAACAAAAAAAAACATATGAAAGTCTAAAAATTTTTAAAATTTTAATGACCCTTAAGGTGCCAAAAGGTGCTTTCAGGTGGTCAAATGTATTAAAAACGGTAAAACACAACAGCGGACAATAGTTCTATGGATAGCAAATAAGCAACATTGCAATATTTAAAAAAAACAATTTGTTTTAAGCACTGTTTTAAACAGTGTTTAAAACAAACCAACTCTGATCATACCATACTCTTGTCACACCCTCACCTCATACACATTGTCAACTTAAAAAAAATGACTCTTAATTCATTTCAGACTAACCATACACCACCAATTTAGTTTGTAATAAAAGAAAAAATGGGGTCATACGATTGATAGCAGCGAGGATTGTCAAGTTATTTCCGATAACATGTTGGGTTTTTTTACGACCAACATAATGAAAGCTAAAAAGAGCAAAAATCAAGAATAAATTGTTTAATTTAATTGCATAGAGCTGGAAATTGGTGTAGACCTTAACATCATCGTTACAAATGAGGCATCAAAATTCCACATCGATTATACAATAAAACACAAACACAAGCTTTATCGATGAGGTTAACATAACAACTCTTCTCCCTGTCTGAATCGATTGACAATATTTCATTTTTTTGGCCTTGGAATAATATTAACTTCATTATTAGGCAAATAGAATAACGGAAAAAGATATGGCTTACGTGTTGTTGTCGGTAACAGGTCAGAAATTTTTTTAATCTCTGGGGTAGGGTACTCACATAATGGACATGCCGAGTCCACTCGCCCGGCACCTGGGGACTGGAGTTATTCAACTAAGTGTGCTTGAAATGTTTTTTTGCTTCCTTGTAAGCGATATAACTCGTAAATGGTGCACTTTAGGATACTGGTGCCATAGACCTTTTTTGTTCCTTAAATGTTTTTCTATAACTTAAAATATAAAAAAAAAAACAAAAATAATTTGTTTTGTTGCAAATTTTTGCGAAAAAATGTCTAAAAATCGATATTTGTGCCCATAATTATGAGTGGTCTAAGTCACATATTTCTTGTTTTGAGATATTTAAAGGTTTGCAAATGATTAAATTAAAAAACGTTTCTCTATTATGAAAAATTTTATTTTAGGGCTTTGTTAGTCTTCAATAATGAAAGTTTATTATGCAGGTGAAATTTTGTATAAATCTCATTCCGAAATATGCTTTTTACAGTTTGAGTTGACTTAGACCATTTTTATAATTAACTGAACGATGTATAAATGACTTAACGCAAAAGCAAACTTCGAAATTCTAATGTTATTTATTAGTTATTTTCCCAACTCATTATTTTGTCACCATTAACTTTCACTTAAAAAAGTGTAATTTTGACATTTAGGAGGAACAGCTCATTTTTATGGGACTATGGTCCGACGATATAAAAACTTTGCAACACAACGTTTTGGCAATTATTTTTGACATTTTGGTGGACTTTTTTGTTTTTTTATCTTCAAATTTTGTCTTAGATTACTATCCTAACTAACTATAGATGAATTACATTTTTGTTGAAATAAAAAGTATTCTATAACGATTTTTTTTACAATATCGCACAAATTACATTAGACTAATTTAGTTTAAAGCAATTTGATGCGATATAACGGATAAACTCATTTTTATCAAATTTGACTTAGACCACTTTCATAATTATGGGCACATTTTTCAATTGAATTTAGTTATTTGCAAATAATAGTTTATAACATAATTGACCCCTCTATCTTGTAGCTGAAAGCTTAGCGAAAAAAATAAGCTTCGGAACGTTTCATTCGGCCTGATAGTTTTTGCACAATTCCATCTTGCACTTACTGCCTTAAAAAAAGTTGTTAACTTTGGGTAGGCCGCAAGGTCTGAGTTTTCATCCGATCGCAATCTGCTTGACGGGAATTGAAAGGGTGCAGTATCAGCTTTAAATAGTTTTTTTGTTGCCCATACCCATATTCAATATTAACAACTATTACAGTGTTTCAAAAAAAATGCGAAAATTCCTTAGTTGCAAAATTAAATTTCTCAACGAATTTTCCACTTAACGAGATGCGTTTTTAAAATTTGCAAATTGCTTAGAAAACCTCAGATTTTAGAAAATAGACCTCTCTAACATGATTTGGGACATAACAGGTCGTTCAATAAGTCCGTAGGATAAGTAAGAAAAAAACAACATTTTGACAAAACTCGATTTTTTTATTCAACATAGTTGCCTTCGAGGGCGATACAACGAGTATAGCGATTTTCCAACTTTTCTATACCACTTTTATAGTACGATTTCTCTTTCTCGTCAAAATAGGCCTCAGTTTCAGCGATTACTTCATCATTGGACTTAAATTTCTTTCCAGCAAGCATTCTCTTGAGATCTGAAAACAGGAAAAAGTCGCTAGGGGCTAAATCTGGAGAATATGGTGGGTGGGTAAGCAATTCAAAGCCCAATTCATTCAATTTTGCCATCGTTTTCATCGATCTGTGACACGGTGCATTATCTTGGTGAAACAACACTTTTTTCTTTTGCAATTGTGGCCGTTTCTTTGCGATTTCAGCCTTCAATCGATCCAAAAGTTCACAGTAATAGTCGCTGTTGATGGTGGTTCCTTTTTGGAGATAGTCGATGAATATTATTCCGTTCGTATCCCAAAATACAGACGCCATCACCTTACCGGTCGACTGTTGCGTCTTTGCTCGCTTTGGATTCGGTTCGTCGACTGCTGTCCACTCAGCTGACTGTCTTTTGGATTCTGGTGTGTAATTATGAAGCCATGTCTCATCCATTGTCATATATCTACGATAGAATTCCATTTTATTGCGGTTTAACAGTGCCATAGACTCCTCCGAAACATCGATTCGTTGTTGTTTTTGGTTGACTGTGAGCTCATGCGGCACCCAATTTGCACAGAGCTTTCGCATACCCAAATGTTCATGTAAAATGGTAAAAACACTACCATCTGCTACCTTTACAATGTCAGCTATTTCGTGCACCTTCAATTTGCGATCGTTCATAACCAATTTGTGGAGTTTTTTTATGTTTTCTGGAATAACAGCCTCATTTGGGCTTTCACTGCGCTCTGCATCTTTTGTGCTGGTACGACCACATTTAAATTCAGCAATTCACTTCTCTACCATTTGTCTCGATGGAGCAGAGTTTGGATAATGTTTATCAAGCCATTGTTTGGTTTCCACTGTATTTTTTTTCATCAAAAAGCAATGCTTTATTAAAATTCGAAATTCGTTTTTTTCCATTTTTTTTAAATAACAAAAGTTGCTTCACACAAAATGCTATAACTCACGAATAATTAGTCAGATTGCTGTCAAATTTATACACGTATCGTTTGAAGGTTAGTACTAAATAAAAATCATATGGAAAAAATTCTAGTAACGCCATCTATGTGTCATCCTACGGACTTATTGAATGACCTAGTAAGTAATTCATTACTTTTTCATTAAATTTATTTGTCATTACAATAATACTCATTTATACATCGTGTCGCTACGTACGTTTTACGTATACTATACTATACGTTTTATTTTTTCATAGAGTACGTTACAAGCAGGAGTCAGAGTAACCAATCGCGTGCTGGGTAGGCACAGACCCAGCATCTTGTGAGCACAACAGTATCATTTTGGAGGGAAATTCTCAGTTCCTGTCAATATATGGCATACAAAATCAATGTCACAATCGCGGTTTCAAATCAAAATGGGCCATAACTCGGCCCAAATCATGTTAGAGGGGTTTCTTTTTAAATCTTTGGTTTTCTAAGCACTTTGCAAATTTTAAAAACGCATCTCGTTAAGTGGAAAATTCGTTGAGAAATTTAATTTTGTAACTAAGGAATTTTTGTGGTTTTTTCAAACCACTGTAATTGTTGTTAATATTGAATATGGGTATAGGCAACACAAATGCTATTTAAAGCTCATACTACACCCTTTAAACTCCCGTCAAGCAGATTGCGATCGGATGAAAACTCAGACCTTGCGGCCTGCCCAAAGTTAACAACTTTTTTTAAGGCATTAAGTGCAAGATGGAATTGTGCAAAAACTTTCAAGCCGAATAAAACGTTCTGAAGCTTATTTTTTTCGCTAAGCTTTCAGCTAAAAGATAGGGAGGTCAATTATGTTATAAACTATTATTTGCAAATAACTAAATTCAATTGAAAAATATCGATTTTTAGACTTTTTTTCGCAAAAATTTGCAACAAAACAAATTATTTTTGTTTTTTTTTTATTTTAAGTTATAGAAAAACATTTAAGGAACAAAAAAGGTCTATGGCACCAGTATCCTAAAGTGCACCATTTATGAGTTATATCGCTTACAAGGAAGCAAAAAAAAATTTCCAGCGCACTTAGTTGGATAACTTCAGTCCCCAGGTGCCGGGCGAGTGGACTCGGCATGTCCATTATGTAAGTACCCTACCCGAGAGATCAAAAAATTTCTGACCTGCTACCGACAACAACACGTACAATCCGTAATTCTATTGGCCTATATGTATAATCGCTGGACCAATGTATAAACTTGCAATGATATTACTTATTCTGCGACGTTTTAATGAATACATATATTATAATTATTTTTATTAATCTCTATAGAAGCAGCAAGATAGCTTCTTGCAGTTATTCGCTTCATGATCGCATCAAATGTAAACTGTACTACTCTATATAGGCTCTTGCGTTCCAGTGTTACTTTCACGAGGGTCAACCAACCCATCAATTATAGCAGAAATTAGAGCAAGTTCTATTCTTAATGCTAAAGATCTGAACAATTTCCTTTTTAAATTCTTCCTTAATATATTTTTAATTTTTATAAGTCGACATCATTTTTGGTGTTTACCACTTTTTTAACTGTGTGTATTATTTCGTCGCTTTAATAATGAAATAACGTATGCTATTTATACGTTATTATTATATAACGGGTGCGCTCCCCATAAGGATATGTTTGAAGTGGCGTTTTTAAATTTTCGAATTATTTTATGACTGGAGGTAAAAATTAATATACTGTTAATTAACGTCCATGCAAATGCATGCACACATCCATCTTTAAACTCAAATATCTCCAAACTACACTTTTGCGTATACGTTATTTTATTTTTAAAGCGACGATTTGTTCAATGCCTTATCTCAGCCGACGATTATATCGAATTTTCGTCACCATTTTCAATTAAAATTCTGCCATCTGACTTTTGATCGTCGCTATTCAATTCACTAACTTTATCCTCCTTTTATCCCCACAAGTTTCTGGTTCATTACTGAACCTGTAACCCGCTTATCAGTTACACCACATTGGCGATGACTATTCGATTATCGAAACCTCATCATCAATTATTTTATAAATTTTTCAAACTCTTTTTTAGTCCGAGTTTGTGTTGCACATGAAATATTAAATAAAATAAAACTGAATGTAAGAAACAATACAGAACGTAAGAAACATTACAGAACAAAACCTCTCATTTTTAATTGGCCGAGGGCGCGCCTTAGAATTTAACGATTGATTTCAAATTTTGCAAATAATATTTTTATGGGTATTAACACGAAATGAGAGAGTGTCGTACAAATAATTTAAATTTTTTTTTTAAGGGCAAGACCAGAACAAAACCTCTCAACTTTAAGTGGTCAGGAGCACCCCTTAGAATTGAACAATTGATTTCAAATTTTGCAAATAATATTTTTAAGGGTATTGACACAAAATGGGAGAGTGTCGTACAAAATATTAAATTTTTTTTTTAAGGTCCAGAATAAAACCTCTCAACTTTAAGTTTCAATGATTGATTTCAAATTTTGCAAATAATATTTTTATGGGTATTGACACGAAACGGGATGGTGCCGAACAAAAAATTAAAATTTTTTTTTAAGGGCCACCCTAATGGCTATGTTTAATGTTTATATTGTTGAAATTTCGAAGAATATATTATAATGTAGATAGTTGGCGTCTTTTAAAGTTTGTTTGTTCGTGGATATAGTTGGTATGTTTATGATACTGTGGATAGTTGGCGTCGTTTGGTATGTTTTAATTTTAAAAATTTATTCATATTATTTATTTAAACTATTTGTTTGACTAAACTAAATTAAAATTTTGTTTTTAAATAAGGAAATTTACATGTTTGTCAACAGCAGACAATTAAAATTGGTCGATTTTATAAAATTTAGCAGTTCAGTACAATTTTAATTACAAAGAAAGTTTAGATTTCAATTTCTTAAATTTGTTAAACATGTCCTGCTAAATTATAAAAAAAATTGTTGCGAACTGCCGACCCTGTAAAACAAGTATTTATCTGCCTTCAGTGAAAATATTTACACAGCTTTGTATTGTGTATGCTCCATTTATTGTAGCTGTATATGTCTTGTATTATTTTGATAACACTTAAAACATATTATTTATTTTATACTAAATTAACTTTAAAACCTAAATATTTATATTGGTTCTATATTTTGTAATTTTTAAAAAAATATTGGAAAAGAGGAGCAAAGGCGGGAGCAAAGATATTGAAATAATATACGTAGAAGATTTCATTTACTAATAGAGTTCTGATTGATACGGAAATTTGTGTTCAATAATTTTTTTTTGTTAACGCTAACTAAAAATTATCAGTTAATAACAATAGATTTATTTTTAACTTGTAAATAATTCTCAGTTTAATTGATAAGATGTTAATCTGATTTTAATATATAGGAATTATTAATGATTTGTTTTGTAAAAACAATGTACATACATATGAATTTAGGTTTTTAGTAACAAATCCTAAGTACATACTTAGAGTACTTAAACAATTTTAGTTTTGTTTATGTTAATTGAAAAATTATTATCAATTTTATGTGTGAAATTTTTTATAAAAAGGTTGAATTTATACATTCATAAGTAAATTTACTTCATCAATCAATCAACAGACAAATTATGATTTGTTAAACACTTAATGCAATTTGATTGATGCGAATAAATCTTAATTATTGGGTTGTATAGATGAAACAATAAAATCCGTTACTACTTTGTAATGGTGTGTTACCGATATTTCGATACTACAGAAAAATTTCCCATATCAGAAAGACGTTCAAAAAGTTTTGTAAAAAGGTAAGTAAACACTTCGGTAAAGAAAATGTATACCAATCACAAAATTAATGCCGAGGTTGGACACCAGTTTAAAGACATAACAATGAAAACGTAAGCTGACGAACAGAATAATCGATAACATCATTTGAAAGCCATCGTCTCGCCTGCGATGTCTAATAACAGCAACTCGTCAACTGTCACATATTTCCTGGTTCGAACAAGAGGAAAGTCATTAAGGCTTTGACCTAAATACTCAAGGTCGATAAACAGACCATCGAAGTTATTCTTACATGAATAGAAGAATCCTCAGTACAAACATATCCACTGTACAAACAAGGTATAACTTTGCATCGTGATAATGACCTCAATTTATACCCATGGAGAGAACAGTTTTTGTTCATTTGTACATGCAGTTGTCTTAACCTCACCGTGGGGGCGTATATGGCGAGCCGAACACCGAGATTGATTCAATAGCTGTTCAGGTACAGAACGGTGTAGTTGAGACAACCGCAAGTAATGTTTATGTGAAAATTAAATATAGTTCAATTAATTTCAAATACTTCAATTTTTAAATGAAAAATTAATGATATAAGGCCAAAGTAAATATTTTTACTTTTCATGGAAATAGTTATTAACTCTATTCGGAAAATGTTAACCTGTAGTTGTCTCAATCATAGTGAAATTGTTTGCAAGTAGTTTTTGCTTGATTGAATTATAAACTGGTAACTTCGAGATGAGGTTGTCATTACTTTAATTTTTTTTTAATGTACATTTTTTATCTACGGCTGACAACCCACCCACTCCGCTCCTATGTTATTGGCATACGAGCGAACGTGAGATCCACATATCACTTGGTTGTAAAATACCATTAGTCAAGGTGATATTTTATGGGTGCTAGCGACTGTATTCTATTCAGCCAACGTTAGCACTCTCAATCTTAGTTATAGAGTATCCCTTATTGATGCCATGGTATTGCGTGCTTGAAGAAATGAGCTTCCGTATAACCACCCTATATGTGGGGTTTAACAGTTAAGGAAAGGATTGCCTCACATGATTGAGGAGTATTCCATAAGCTTGATTATTGACTAGATTATTTTGAAAATTTGTTTTCACCTTTAATTTAATTTTTATTTTCACATTTCATCATGAAATATTGACACATGTCATGTTTTATTATATTTTTTCTCTTTCTTTGTGCCCGTGTATGTTCCATATAGGATCGTAGGTTGTCTTCACCCTCCTCACTTGAATTAATTTCATTCACTAATTAAATTTTTTGATCTTAGAGGTGTTCACCCTATTAGCATTATGTAAGGGCTCAGATCTGGACCGGAAACGGCTTATCCTACTACTGATAGGGACCGTATCAAGCACACTGAACAGGTCCTGATCAGTAATGTAACGCCTCAAACTATACTAACCGGATCAGGCAGCCCTACTAGAAACGGACCAGGGGACCGGATCATTTAAAATAGGGAATTTTCTTTAACATACATTAGAAAAATTAAAAATTTACTACTACATACATTAGAAAAAATTTTTTATAAAAATTTAACTTTTAATTTAAAATATAACTTTATACTTACCTATATGTATTCATAACGCAGAGAAGCGATAACTAAAATATATGTGAAATTTCGCAAACTATGTATAACTAAAATGAATAATACTCTAGTGAATTTTAACCAAATGAAATATATTAAAATGAAATATACCAAAAACAGATTACCTGAAATGATCGCGAATTCAGTACTCTCAACCTGCACGGAATTTCCTACAGTCAGTGAATACAGTTTTGGCAACAAAAAACAATGAGTTCTGGACAACTATTGCCTGTTCTCTTTTGTGACAATTCCTCTAGAAAAGATTATGAATTCTACTACCTAGTTTTCTGGAGAGTTCACCGATTAAAGAAACAATAAATTTATTCCGATCAATGAAATGAAATTTATTTCGAGCAATAGAAATGGCATGCATTAACACATTGAAACCAAGAGCAGAGCACTGGAAAAGGTTATGACAGTAATCCTCGCTCTTGGTACAGACTGGTAGTAGTTTGCATTTTAAATCGAATGATAAAAACGAGAGAATATTGAGTCTGAAAAATCAAATAATTTCAGAATTGTAGTTTGAAATTATACAGATCACTGCAGACCAATTAATAGCTTAAAAACATTAACTAATCATCAGGACGTCAACTTAGAGATAGATCTCACCTAATGTGGAATGCTAACGTGCAAAATTACCTTTTGATTTTATTTGTACCCAAGTCATCATCAAAAACTGGGCTCGAAAGACAAAAATCAATTGGTAGCCTATCAACTTTCAAGATAAACTGCAGAACTTTGTATGTAAATGAGGATGACCGATGAGTAGTTGTAACTTGTAGGAATAAAAACTTGTCGACAAAATGCAACACATATCCGCTATGGTTAATTCAGAAATAAAAAAAACCGGATTTAAACTCAAAACGTGCTAAGCAGGGCACACGCTACTTTATGGATTGCACTTTGATATTTTATAACACCAATCATTTACGATCAATAATTTACTAAACCTCTGTCTTGAATTAACTAACATTTTATAAATCCATCTGAGATAATAATCTGTTTTGATAATCGGTTAAGATACGTTAATCTATAGACAACAAACTTAATCTGAAAAATGATTGCAATTATTAACTGATTAGGATATTATCGTTCTATCTGATATCTAAATATAAATCTTTTGTGTTTAAATTTGGAAATTATCGGCATTATTTGCACTTTTGTTTAGTAATCTAAATAAACGCTTAGTCAACTAATGCCATGGTCAGTAGATAATGATTTCTTATCAAGAAAATGGCTCAATAACATGGCCAAAAATGACAAGCACTTGTCATAAAACAAAAATAATGACGATAGACTTGAAATATATTTTTATTATCATTAGCGAATAACTGAAATTAAAGTTTAAAATGACACAATAATCACATAATCTTCTTAAATTTCATCATAATAAAATAAATTTTATTAGACTGGACATAATTTTTTAATTATTTATTTATCATTCGTCAAAATAATTTTTTATCAAATGTAGTTTATAAATTGCAAACACTATTCATATCCAAGATGAAAGTTTAAGTGTTGAAATTTGATTATAGAACTATGAAAATTATACAGTAATTATACGGAGTATGGGTAGCTAATACTCTCAAATACGGGTGAAACCATTGATCTGATCCAGGCATCTTGGGTATCTAAAAATTCAGTATCCGAGCTTACAACTTCTAACAATGGATTGATTGTATTTTAGCTAAAAGTAGCTTGAATAATTTCTTCCTACACAACTATCTTGACAGCGACATTGGAACCTTAGCAAGGAGATCAATTAAATCGTCTTGATTGGTTTTCTATTGCATAGCACATTACCACCAAGGATATTACACGCCAAAATTGTGGAGTTCTTTGATCACGTATGTGGAGAAAATGAATAAGAGAATAGTTATATAAAGTGTTGTCAACGCCTTTATTAACACCTAGAATAGTTCAGACACCAACGAAAGGCAGTAGGTTCAGGCAAACTTTTTCAACCAACCCATTATGAACCAGCTATCTCGTTAAATCGGATGATGCCTATAGATCACATCCAGCATGGAACTATAGCTAGTATGTTTCGCGCTATATGATTTGCTGCGTGTTTAATCCACAATTAAATAGCTTGAATTTTCTTGAAATAATAGTATGAAAATCCTCCAAAAGCTTGTATAGTTTCTCGCTTTAATAATTTTGTTGAGTATCCACAATTATAAATTTAGTAATTTTTTTTTTTTTGTTTTATATGTTCAAAATATAAATCTTGAAAATTCTTGATTATGAAAGTAAAACAACCTATAGCTTGTGTATTTTCTCGCTATCACTCGACTCCTTCAAATTCCGTTATTCTCAAATCTTCAGTAATTCCGTTGGTGTTAAATCTCCAGTTATTCCGTTGTTTTCCAATCTTCAGTCGTTTTTTTTATAAATTCTGGTTAACTATCTTTTGATAACAAATCAGCTTCCATAAATATACCAATAATTCTGAAGTTACTACTTCTTAAAATGGTTTAATAAATGTTAAACAAATTATGGTAAGTTTAAATATTCGTTGAATATATTTTATTAAATAATATATTCATATAAAACAATTTTATTATACATTATTTATGAGATAAAAAACTTTAATTGGTTTAACTAATATCCAATAATTTTTTTGAACTTTACCAGTAGAAGAAAGAAGCTTAATTGAAATTATTTTTTCATTTAGGAAAAATAATGTTTTTCAAAACAAACTAAGTTTTTTTAGAAAAAATAAGTTTTTCAAACATACTTAGATTTGTTAATTGTGAGTATCCTAAAGTTTGTAAAAATTACTGCCAAAATAAAGTTAATAAGATTTAGTGAAATTTGGTGAGAAATCACCACAAACACTCCCTCACCAGTGATTCGCCAGAAGAACGAAAAATAATTTTCAAAAGAATGATAAATTTAAAATTAATTAATTTTCAAAATGACCAAAAAATAATTTTGAAATATTTTAAAATAATGCTGTTTCCAAAATATAGTAAATTTTATCAAAATTCAAACAAGAATGACCTCATAATCATCTCAAATGAAAATGAAATGGATGAGATGATATTGAAATGAGTGAGCTTATTGAATCAAACGAATAAATAATTTAGAAATTATGTCGAATAATAAAGAATTTAATAAAATCGCATTAGACAGTTGCTAACGACAGTGAAAAGATCAAACGTCTACAACATTTAACTAACTTGACTGGAAAGCAAAGATTTTTTAAAATCATTAAAACAATTATCAATAAAATTTAATAATTTTTGAGGTGTTTTAATTATTCTTCCAGATTTAGAAATTCTTTGATTGGGAATAATAATTACTGATGGCTGATCATTGAATGTTACTCTCTTTTTACTTTTATTTAGTAAAATAGAATCCGGTTTATTTGAACCAGATGAATCTGATTGATTCAGATTAGAAGGAGAATTTAAAGAATTAGAATGATCAGCTGGATTTAAATTGTTTGAAAATTGTATCTGCTTGCTTAAATTAGAAAATTCAGAAAAATTTTTCGAATTAATGTTTGAAGTTGAATCTGATAGATTCATGGATTTTGCATTTACGAGAGAACTGTGGTGTTCATCGTCTGAATTTGCATGATAACATGGTTTAAGTCGATCAATTGAAATTTTGACTTCTTTGCCATTAATTTCTATATTGAAAGTTTTATTGTTTCGACTTAAAACTTTGAAAGGACCTGTGTAAGGAGCTTGCAATGATCTCCTTAAGGCATCTGTACGCAAAAATACATGTGAGCAAGTATGTAAATCTTTGCTCACAAAAGAAGAAGATGATACATGATGTGATGCTGGTGTTGGTCTAATTTCATCAAAATGTTTTTTCAATTCCTTAACGAACTCTGATTGGGGACAAAAAGATTTTGCAGTAGAATCTAAGAATTGTCCTGGAATTCTAATCGAGCTTCCAAAAGTGAGTTCCGCTGAAGTAGATTGTAGTTCTTCGCTGAATGAGGTTCTTAAACCTAGAAGGACTGAAGGTAGAACTTTTGTCCAGTCTGGACGGTCATTACACATAATTGCTGATTTAATTGTGCGATGCCATCTTTCTACCATACCGTTGCATTTTGGATTATAAGAAGTGGTTCTGAATCTCTTGAAACCTAGTAGGTTGGAAAGTTCAGAGAAAAGTTGGGATTCGAATTGGGTTCCTTGATCAGTTATAATTGATTCTGGAACACCAAATCTCGAAATCCAAGAATTGTATACAGCGAATGCGACAGTTGCAGCAGTGATGTCTGGAACTGGTATCGCTTCGGGCCACCGCGTATAACGGTCGATTAGCGTTACGCAATATCGTTGGTTTTCCGATATTGGTAGAGGACCAATGATATCGAGGTGAATTTGCGAGAATCGCTGTGAATTAGTTTTAATAGTGCCAAGAGGGGATTTAGTATGTCTAAATACCTTTGACTTTTGACACGCTATACATTGTTGCGCCATAAGTTTAACATCTTTTTTAATAGACGGCCAAATAACGTGTTTGGTTAATAATTTGGTTGAAGCTTTGACACCAGGATGCGAAAGTCTATGAAATGCATCGAAAACACTTTGGCGAAATTGTGCAGGAATATATGGCCTACGTATAGCAGTTGATGTGTCACAATATATTAATTTACTTTCATTGAAAGTAATTGGAAAATGTTCAAACTTCAAAGTTGTATTACTTTGAAGTATATTTTGAAGTTCCTCGTCATTGGTTTGCGCGTCCGCGATTGCAGCATAATCAATTTTCTCTGGTATGAGGATTTGATCTATGCGAGATAGTGCGTCAGCTACGACATTGTCGATACCTGAAATATGCCGGATATCAGTGGTGAATTGCCCAATGAAATCCAAATGGCGAAATTGACGAGGAGATGCTTTTTCTAAATTTTGTTTAAAAGCAAAAATTAAAGGTTTATGGTCAGTGAATAGAGTAAATTCACGACCTTCTAGGAGATACCTGAAATGCTTGATGCCTGAATACGCTGCGAGAAGTTCTCTATCATAAGCGCTATATTTAATTTGTGCATCATTAAGACGAACCGAGAAGAAACTGAGCGGTTGCCAGGTTTCTTCAACAAATTGCTGCACTACGGCTCCTATCGCTGTATCTGATGCATCGACCATAATTGCTAATCGAGCTGAAGATGACGGATGAGCTAAAAGAGTGGCATTACACAATTTATCTTTACAATTGTCGAAGGCTTGAATGGACTCAGCTGTCCAAGTTATTGGAATTTTACTATTCTTCTTATATCCCTTTAAGAAGTTATTGAGTAAAATTTGATCAGCTGCAGCAGCTGGTAAAAATCTTCGATAAAAGTTAATCATGCCTAAGAATCGTTTAAGCTGTTTAACATTTGAGGGACGTTCAAAGTCTTTAATGACTTGAACACGTTCATGATCGGGTAAAATACCATGTTCAGACACTAAATGACCTAAAAATTTAATTTCAGATTTGGCGAATACACATTTATCTGAATTTATGATTAAACTATTTTCAGAGAATCTCTGAAAAATCATTTGTAGATGAATTAGATGCTCCTCTAGATTTTTAGATGCAACTAAAACATCATCTAGATAAACGAAGCAAAATTGAAATCCGGTTAAAACAGAATGCATCAATCTTTGAAATGATTGTGCAGCATTCCTAAGACCAAAGGTCATTTTGCAGAATTCAAAAAGACCGAAAGGTGTAGAAATTGCGGTTTTAGGAATGTCTTCCGGATGTATTGGAATCTGGTGATATGCCTGAACAAGATCAATGGTCGAAAAAATTGTGCATCCCTCCAACTGATGCGAAAAATCTTGGAGGTGGGGAATAGAATATCGATCTGGAACAGTAATTCTATTGAGAGCTCGATAGTCTCCACAAGGACGCCATTCTCCATTTTTCTTCTTGGCCAGATGAAGTGGACTGGACCAAGGACTACTGCTGGGTCTACAAATACCCAGTTGTACCATCTTTTCAAACTCGGCTTTAGCAATTGTTAACTTATCAGGTGCCAAGCGTCGAGTTTTACAAGATATAGGTAAGCCAATTGTTTCCAATTTGTGAGTAACATTATGTTTCACAGTGCTTGGCATGAGATTCCGATTTAGAATCTCTGGAAACTTTTCCAAGACTTTAATTACTGCTGTTGATACTATTGATTCATCAACAAGAAAAAGTGAAGGCTCATTACATATTGATAAACTACCAATTGAGAACAGAGAGGTTGACGGGTCTATAAGCCTCTGTCTCTGTATATCAACCAGTAGTCCAGTATGATTTAGAAAATCTGATCCAATAATAGGGATCGAAACATCAGCAACTATGAATTCCCATGAAAAATTTCTTCGAAGACCAATATTTAAATCAAGAACTTTGGTGCCATAGGCACAAATGGGAGTGCCGTTTGCCGCAAATAATTTAAAAGAAGTAGTTACTGGTTTTATATTAGCAATTCGAAATGGAATTACTGAAACGTCTGCTCCTGTATCAATTAAGAATTTAGTTTTTAATCTAGATTCGAAAATTTGTAAACGATGATTGCTCAGATCAGCAATACTCCTGAATGCATATTGCTGATCATTTACGCGTTTTTTGTAGCACCATTATTTGAAAGAGATGTAAATTGTATAAAAAATTTACAACCCGTTACGCATTTCAATGCTTTATCACCAAAACGATGATGATAAAAACATTGGTCTGAAGTAGTAGCACTTCTATTTCTAGAATTTGATCTAGATGGGCTTCTGGAAAAACGCGATTTAGAACGCGACCTACTACCAGTTTGTACAATTGAGGAAATTTCCTTAAGCATTTGCGATTTAAAATTATTTAATTTTTCGTCCATTAATTGAGAATTAAATAAAACATCCTGATTTGAATTATTCCAACTTAATGTTTGATGTGCGGTGGATGTAGAAGGTACATCCATTGAATAAATTTGATGCTGTGACATAGTTTCCAGCAATTTATCAGCGCGCTCTGCCAACACTGAAAGTGTCACATCGTTTTCAAAAGAAGTTAATACTAATTGGACAGACTGTGGAAGGCGCGACATCCACAGTTGTTTAATTAGATTTTCATTAACATCATTACCAGCATTTAACCTAAACTCAGCAAGCAGTTGAGATGGTTTTTTGTCACCCAAAGTTAGTTTATGCAGAATATTATTCAATTTTGACTTTTCACTGTCGCCCAAGATTCGGATCACCTCTGCTTTAAAGACAGTATAAGGTCTGTCTCCTAAATCTTGAAAAATTAAAGCTGCTAATTTATCGTGCAATCTCGAATCAATAGCACCTACTGCATGCGAATATTTGCTCAATTCAGACCTTACATTTGAATTTTCAAATTGGATTTCTAAAATCCTAAACCATACTGTAGGATTCTGATTATAGAGAATCTGTGGTGGTTTAAATGCCACATGTGAGACGATACCTTCATTGCCCATTGGATTTGAAAAATTTCCTAATGGTGGCTCAGGTTGTCTAATATTTCGTGAAGATGATGGTACTGATTGAGATTGCAAATTTTGTAAACGTCTCATATTTAATTCAATAAGTTCACTCAATTCATTACGAGTGAAAGTGAGAATTTCGTTTGGATCAAGTGAACTACCATCTGTAATCACTGGTGGGGAAGATGCTGGTGGATCCATTTCCACAAACAAACAAAAAAAAAAAAGTTAAGTTAAACGACCGTTAAAAATTGTTTCGACCGACCGAAAACAAAAAATTACAATAGTAATACGCTTTGAATTTGGAATTTGTTTAATAAAACAAAATATTGAATAATTAAAATAAAACAAAAAAAAATTTTCTTTTGGCAATATTTTTTTTAAAAAAAGGAAAACTTTAAGATACTCACAGTTTGCAAAAAATGGAGAATCTTCATCCGGATCACGTCGGGGTCACCAATTATATAGCTAGTATGTTTCGCGCTTTAATAATTTTGTTGAGTATCCACAATTATAAATTTAGTAATTTTTTTTTTTTGTTTTATATGTTCAAAATATAAATCTTGAAAATTCTTGATTATGAAAGTAAAACAACTTGTGTATTTTCTCGCTATCACTCGACTCCTTCAAATTCCGTTATTCTCAAATCTTCAGTAATTCCGTTGGTGTTAAATCTCCAGTTATTCCGTTGTTTTCCAATCTTCAGTCGTTTCTTTTATAAATTCTGGTTAACTATCTTTTGATAACAAATCAGCTTCCATAAATATACCAATAATTCTGAAGTTACTACTTCTTAAAATGGTTTAATAAATGTTAAACAAATTATGGTAAGTTTAAATATTCGTTGAATATATTTTATTAAATAATATATTCATATAAAACAATTTTATTATACATTATTTATGAGATAAAAAACTTTAATTGGTTTAACTAATATCCAATAATTTTTTTGAACTTTACCAGTAGAAGAAAGAAGCTTAATTGAAATTATTTTTTCATTTAGGAAAAATAATGTTTTTCAAAACAAACTAAGTTTTTTTTAGAAAAAATAAGTTTTTCAAACATACTTAGATTTGTTAATTGTGAGTATCCTAAAGTTTGTAAAAATTACTGCCAAAATAAAGTTAATAAGATTTAGTGAAATTTGGTGAGAAATCACCACAGAACTATCCAACTATTAATGGATACACGCTTTCGACCGAAATTGATAATACCACGCATTAAAAACCCTCTTATCTCCCAGGAACCCCGAAAATACTGAGGCTAAGCGATGGGAGATGCATGATAAAATTTTCACTAATGTCTTCAAACGCAAAGGGGAAGTCTTTTCAACATTATAGCAGTAAATACTGCGTATAATAGAGGACTTCAGCTTACTTTAAGCTAAACTGCTTACAATTTAAGAAGCGTAGGTCTGGTTTATGATTGGTCTATGATGTGTTATGATATCAACTTAGAGCTATCAACATTTTTGGGATCAGCCAAATTATATTAAATACAGCAAAAAACAGCCAAACCATAAATCAGTTCAATATCCTAATAAAATGAGTGATGTGGCACTGTTAATCCAAAAGTAACGGTAAAACAAACGCACGTACTTAGTTAAGGACTGGACTGGAGGTTCTATGAACAAACCTATGTCAGAACTACTGTCATAATTAATAGCGGGTTATTAAATATCAGCACTTGCAAAATAAATCTAGATAGATATCGGTTAGTTAGTACGAGCCATCACTGAACCAATTAATCAATCATGGAAAGCAAACAAAAGGCTTTGTAAGAACCTGTAAGAACAAGAAGGTGAACATAGTATTCCATCTACTCCGTACGTGTTCAGCAATGATCCATATCGTGGTATTACAACGAACCTGTTTTGGTCTAAGAATATAGTCGTAGCCTTGGGTGTTGATGAAAGCCTCCTAGACTGTGTGCTTCAACAATCATCAGACCGAAATAATTAGGTCACCTCACCTTATTTCATCACTAAAACAACGAACTGAACCTGATGGCGGAATGACCTTTAAAATAATCATAAATCATATCCAGATAAAAAAAAAATAACTTATAGGTTATAAAAAAATGATATTGATGACTAAAAGTTTCTACAGATATTGTTACGATTCTACATAAACGCAATGAAATACAAAACATTGCTTACAGTCTCAATTTTCGATACATGTATGACCAATATTTCAAAAATAATTTCAAGGTTACATTTTTTCCCAAGAAAAAGAGACAGGGTATAACATGAAATAAAATAAAGAAAAAAATGATGTCATCGAATAATATGCTTAGAGGTTTCTTCGTAAAGAAGTAATCTCGAATAATCGAGAAATTATGTAGGATTGTATACAAGGAATTACCTTTTGTAGAAAAGTTATAAAGTTATAGTTCAAATTGCAATAGTTTAAGTGGAATGTGAAATAAATTAATTGTAAATGAAACGCAGTATCGATCGTGAAAAATTTATTACAGTAATAGTACAACGAAAATTATTTTACCCAGTGTGGTAAGCCAAAATATGGTAAATTCCTAGTTTACAGTCCATTGAAAAATTAATTTTTTTCTAAATAAATTGAAAGATTATTAGAACATAATCTAATACAATAAATGTTATAAAATTTTTTGTCGGAAAAGTCATTTGGTTCATTTTCTTCCACTTCCAGAATTGAAAATTGTCGTACCAAATTTTCATTTCTCTCAAATCAAAACAATAAACATTCTCAATGTTTTTATTTTGAATATTTTATTTAATGTTATTTTTGTTGTATTAAAACAAATTAAAATTCAGTTTTTAAATAATTAAATAAAATAATTTTAAAAAAGATACTTAAATATATATTTCTTAACAAATTTAACTGAAATTTAACTTCATATCAAAAAATAACTCATATTAATATTAAATTAGTATAACAACGAAAAACATGAATTTTTTGAAAATGTTATGGGGGAGGAAGGGTAGTGGCTTTCATTGAGGTGTAAGGTCACAGAAGCGAGGCAAACAAAATTTATATAAAAACGAAGAATTATACAACCCTGTTCATCAGTTGACTAAGGAAATTGAAAATTTTAGAAATGGAAAAAAATGAACGACTTTTCCAACAAAAAATTTTATAAAATTTATTGTATTTATAACCTAAACTTTCGATTTATTTAGAAAAAAATTTAATTTTTCAATGGACCGTTAGACCGTTAACTAGGAATATTTCCAAAATATGAACTATTGTTAGTCTTCCCAAAAAAGTTGACAGTTACTGAAATTTAAAATAAACGGATGTTTGATAGACCTACTTTGTTTGTTAAAAACATCAGAAAACTAATCAGTTCAAAAGAAAGTGAAAAACATCAGCAGATATATTGTTGTAGACTCAACTTTCCCTCCTTTCCTAAAGCTAATGAGTTCTACTTCAAGTTGAGTGAAACGTTTTACAAGAAGTTTCATCAAAATTTCTTCATACGTTGCCCTGCAAAAGTCATTAACCACTCTCAGTTTTCGCATTTTGGTGTAATAATTAAGGAAAGAAATTTTTTTTTACAAATTAGTTGAAATGCATTATTTTACTAGTATTTAAGTACAAAGAAGAAAAAAGTTAGTTATAATTCAAACACTGGTCTCACAGATATAACCACCGCGCCCTTCAATAAACGCGCGACAAATTCTTGACATTCTATTTAATAATTTTGTCAACGTTGATGGCTTGATTTTATTCAAGGTTTCTTGGAGCTTTAACCACATATCTTTCTTTGATATTGGCCACTTTTTGAAACACAACGATCAAGCTCTTCCCAAAAAAGCTCTAATGAATTCAGATCAATATTGTGGAGACCACTCCATAATATTTAATATTCGCCTTCGAAATTTAGGATGAAAAACAAAACCTCTAACGATATTTCGAAAACGCGATGGAATTGATTTCGTTCTAAAATTCGTCGAACGATTTGGTGAATTCGTCAAGGAAAACTGAGAGGGACAATGAGTTCCACAATTTGGTTTCTCTATTGAAATAATCATTCTGGAAAGACACTGTTCTGCAACGGGATATCTGTACTGCAAATGGGTGGGACATTTCTGAAATTTGTGTTTTTCGGTTGTACTGCACACACGATGTGAGCATGTGGTGGATTTCTCAAAAGAACGAATCATATAAATTATCTTTATAATAGATTGACAGTTCGGCAACGTTTCTTCGGTATTGGAGTGAATCAAGTTGATCAGTTAACGCATGATTATCAATCAAACATATTGCCTTTCTCTGCACAGAGTCTAGACATTTTATTGTTGACTGACAGTCACATCTCCAAACATGACAACAATATTCCATACATGGGCGAATAAATAACTTATAGATTAATAAAAGTTGCTCAGAAAACTTTTTACATCGACTCAAGAATCCTAGTTTTTGCATTGCAGTTTTTGCTATACTAAACACATGTTTGCTCGATATCATGTTACTTTTAATGACAACTCCGAGAAGTTTAATCGATTTAACCTAATGTAATTCCTCATGGTTTATCATAATAGGGAAGTCTTTATGTTGTTCCATCCATGAAAGGCGACATAATATGGTTTTGGCTGGGTTAAACTCAACAAGATTGGTGTCTCCCCATTGCATTATACGCTCTACGTCTTCGTGGATAGAATTAATTAACAATTCTCTATCGGTAGTAGCTGCTGTACGAGATCGACTTTTTAGAGATGCATGCAATTTGCTGTCGTCAGAACTGTAAATTTCAATGCACTGTAGAGATAAGTAAATCGTTTATGTAAGAAAAAAGGTTGGTGAAAGTGCAGAGCCTTAACGAACACCAGCATTCGTCGTGAAAACATTGGATGTAATGCTATCTAAAGTGGCATTAAATTGGCCTGTAAGAAAACTATAAATTCATGATACAGTAAGATCATCTATACTACAAGATTTTAATTTAGCTATAAGATTTCTACGCCACACTTTATCAACAGCATTTGAAGTGTCCAGAGAAACACTGATTGTTTCACCATGATTCTCCAAAAATTTGCTCCACATATGTTTTACGTAGACTAACAGATCACCTGTTGCATGACTTCTACGAAAACCATACTGCTTATCATCAATAATTCGTGACATCTCCAAATATCCCGACAAACATAATGTTTTTATTTTTTAATTTGAATAATTTTAAGATTTTTTTAAAATATCCTAGTGTATATTTAACATTTTTAAATCATGGAAAATGTATACAAAATGTGCATAGTTTAGTCACCTTAAGGCACTCATAGTCACTTTAAGGCATAAATATGTATTTTTAAGTTGTAAAATGAAAATGTATATATGTGATTTCCTTTGTAAATGAATTCCTTTTTTTCGCCATTTTTTAACGATATTATTTAAATGAAAGAAAATCAGAAATCAAAGAATTTAAATATTTGGCTTATATATAAAAGCTAATATTAATTTTACACAATTTTCTCTTTTTGTTTTTCACAAGATAAACAAAAAATATTAATTAAATATAATAATTTTTTTGAATCACTAAAATTGATTATTCAAAGTGCCCGTTTGTTTTTAGTGTGAAAACATCAATACCTTCACAAAAGTAATTTTTTGCACATAATTTTAGATGAAAATAAAATAAAATTCATCAATTTATTATTACGGAAGTCAAATTATTTCATAAAAAGTTAAATGAAACCAGCCATTTTAGAAAATGTTAATCTAAGGGCCTAACCCAAATTGTTAAAAATCCAACTTTTACTCCCCGTAATGGCGGTGATAATAGTGTAACGACTCTTCGTTGGTTCTTTTCGATTATTGAGCAAATACGACAGTAAAAAGACGGATCTTTGGTTAACAGAATCTCAAACTTTATTTGTCAACAAATTACAGCAGCTTCCGTTTTTCCTTACAATAAATTCCAGGGTCTCCAATTTATGTACGATAAACTTCACCGCTTTTCCACAATTTGAATCAATAATATTCGGAATCGTAAAATCTGTATTAACTATTCCACTAAGTTCAAATTCTTTTACTATTAGTACCCAGGCTCAAGTACCACCGATTATTCCTTATACTTGCGAATATTTATAAACACTTCTAATTGCAAAATTAAAACTGATCATCTGATATTTTGTTCGCTTATTTATATCGAAAAATAAATAAATCGAAACTTCTATAATCCACTAGAAATCAATATTACGTAGTCCGTACATCTTGAATAGGCCACACCTATTTTCATTCGTACTTGCATTTGTATTAGCGAACTCAAATTTAATTTATGCAAAATGTATTTGTTAAAGGGAGTTAACTTTTAATTCATCTTTGCCATAGTCTGAATGTAGAAAACATTTAGGCGGAACGTATTGGTTATTTATGATTAAATTAAATTAACCCATTCTGGACGAAGTTTATTACAATAGTTTTCTTTTAGATCTCTAAAATCTTTACCACAATGCAAGATATTACGAGTGTCGATGTCACGAAAGGTAGTATTGGAAATTCTGATCATTATTTATTTCATCTATTTCATCAGTTATCAAAACTGATTTACTTAAAACTACAGCTCCCAAACCCCGTGAAATATTTCACTACTCAAAAATGGATAAGAGTGGTTTTCAAAATTTTTTCCATGCTTTCCCTTTCGACCGTCATTGTTTTTACACTGACAATGTAAATGTTTCTGGTCAAAACTTTATAGAAACCATCCAATTTGCTATCAATAAATTCGTCCCTTTCTCCATAGTAAAACCTAAACAAAAATACTTGTATTCGAAAGCTGCCAAAGCGGCACTTAGAAACAAACGTAGATCATTTAATATATGGATTCAAAACAAAACTCCCGCTAATTGATCCCAAAATTTAAAGGCCAACAAAACATCTAACCAGATTATCTCAAACGAAAAGTCTAAAAATTGACAGAGCGAAAGCTTCACAATTTACGTCTATGTCTATTTGTGACAAGAGTTTCTACAGTGCCATTAATTCTTTAAATTCTGGTACAAAATCTTCTATTCCCCCTATTATTGATGGTGATTCAATCGTCAGTGATCCCGCAAGTAAAGCTAACTTGTTCGCTGAACGCTTTGCTCTGAACTCCACTGTTTTGGAAACTCCTAAAGAAATACCCCAAATGCAGTCTTCAGGAGCTAATATGAATGAACTTCACTTCAAACCCAAAATAGTCGCTAAACTTTTAAAGGGGTTAAACATCAACAAAGCCTCAGGAATGGACAATATTAAACCCATTATTTTAAAAACCTTTTCTAAAGAGCTTGCACCAACTTTGACTAAGATATGATATCTCAAATTATAGGCCAATAGCTTTACTATCGGTCCTATCCAAAGTCTGCAAGCATTATATTAATACACACATTTCAAAACTTCTGGAAGCAAATCATTTAATAGCCGTCAGCCAATACCGTTTTCGAAAAAAAAGATCAACTACCGATATATTAAACTATGTAGCGCATTGTTGGAACAGCACACTTGATAAAGGTGGTGAAACATACTTTATCGCTTTAGACATCTCCAAGGCATTCGATCGAGTCTGTCATGCCAACTTAATCAACAAGCTCGTTGCGTATGGTTTTCATTCCAATGTTGTGAAGCTGATTCAAAATTTTCTATTCAACCGATACATTTCGGTCTCCTTAGACGGATTTTCGTCTGAGCCTAAACTAATTAACGCTGGTGTACCTCAAGGCTCAGTATTGTCCCCAACCCTATTTTTGATTTATATCAACGAATTGTTGAAAATCACAAGCAATCCAATAAATAGTTTTGCAGATGATAGTACTCTGCACAAGTCGTTTGAGCCCCTTCCACTAAAACGTAAACTGCACGAACGAGTTAATCCCGCCCGGAGAGACGCTGCCATAAACATGAATAAAAACCTAAAAAAAGTCGCCGATTGGGGTGACCAAAAACCTGGTCAATTTCAATTCTACCAAAAGTTGATTGTTGATTGTTGATTGTTTCCAGATCAAAGACTGAGTTCGCCAAAGATATTTTATTCAGTATGTGTGATGAACCAATAGGTGAATGTAAAAACATTCGTTTATTGGGTGTCACAGTTTCAAATGACCTACTCTGGAACGATCATGTAATGGCGATGGCAAAAAGCGCGTCTAGAAAACTCGGCCTCCTAAATAGATGCAAAAAATTTTCACTCCACACCAATTGCTACATGTTTATAAGTCGTATATTCGTCCCTGTATGGAGTACTGTTGTCAAGTTTGGGGTGCTGCTTCTGTTTCCATCTTGGCCCTCTTGGACTCTGTTCATTTCAAATTGTGGGTGATCACAAGCAAGGTGATTAAGGGTTTAACATATCCGCGTCAAACGGGTAACAACTGCATGATCTCCTTCGATGATATCCCAACCGAAAACCATAGAAAATGCGCAACAAAATTCAACACGCAGTTTACAGAAAAGCAAAGAAAACATGAAAAAGAAACTAGGTCAGTATTAAGACATATGCGCAAACTTAATACTGGAAATTTCGAGGATATCATATTTTCTGAAGATGTTGAAAAAGCAATAAAGAAATCCAAACCATCTAAAGTTATTGGACCAGACGGCATCTCAGCCATCATGTTGAAACACATTGGACCCAAAGAGTTGAACTTTCTCACTACCATACTCAACGCATCTCTAAATACGCTCCAGATACCAAATATCTGGAAAACAGATAGAATAAGTTCCATTTTCAAACCTGGCAAGCCTGAAGAAAAGGGAGAATCCTGTAGACCGATATCTATCCTTTCATCGGTTGCAAAATTGATAGAAGCACTGCTGCTACCTTGGTTAACTGGATCTTGCAAATTGGCGTCACATAAACATTGCTTTAGGAAAGCACATAGTACAACCACCGATCTTCATAGAATACAAAACCAAATCAGCGATGGTCTAACTAAACCAAAAACAACCCTGTGCTAGAACAATTTTAGTTGCACTTGACCTGTCGAAAACTTTCGACAGTGTCACACGCTGCACTACTGAACGACATATTCAACACTAATCTGTCAGGTTTAATAAAGCGCTGGTTGTGCAACTATCTAAGAGGCTGTCAAGCATACGTTGAGTTCCGCAACTCTAGATCTAAAATGATAAGATGAGAGTGCTCAGACAAGGGGTTCCACAAGGTGGAGTTCTCTCACCTTCATTATTCAACCTTTACTTAAGTAGTTTACCGGCACCACCGGAAGGAATAACCATCACGTCATATGCAAACGACTGCACGGTGCTTGCAACAGGAAACAACCTGGAAGAACTCACTAATGTCCTAAACACCTACCTTAACACCTTGAATGAATGGTTTAAAACCAAAAAATTGAAACTGTCCACTGAAAAGTCCACTTCCACACTTTTCACCACATCGACGAAGGAGGTAAATACAACACTTAACATTTGCATTGACAACATACTAATTCCTACAGTCAAAAATCCAAAACTGCTGGGGGTAATATTCGATCCACTACTTAAATTCAACGCTCATGCTCAACATGTGAACACAAAACTTAAAAACAGGAATACCGCACTGAAAGCTCTAGCGGGTAGTTCGTGGGGTAAGGATAAAAACACAATAATAACAGCGAATAAAACAATAGGAAGGCCTTTCATAAATTAACCTGCTTGCATATGGACACCCCAAGTCGCTGACACCCACTGGAATAAGTCGCTGACACTCACAGATAACACAGAACCCAGCCTTGCGTACAGCAACCGGATGTCATTTAATGGCCGAGATCACCTACACGAGGAATGTATCATATTACTGGTCCGTGAACATAACGAAATGCTTACCAAACAATATCTCTGGGCCTGTCGTAAAGAGCAACATCCCTGCAATGACACCTTATTCATGACGACACCACCTAGAGACATGAGACGGACTGCGAAATGCTTCCTACAAGTTATTAAAAGCAATGAGGTCATCGGTAACATCAACGAGCCTACGTATAAGACGGACTTAAAAAATATACACACCAAAGCCGTTGCAGACTCAATAAGGAACTACGCCCCGAATCGAGTTCTTAATAGCAAGCCACAAGTCGCTGCCGAAGAGGTAAAACTGCCACGCAGCACCAGAACCATCCTAGCGCAGTTAAGATTTGGTTGGTCACCCGTCTTAAATAACTACATGAGTAGAATTGACCAGGAAATGACAAGTGTCCTACATGTGAAGGCACGCCACATGATGCTAACCATCTTTTCAATTGTCCAGAGAAACCAACCGACCTGACGAAGTAAGATCTGTGGTACCGCGCAGTAGCAGAGTTTCTGAATCTGGACTTGGAGCCGGAAGAATAGCACCGCATCTCGTCGCTACAACAACAACAATTGTGGGTGATCGAGACTTGACATCAAAACTTGATTCCCTACAACATCGTCGCATGGCTGCTGACCTCGTTGTTTTTTACAAACATCGTCATCAACAGTGCTCAGATGAAATCAGCAGCATCACGCCTCAAACTTATTCTTACCCCCGTTTCACTCGGCAATCGGCTAGCGCAACCACATCCCGCGTTGTCATACTGGCAGATCGCAGAAAGACTTCTTTGTCCGAACTGCATACAAATGGAATAGTTTGCCGGAATCCATATTCTCAGGTGGTTTCAATCCGAAAAGGTTTTAAAAAAAAAGCGTTCATCAGCACCTTAGAGCGCAAGTTGTTGTGGGATTTACGTCTTAAAAGGTATTTATGTGTTGTTGAGACACATGCTGTAAACCTTATAACACAACACCTTTTATTTTAAAAAAAAATCTACCTTTTCACTCTCCATTTTTTTTGTTTGTTATTCTTATCATTAAATAAATTTCGTTTCGATTTGCTTTTTATTATTCGTGAAACATGCGGCTAACATTTCTATGCACAATTGTGCTAAGGCGTTTTACGACTTGTGCACGGCATGTATTATGCACAATTTTGTGCACGGGGATTTTCTAACATGTAAAATTAATGCACATTTCTCGAACTTTTCTCGAAATTGTTTTACGGGTATTCTATCAGGTTGTAGTTATATCTGAGCTAAAACGGACAGAATTGCCTATAGGGTCAATCTTACTTTTTTACGTTTTTTGGATATGGGTTGACACTAACGAACTTGCAAGACTCAGGGAATATTCCGATTTTGTAAGATAAATAGAAAATTTTGGTTAGAATTGGAGTGGTCTAGCAAAATTTTTAAAAATAATGGGTGGAATACCTTCGGGGCCAACGGATTTGATATTGAAAGATAAAAGCATTTTACGTACACTTTGGTCCACAAACAACAGTACACATGCATGCATACAAACAGCCAGCTAAAAGTAGCTTAAGGAGGTCGTGAACCGTAAAGATATCATAATAATTCCGATTTGCAAAATCGACCCATATTACCCAAACACGTAATTTGTAACTGTCCTGAACTTTTATGAAGCCGATACAACTTTGACGTGGAAATAGCTCTAATAACTCCACTCCAAAACGACATAAGCTAATTAGCCTTTATAAAAGCCTAACATTGAGTACAACAGGCAATGACATCGACAGTTTTAAACCGACCAGTATAGCACACAAAAGACCTGGAACATGTTGAGACGAACGATGACTTTTCCCACACCACACAAAGCCGTTGGTCACCCCATCTTTGACTATGTCGGCAGTTGGACCACTTTTTTTATTAATTAAATGTGTTGTGAAGTAGGAATCACAACACATATTTTTTTTAAAGAAAGTAGGTAAATTAGTTTTATTATTTAGTAAATAACTAAAAAATAAAGCCTATCACAATAAAATATGGCATAAACCACTTAGAAAGTTTTACCAATATCAATCCATAAGCACGAAACCTTTATAGCTTGCGTCGGTTGGAGATGCTGGCTTCGTATATAGTTATAAGAACAAAGTTGATGACGGCTTATCAATGTCTGCTCTATTTGTAATAATAGACCACACAACACCGCGCATATTTACATATTTATCTATGTCTGCTCTATTTGTAATAATAGACCACACAACACCGCGCATATTTACATTTACCATCAATAAGCTCACTATGTACCTATCATTACGGCAGTCTAACCTATTTATTCAAATCAATTTAGTCTAAATTTCGGTATATAAAAGAATGAAAATCGAAAGCAAAATTAAAAATAAAGTCATCAGACATATTTGTAAAAAAGAAACATCAATTTTTGTTTATTGCTCTGGATAAATTTAATAAAATAATAAATTAAATGATAAAAATAGTTTAATCTAATTTAAATAAATTAAAACAAATGCAAGAAGCTATTAATAAGAAAAATATATACATATTTTGAAATAAATTTCCTGGGTTTGGTATGATAAAAATGATAATAATAATACCGGTTCGGAGATTAACGTTTCACACAAAATAATATTTTAAACTGGTTTGTTGGTTATTGTTCTTAATTAAATTAAAAACCGTTATGTATGTTTACCCGATAAAAAAAAAAATTATACCGAAGATTCACACCTAACCCCACAACCATTTTACTATTCCACACTACTGATTTTTAACCCTGTAAAAAAGAAAATTCTTGTTTTCTTAAAAGAAAATTGTGGCAATGAAACTAAACATAAAAAAATATATAAACCAATAGCTGAGAAAATATATATGACTCACAAACAAAAACAGTAATGTAATTTTTTTCTTAAAAATATACAACCTTCTAATTAACATCATCATCCCTTAAATTTTACTATAAAATCGATAACAACAAAATCTAATATTTTAAAATTAAACTTTTATAAAATTAAGAATGAATTGGATAAGATATAATGTGATTTTTACTTACACTAAATTCCGTATTTCAAATGGCCGGAATACCATAAAATAGGGAATCAATATTAATGAACTTATATTGCATATCGCATAATACACAAAAAACTTAAAATAATAGCGGAAAGTATGACTTGTTTCATATATGAATGGTAAAATTAATAAAATACATAACGCAAACATCTCAAAATATGTATTTGTCACCATTGTTTTTAATTATATAAATAAACTAATGAAAAAAAAAGTGTCTAAAAACCAATTTTTCTTATTCTCTTATGTATTTTTTAATTTTCTTATTTGAACGATACACTATCAACCAAATTTAATAACAACCGGAGAAAAACTAAATAACAAAAAGAACATACATGCATGAAGACAAAAATAAACGTTCATTGGAATAGTCTGTAGGGGAAGAAAATTGATTTATGATTTTTGTTATCAAAATCTATTACAAATTATAATACTTCAAAACAGGAAAAAACAAAACAGCCAACGTTAAGAAACAAATTTCTGTAAGAACTGTCACTATTTAACTAAAATCAGATTATATATGAAAAAATGGCTGCTCTACTGAATAAAATAAGAATTTTATCACAAATTTCTAGTAAAAATTCAGCATTTTCTGCTGTTTGTATTAGAAATGCATCCCGTAAATATATTCAACTAAATAAAATATGTTTTTTAATAAGAGAATAATAATTTTTTGTTTACGTAATCTTGTTTACAAATTTTTTTTTAGATTGGAATAAGGATTTTAAACCAGGCAAATTTCCAGAAACTGAAGCTGAACGAGTAGCGGCTGCAAAAAAATATAATTTATTGCCAGAAGAATATAAACCGTATGCAGATGATGGTTTAGGTTATGGCGATTATCCACAACTACCAAGTATATGTGCAGAGGCTAAAGATAATTTTTATCCGTATGATTATCCAGAACTAAAACGAAATCTACATGAACCGGTAGAGAAATTATTTATATACAAATCATTCACTTTGAATTGATACACATTTATGTATTTTAGTTACATGTTGATTTCAATTTAATTGGAGAAGATCGTTATGGAACCGCTGAACCATTAAGATATCCAATGAAAGTCTATTGGTTATCATTTTTTGGTGTTATGACAGGCTGTTTTGTTCTTTATTATTTTTTAGAGGATTATAAAATGTTTAGACCTGTTATTCCTAAACAACTGCCTATTGATGGAGTTCATTACACGTTTGAAAGGAAATAAATGATGTATTTCAAATTAAAATAAATGTAGGCAATTTAAAAACAATTATTTTTATGGTTTCATTAAAGCAATATTTAATGCCTCTGTTTCCATCTTGGCCCTCTTGGACTCTGTTCAAAAGCGAGCTATACGAATTGTAGGTGATCGAACTTTGACATCACAACTTGATTCCCTACAACATCGTCGCACTGTTGCTGACCTCGTTGTTTTTTACAAATATCGTCATCAGCAGTGCTCAGATGAAATCAGCGGCATCATGCCTCAAACTTATTCTTACCCCCGTTCCACTCGGCAATCGGCTGCCGCAACCAGTGAAACGGTAAAGATCCCGCGCTGTCATACTGGCAGATCGCAGAGAGACTTCTTTGTCCGAACTGCGTACAAATGGAATAGTTTGCCGGAACACTTAGTCTCAGGTGGCTTCAACCCACAGATGTTTAAAAAAAAGCGTTAATCTACACCTCAGAACGCCAGTTGTTGTGGGACCCAGGTCTAGACCTAGGTCTTAAAAGGTATTTATGTGTTGTTGTGACACATATTCTAAACCCTATTACACAACACATTTTATTAAAAAAAAAAAAAAAAAAAAAAAATTTCTTCAAACTTGTTATTCGCTTTTGAATCAAAAATTTACTTCTATATGATAAAGTGCCTTTTTCATGTTGCTTTCTTCCGTTCTTTTTCACAAAAACAATTGTACAATTATTAACTAAATACTAAAAATAATTAAATTAAATGTATAAAAAATATAGAATTTAATTTAACATAAATTATGTATCGCTTTTCCATAACTTTATCGTTTTATCATTTTCAAGGGCAGCTGATGCTATAATATTTTCAGTAGGATGACATGCCGTACATAGAACCGTATCTGTGTGTCCATGTAATTTTTGTACAACTTCCTTGGTTTGTAAATTCCAAATATAAACTAAATTATCTTCACTTCCCGATACAATCCACTAGAAAAGAATTTATATACAATTGTGTAATAAAATATTAAACACAAATTAAATTTACCTTTCCTCCTGTTACTGAAAAATTTCCAAATATACAATATTTCTCATTTTTATGACCCGTATATGTTTTCAGACATTTTCCTTTTGAGTAATCCCATAGTTTTAATGTATTGTCAAGTGTTGCGGCTAAAATATATTTCCCATTTGGTGAAAATTTAACAAAGGACACCGGTGGATTGTCATCATCAATTAATGTTTTTAAACACTGTCCGCTTGCTGTATCCCATATCCGACATAGACCATCATAACTTGAAGAAACAATTAAACTTCCATCACGATTAAAATGTACCGCAGAAACTGGATCGGAATGAGCTGGAAGTGTTTTTAAACATTTCCCTGAAATAAATTAAAATTAATAAAATCCTTATTACAATTGTATACAGAACATCCTACCCGTTCTAACGTCCCATATTCTCACAGATTCGTCAAAACTTCCCGAAACAATTAAATTACTTTGTGGATTAAAATTACAACAAAAAACATAATTGCTATGTCCTTTTAATGTTTTTAAACATTTGCCGGAACTTAATTCCCAAATTTTTAAGGTTTTATCATCACTTGCACTAACCAACAGTCGACTATCACTTGACCATGCTACATCACTTATTCCCAATTTATGTCCAGCGATTGTTTTTTCGAATTTCCCATCATATGCTCCCCAAATTTTTATTAATTTATCAGCAGCTAAAAATTAAACAATAACATATATTAAGTTAGAATAAACATTAATAAAACATGTTTACTTACATGAACTAGCAAGCCATTCACCGTTCGGACTAAATTTCACTGCTGATACAGCTTTTGTATGTCCAGCTAATGTGAATTTTAAAGTATAATTTGGTTTAACTGAAGATGATGAAGATTTATTTGATGATGAGTTTGTTGATAATGTATTTGGTCCTGATGGTGTATTCTGAATTGTTGGTGGTCCACCATGACCTGGTGGTCCCATGGGCACCATGTTTTAATAAAATTTTCGTTTCGTTGAAAAAACACCGCGGAATCAAAGAAAATTTAACCTCACTTTGACACAACTTTCAAGCTATTAACAGCTACGATTATTAATAATCACAAATCCTTTATTTACTATAAGGGTTAATTTTTATTTAAGCTTTTTAAATCTTTTTGTATATATAAACATATTTTTATATTATTAAACACACAATAAATTTAATTTGATAAATAAAAATGAATGAATGCGTCTTTTTAGATTTTAATGTTGGCATTACTGCTTAAAGGGTGAAATATAAGGCAAATAGGTAATTCCAAGGGAAATTTTTGATAAAAAAAATGACAGTTTTTCAAAATTATATACATAAAGACGGGCATTCACATCCCTCAATTTAGCGTACTCGGAAAAAATGTAACGCATTCGAACCGAAAACATAAAGAATTAATATTGTGTTAGTATATTCGAATAATATATATATGTATATATATATATATATATATATATATATATATATATATATATATATATACATATATATACACATATATATATATATATATATATATATATATATATATATATATATATATATATATATATATATATATATATATATATATATATATATATATATATATATATACATATATATATATATATATAATTTAGACTGGTCGTTAAAAACTAAATTTTCCGAGACGCCCCCCAGAAAAATTCTTTGTGGTCAAAAAACCATAACGGCTTTATTTTTTTTTTTTTAAGTGAAAAGAACACGTGCCGCAAAATCATCGAAGTTTATTTTTTGATAAAATTGTTAATATCTCATAAAATATGCAGATGTCAAAAAAAATCACTTAATCATTTTTGCAGGAAATTTAATTCTCTACAAAAAAGGTCCAAGTCATTTTTTTCCTAAAACCTATATTTCTGATGATATTTTGAAATAAAACTTGAAATTCTTCGAAACTCGTAAAACCAAATGATGAAAATTTCGACGAAAAAGTACTAATTTTGATTTTATTTGTCACGGTTATTTTTTACACATTTCATTCTATAGCATAAGAAGAAAATTAGGAGTTTTTCGTCATCTTTATTTTTTATGTTTTTTAAAAATTACGAAAACTTACAAGTTCATTTTCAAAATATCATGAGAACTATACGTTTTCGGGAAAAAATGACATGGACCTTTTGTGTAGAGAATTAAATTTCCTACAAAAGTGGTTATGTGATTTTTTTTGACATCTGCATATTGTACGAGATATTTGAAAAAATCTACGAATTTTTCAAAAAATCAACTTCAACGATTTTGCGGCACGTGTTCTTTTGATTTAAAAAAAAAAAATAATGCCGTTGTGGTTTTTTGACCCCAAAGAATTTTTCTAGGGGGCGTCTCGGAAAATTTAGTTTTTAACGACCAGTCTAATATATATATATATATATATATATATATATATATATATATATATATATATATATATATATATATATATATATATATATATATATATATATATATATATATATATATATATATATATATATATATATATATATATATATATATATATATATATATATATATATATATATATATATATATATATATATATATATATATATATATATATATTATATATATATATATATATATATATATATATATATATATATATATATATATATATATATATATATATATATATACCCGGTCCGCCCCGGGTGTCACCCGTTTTGGGGTGACAACCGAACGTAAAAAACTTAAACAAACCATCACAATGTTTTCAACGATAAATCACTTCGAAACCGTTTTGGGGTGACACCCGAACGTAAACAACTTAAACAAACCATCACAATGTTTTCAATGATAAATCACTTCGAAACCGTTTTGGGGTGACACCCGAACGTAAAAAACATAAACAAACCATCACAATGTTTTCAACGATAAATCACTTCGAAACCGTTTTGGGGTGACACCCGAACGTAAACAACTTAAACAAACCATCACAATGTTTTCAATGATAAATCACTTCGAAGCCGTTTTGGGGTGACACCCGAACGTAAAAAACTTAAACAAACCATCACAATGTTTTCGACGATAAATCACGTCGAAACCGTTTTGGGGTGACACCCGAACGTAAACAACTTAAACAAACCATCACAATGTTTTCAATGATAAATCACTTCGAAACCGTTTTGGGGTGACACCCGAACGTAAAAAACATAAACAAACCATCACAATGTTTTCAACGATAAATCACTTCGAAACCGTTTTGGGGTGACACCCGAACGTAAACAACTTAAACAAACCATCACAATGTTTTCAATGATAAATCACTTCGAAACCGTTTAGGGGTGACACCCGAACGTAAAAAACTTAAACAAACCATCACAATGTTTTCAACGATAAATCACTTCGAAACCGTTTTGGGGTGACACCCGAACGTAAACAACTTAAACAAACCATCACAATGTTTTCAACGATAAATCACTTCGAAACCGTTTTGGGGTGACACCCGAACGTAAACAACTTAAACAAACCATCACAATGTTTTCAACGATAAATCACTTCGAAACCGTTTTGGGGTGACACCCGAACGTAAAAAACTTAAACAAACCATCACATGTTTTCAACGATAAATCACTTAGAAACCATTTTAACCGGATAACCTGGTATAATTTTAATTTATAAATTGTGATAACTTATAAATGTGTCCTATAAATGTGTTATTGGTTCAAAAAGAATCTATTCTACTTTTTAAAATTTTTGAGTTATTACGTGAAATAAAACTTTAACAATATTAATCGAATCAACATGTTGAGCATTGAATCCCATCACCACAATTACTCAATAGCTTTGAATATTCCTATAAATACCATATTGACCGTTTTTTACGATATATTATTTAGTATGCAAGCATGATTATTTAATGACCAGGTCTGGAAACACATATGCTGAATAATGTATAGGAAAAGTGGTTTACGTCGATAATGTGGCACCCTTTGTCGATAGGATGGCACCCTTGAGTTACAAAGTCTCTATTCCAAAATTATTTCTAAAATATCTGCTTAACCTTACTACCTAATATATGTTTTACATTTCAAACAAATTAATTGCAAACACCTAAGGAAACTAACAAACAATCAAATTACCGTGTTTGTAAATGATCTCAAAATAATTTTTTTTCCTTTATCTTGAAACTCAAAGAATAAATTGAAATAGATCGTTTTTCAATGGACACAAAAATAAACTTTAAATTTTGTTTATTTTTATTCTTAGGCAGGTATTCCTTAAATCAGTCTTTAAAACATTTTCCGGTTTTCCCGATGTAAAATTTTTCACAAAAATCACATTCAATTTTGTAAATTATTGAGCATGATTCTAATTGGATATTTAATTTTGGTTTCAATTCTTTATATAAAATATCTTTTAGGATTTCATACCTATATTTTTTTAAATAGTTCCTTATAATATTAGGCTATGATTTGTATATTCCATTTTATCAAATATTATTTAATATAAGTTGTTACAACGAAATTTAAATAAATTAATCTTCTTGGCGGTGTATTTAGTCGTTAACACAGTGTACTTATTATGAACTATGTACCTATTATGTATCCTACAAATATATTTAGAATTAATGCTTTGCTGATACCTATACTATAATTAAAAATATTTTTTTAGATTTCGTTTAGCAAATATCCCAAAAAATAAATATGCCACGAGGAGTTCATACTTTTTAAAGAAAAAGTTGGTTCCAGCAGAGAAAGACCAAATCTATAAATATGTTACAAAACCCGATGATATCCAAGGTTCATCAAAAGAAACTGATTATCACGTTGATGCAACGAATGTTTCAGAGAATATTGGCTCATTTTCGGAAAGTAACAGCAACAATACAGAATTAATAATGATAACCTATGATGACGAATTAGAAAGGAGTAATGAAAATGACAGTGATAATGCCGCTAATGCTTCTACTATCGAAGACAGTATTTGCATGGGTGCATCACTTCAGGACTTAAGAGATGTATCACATTGGAATATACTCGTCTCTGGTAATGTTCGCATTGAAATCATAAAAAAAGGAAGTGAACATTTTCAAAATAGAGAAGGGTCGTTTGTTACTGTATCTAGACACGGGTTAGACATAAAAGGGGATGTTCGCCATCTTTCTAAAGAATGGTTTTATAAAATGAGGAATAATGGTGAAAAAATTCTACGGCCATGGATTGTTTATTCTCCTGTAAATAATAACTTGCGTCCTGTATTGCTTCTGTTGTCGGGTATTTGCTGTCACCAATAATAATAATACAAAATCAGCATTTACTACTGGATATCAGAAGCGGTGGAAACTAAATCCCAAAGTGGCCGAGCATGAAACTTCAAATGAACATCTGGAGAGTTTCGAAAAGTGGAAAACTTTGGAAAGGAGGTTAAAAATTCATAAAACGATACGAGACGCAGCCTTGCAATTAATATATAATAAAAAACAGAAGTGGAAACATCTTTTATCAAGATTATTGGATATAACTTTGTTTTTATCTAAACAAAACCCAGCATTTCATGGACATGATGAAGGACAAAGTTCTTCAAATAAAGGCAATTTCTTAGAACTAACCAAACGATTGTCAAAGTATGATGTAGAAAAGAACACATTTTGAATTTGGAGCATGGTAAATCACCAAAAGTATCATATTTGTCACCAGATATACAAAATGAGTTCATAAATGTTTTAGCGATCCACGTAAAGTTTAAGCTTGTCAACGAAATTAAATCGGTTAAATATTTTCGAATTATGTTTGATAGCACACCTCACATTTCACATATTGATCAAATGTCTGAAGTGATTCGTTATGTGAAAATTGATGGTAGTAAAGTGGAAATCAAGGAAGTATTCCTTGGATTTTTTCCTTTACGTGGAAAAAAGCCGCTGATTTAAGCGATGAAATTCTTACACTGAAAAAAAAATTGAAGTAATGATAACCTCATCTCGAAGATGGCAGTTTATTATTCATGCAAAGAAAAGATATTTACAAACAATTTCACCGTGATTGGGACAACTACTCAGTACTCAGTAACATTTTCCTGATAACAGAATGAGGTGTAATTAAAATATAAAGTGCTATCCAATATAACAGTAGTTGAATAAAGTTAATAACTATTTCCATGAAAACATATTTCTTTGGCCTTATATCATGAATTTTTCATTTTAAAATTTAAGTATTTGAGATTAATTGAACTATATTTTATTTTCAAATAAATATTTCATGTGATTGTCTCAACTGCATCGGCTTATCATTGTACGGTTGTTGAATCAATCTCGTATTTCGATTCGCCATATCTGCCCGCACGGTGAAGTTGAGACAACTGCATTTCGATTGGAAATAGGACATGTTTTTTTCAGTGTAAAATCTTGAAAATGATGGTATAGATGTGATGAATTGTCGCTCCCAAAGGTTATGATAATGCAGCTGTTATGAGTAGTATACATGGAGAAGTGCAAGCTATTATTAAAGCAAAAAATAACAAAGCAATTTTTGTGGGCTGCAAAGATCATTCAATTAATTTATACGGCCAACACTCGTCAATGGAAGCCATTTTTACATGTTTTTCTGCTTCGACTAGCCGCTGGGAAGTACTTGCTAAACACAACAAAGCAACTGTTAAAATACTCTTGACAGCGCATTGGAGTGCTCATTATGCTGCAGTAAAAGTATTGGCCGAAAACTTTGATGGGATTGTGGCTGAAATTGAGAAGTTAAGTGATCAACAAGAAAATGTAGACACTAGAGGCGCTGCACAGAAATTTTATCAATGCAGCATGTGATTTTTCGTTTCTTTGCTATCTTTTGTTTTGGAATGATATTCTAAGAGAAATAATATCTGTGCTCAGATTGGATTGCAAAGCACGGGCTTGAATATTGATCAATTAGCTACAAAAATAGAGCCAATTCATAACGAAGTCTCATTGTAGAAGAGGCAATAGATCTTGCTGCGAAAAAATCGGACTATTTGCGTATTAGTGGCTTCGTGTGAGAGGAGTTTCAGCAAATTAAAATTAGTTAAAAATTACTTGCGGGCTTATAATAATAATGCTCATTTGTATTAATTAAAAAAAATTATAAATTACGTTTATCGGCTTTTTATTATTATTGACAGTTTTTATTTTTGGGGTGACACCACAATATCCGCCCCGGGTGCCACCCATGCTAGCTACGCCACTGTATATTCTTCTACTTTTCCGCCCGTAAAGTAATCGTCCGTAAAATAATTAAAATTATAACAAAATTAGAACAAATACTAGTACTTTGTGTATCTAGTTGCACAAAGTTGATTTTTTTCGCACGCGTCGTAATTTCCGTCGTAACAAATATACAACAAGTGCGGAAAAAATAAATTTATGCAACGAGTTGCACACAACGTTTTTTGCAATTCCGAAAACACAATTAAACAAAATTATTCTGCAACCAAATTTTTTACAATCAACATTCATATTAAAATATAAGTAAACATTTCTATTATCAACTTATAGTGTATTCTTTTCGGCTGTACCGAACAAGTTCCAACACCGAATTATCGAATTTTGTATTCTTTTGGAATGAATTTCAATACAAAAAAAATAATTCGGTGTTGGAACTGTACTGAAATTTGTTCGGTACAGCCGAAAAGAATACACTATTAGCATTGAGACAATTTTCTATGAAAAATAAAACAGTGCGGAAAAATCTCACTTTTTGATATTGTTGACAATATCGAAATACGTTGAATTGTGATTCGGAATTGCAAAAATCAATTATTGTATGTTTATAATGAAAATCAAGGCATGTTTAGTTTTTTTACAAATTTTTAAAATGTTTAGCGAGTTTATAAAATTTAAAAACTGATATATTAACCATTAAAGGCTTGAAACCACATACAACAGAAACAGAATTCTATACAAATTTTACAGAAACAGAATTATTTCCGGTCAAATTTGTATGAAATTCTGTTTCTGTTGTATGTGAATGCCCGGCTTAAGCTGTGCATTTGTGCGTAAAACGTGGTACATACACTCAGGCTGAAAGAAAGATTTCGCCCTTGTTTCATCCGTTCAATAAAAGCCCTCGCTTCGCATCGGGCTTCAATATGAACCGCAGGCGTAATCTTATACTTTCAGCCCTCGATATGTAAATAACTATTGTGAATAAAACCTATAATGTACTTCATTTTTCAAGAACATTCTGAACATTTTTTAAGTATGATCTGAAGCATCTTAAATTCTACATAACCTAAGAAAGTAAAGAAATAACAGAATTTATCAGAATACTTAAAAGAAAATTATATTGTGAAAGACGGGAAAATAGTGTTAATGACTACAAAAAGTTGCACCGATTTACCGAGGCGAATGTTGAAAAATTATCCGAGCTGTTTTTGAACACAAGTGTTAAAAACAGAGGTGGAGCATTAACATCAAAACAAAGAATGGAAATATTTTTGAGGTACATGGCAGATCCTGAATTTCAAATTGGTGTAGAAGAGGATAGTGGCGTACACCGGACAACCATCTGCAAAACAATTAAATTTGCAATGGACAAAATAATGATGAAGATCGAGAAGTTTATTAAGTTCCCAAAAACAGCAGAGGACATAAGGGTCGCAAAATCCGAATGGAATGCTAAATTAAGGTGACCAGATTATTTTCGAACCAAAAGATGACGTTTTTTGGTCAATATATAACCACAATACCCCCCTCCCCCACAACAATCTAGTAAAATAAAAATTCCATAGAAAATTCAAAAAAAAATTTATTCAAAAATTATTAATTTTTAAAATATTTTCTTATTCATGCATATATTTGGATGGCTTACGGACTTCTTTCAATAGGGTTTCCATGGAATATCTTAAAATTTCTGTGCATGATTTTTTTCGTTTATTAAAAAACTGAGACTGACTTGTCTCAACACATTTAATTGAAATTTGAATTTGATCATTACTTAATAAATAAAAATGCTCTTTCCACCGATGCGTTTGGTGCTGATGATGATGCGTTTGTCCACAATGACGTAAATGCGTTTTCTGGGAAGTTTATCTGGCAACAGGTCCCTCGAACCATCGTACGTTTTTCTTGGTGACTCTGGGTATGGAATACGGTTTCGGTTAATGACGCCATTTAAAAACCAAAAAACTAATACAGAAAAGTGTTACAATACGGTGCATGCGAAAAATCGGATTATAATAGAGAGATGTTTTGGGCTAGTGAAACGAAGACTCCCCATTCTTAAATACGGTGTGCGAACGTCATTAGAGAAGGTACCAAAACCAATAATGATTTGCTTTGCACTACATAATATAGCAAAAGATTTGCAACAACAAAAACAAACAAAAACTTCAAAATTGAACGTTAGTTGGCACATAAAAGCAAATGCTACTAGATTATTCTAGGTAATTAGAATATACTTTAAAGGGAAATTCTTAAATTTTATAGCAAAAGGTCGAAGTAAAAGCATTTGATTATTCACAATATTTTAAGAATATGCTTTTAGACCAAAATCATACTTCTAGCGAATGCGTTTGCTTATTCTTTATTCTTCTAGCATTTGCTTAGTTTTTATTCACTCTATCCAATACCATACAAATTTGACAGCAAAAAATTCTGTTTCTGTAAAATTTGTGTGGAATTTGTTTCTGTTTCTGTTGTATGTTAATTTTAGCATTAAGAACACAATAGTGTTTTGTAAAATTAGTCGATTACCAAACGTCGTGGGAATGTTGTCATTTTTTCTATAACTATACTATAGCAAACGGGTTTTTAACAGATCCCCTGGCGTAGGACTTATATAAGCAAGGAGTGTTTTTCCCATAGTCAAGTATTTATAGCTGTAACTTCTTGGTGTGTTCCTAGACAAGATTCAAATTGTTTAGTCTTGTAACTGTGGGTCTTCACGTAACATCCACAATCGAGTTATGCAAGACATCCCACGTGAAGACTTCTTCTATCAATATCATAACCTTTTTCATATTTTTTTCTACAAGAATTGTAGAAAAAAATATCAGTATGATTTTATGACAATAAAATAAGATGGCGATTTGATTTTGTTTATCTTCAAACTTTTATGCCCGATTTAGACCCGCTATACACTTGAGCTAAGCTATGCGAACTATGTTTTTTGTATATAACGTAATCAAATGGATGACTATACACTTGAGCTAAGCTTATAGCTTAGCTTATAGTTCGCATAGTTCGCATAGCTTAGCTCAAGTGTATAGCGGGCCTTATAGTCGGTAACGTTAACTTTAACTTAACCGTAACGCAACTTTATAAGAACACTACAAAATTTTGATTTATAGCCGCTAAGAAATTACGTATTCTTTGACGTTTGATTTGATATTAATTTTGGTTATGTAATCAATTTTATAAATCAATCAATTCTTTAAAAGTAACAAACTGATTTTAAAATCAAAATTTAAATTAATAAAATTCGAAATAAGCATTTGATACAAAATTTTAAAATTAAAAACTTCATTTTATATTAATTTCATTTCATGCTGATATTTGGCTATAAAGTCGCTTAGTGCGTACGTATTTATATATAGATAGAGATAGATATATATTGATTTTGAATTGTGAAACAAATAACTTGAAAAAAAAAAAATAACCGAACAAAAAACTCAAAAAACACACCTATCACATTTTTGCCATTTTTTCTGAATGAATCGTCAAAATTCAAAAACAAGTATTTTCCGGCACATCTACTACTTTCTAACTATATACATATTGCCACATTTTTGATGGGGCAAATATTTTAAAATTGTGCCACAAAAATTATGCTTACGTATTTAATATATATAGATAGATATAGATATTAAAAAAATTCTATCATTTCTTAAGTACTTTCGGTACATCAGTACTAACATTTTTCATTTCGTGTCTTCTTCGAAGCCACTGGTGGGGGAGTATTTGTGGTGATGCTTCGAACTAGAATGTTTTTGAAATTTTAAAAGAGATTGCCTTGATTTTCGTTTTTGTTTTTGAATAAATTGTTTTAAAAATTTAGACTTAAGAAATTTGTCTTCATGAATAGTTAAAATATTCAGAATTTGTTATAATTACTGTGTAAAAATAATTAAAAAATAATTATGTACAATAAATAATTATGTACAGAAAATAATTATATACAACAAATAATTATTTGGAATTGTTGTTTTTATAAACAGTTGTGCTACCTACATCAGTATTGTTACGTTTTTCTCAACCTTCCTTCGAATTGGCCTAACTCACAATTCGATAAACGAAATTCCCAATCTCTTTCTGAGTTCGATCACTGATTAGTAAGCACAAACACCAGGTTTTATTAAGTATTCAACACCTTAATTGTTCCACAACAACAGGAAAACAATACAGCAAACAGTATTCCTAACTAGAATATTCTTTCAACAGCTTCAGAAACTCCAACGGTTTATTGTAGAAATTTCCAATTCACAACGTTCAAAATAATACACAAAATGTTTCTATTTAATAACACTTATAACTTTATTTACAAAAACTAATTTTAAATATCACTTTTATAATAACTTCACTATCGCAGGTTTAAAATAAAACTAATTAAAAACTACAAGAGGTAATTTCCTTATATACATTCTGCCTAATCTCTAGAAAATTCGCGGTCACTTTTTAGAAACCTTGAGAAAATATTAGAATATTCGATTATTTTACGTTACGTTGATTTGATTCATAAAATCATTTGTTTTGTGTAGACTTTAATTCTAAGAACATGTACAGCAACAACAACACTATTCATTTCATTCACTTTCTATTGTGTTTTGTTGATTTTATTTTCCTGGAAGTGACCGTAATCGTCTAGATCTTTCTGTAATCGTCTAGATTTTCCTGTACTCGTAACAGTATTATTACTTATCAATAGGAAAATTATATTATTCCAAGTTGGAATTGTTATTTTATTGAGTGCTGAAACAACACTGCTGTTATTACATTACGGAAATTGTACCAGTATTTATTAGAGTATATAGCTGGACTCTTGCTTAAAAAGGAGAAGTTATTATATTATACAAGAACACGCAGTAAAATATATGGGAATTGCTAAGGAAGATGTACCATAGACCTGTTAAATAGGCTGCTTTTATTTTATCTTGGAGGTGGTGGTGTGATCTTTCTTAATTCCTTATGGTGACTGTCACCCGTGACGGCTCAAGGTGGCTGTTGGTTTTTCAGTTGAAAGATTTAGTTCTTTTAGATGGGGAAGCTTAAGAGTGATGAAAGGTGTCTATTTGAAAATAAAATGATATGATGCCGGGGTGAGGTCCTATCAGCATAAGTTACTTTAGTTGGTAGTTGAGACTCATATTTGACTTCTAGAAATTTTGTATGTTTTGCTTAACCTTTCGGAATTTTAATTTTTTAAAGAGCCTTTTTTATTTATCTGTGGAAGAGAAGATCTTGCAACAGTTGAAGGTAACAAAAGCGGATCGAGAAATTCTGAACAACCAGGACTGTTCAGTACGTAATGTGGTCTTCTGAAACACTACATTTTTTCGATAAGCCATGCAAATGAGTAGCGTATCAGCGTCGCCACTGTAGGGTGAAATCCGTACACAATGAGCATGTATCAGATTTGTATGCCAGATCCGATCAAATGCTTTTGAGATGTCTAATGCAATATCGTCCGTTTCACCAGCTTTATCAAGTATGCTGTTCCAACGATTGGCTACATAGTTCAATAGATCGGTTGTTAATCTTTTGTTTCAAAAACTATATACTGGCTATCAGATATCAAATGGTTGTCTTCCAAAAATTTTTATATGTGTGTATTAATATAATGCACATATATTTTAGATAGGACTGGACACTGGTAAACATTTTGCAAGGCTGACGTAATCTCGTTTAGATGGATATCCAAGGTTTTGTGGTCAGTTTTGATATAAGAACGAATGGCAGATACAATGGAACGGTTTACCCATATAGGAGTAAATAAATGCTTCACTCCGAATGTTTTGAGTGAGTTAGCCAGTAGGTAGGACTCGAATTGTTTTCGTCGAAATTGTTGTGATGGTCCTTGGTCGGAATTTTTTTCCGAGTACTTCTGGGGCGTAGACCCGTCCATCTTGAGAAGCCCGGTGGTGGCCTTGCCTTTATCATTCACAAAACCGTTATCTACCGTACAACCACATTACCTGCAGTACCGGGAACTGATAAACACCTAAAACAACTAGGTATTATAATAAAATCCGGCAACACGGAGATAACTCTAGTCAATATCTATATTCCACCAGTAAGCAGCTGTGATACAGGTTATGAACCGTCCATAGGACATTTATTTTATACAAAAGACTGTCTGATTTTCGGCGATGTAAACGCTTATCATGATCTATGGCACTCGCACCTAAACACTGATTCAAGAGGTGAAAACATTGCTGATCAAATTGACGGATCCAATTTTGGAGTACTCAACGAACCCCAACCAACAAGGGTAACAAACAACTCATGCTCTTCTCCACATATCTTCCTTGCTAGTGTGTCACTAATGCCAATTGCAGAATGGAGAACAGAAATTGCATTAGGATCAGACCACGTGACAATAATAATCACTTTAAGACGTTCCATAAATCAAATCAATTCCGAAAAGAAGACATATATTAATTTTAACAAATCTGACTGGGAAAACTTTACAAATTTTACTGAAATTGAATTCAGTAAGCAATTTTTACCACTTGACGCCCTCTCTGGGGAAAAACAATTCAGAGAAATTTTTAATAAGGCCAGGGCTCGATACATACCAGCTGGTAGAATTCAAAAACTAAAACCAAACTTTCCACATGAAGCGTGTGTGCTTTCGAATCAAAAAAATGACATCCGTAAAGCAAATCCAGCCGACTCCAGAATTCCGGACCTGAACAAGCAAATTAACAAATTGGTCACGGACCATAAAAGAAATAAATGGAGAGAGTTAGTGAGTAAATCAAACCTGGGTACAAGTAAAAGTCTTTGGAAGGTCATTAAGGGCCTAACTCATCCTCGACCACCATAAAATAATTGCATGATCATCTTCGACGATATCCCCATTGAAAACCACAGGAAATGCGCAAACAAATTTAACATTCAGTTTACAGAAAAGCAGCGTAAACACGAGAAAGAGACCAGATCAGTGTTGAGACACATGCGCAAACTTAACACTGACAACTTGGAGGATATTATATTTTCCGAAAAAGAGGTGGAGAATGCAATACGGAAACTTAAGCCATCAAAAGCTATAGGACCCGACGGCATCTCAGCCATCATGTTCAAACACATCGGACCCAAAGGTTTGAACTTCCTCACTACTACACTTAACACATCTTTAAATACTCTTCAGATACCAAATATCTGGAAAACGGCCAGAATCAGCCCCATTTTGAAACCAGGAAAACCCTGAAGAAAAGGGAGAGTCTTACAGACCAATATCCATCCTTTCATCGGTCGCAAAACTCATCGAAGCACTTCTGCTCCCTCAGCGGACAAGATCCTGCAATTTGGCGCCACATCAACATGGCTTCCGGCGAGCACACAGTACAACCACCGCGCTACACAGAATACAAAACCAGATCAGTGATGGTCTGAATCAAAAACAACCATGCGCTAGAACCATTTTAGTTGCACTTGACCTGTCAAAAGCATTCGACACAGTGTCGCACGCTGCTCTATTGGATGATATCTTCAATACTAATCTGCCAGGTTTAATGAAGCGCTGGTTGTGCAATTACCTCAGAGGTCACCAAACATATGTTGAGTTTCGTAACTGCAAGTCCAAAATGATCGTGCTAAGACAAGGAGTTCCTCAAGGTGGAGTTCTCTCACCGTCATTATTCAATCTCTACCTAAGCAGTTTGCCTACTCCACCAGAAGGAATAACCATCACGTCATATGCAGACGACTGCACAGTGCTTGCAACAGGAAATAACCTGCAACAACTCACAAATATCCTGAATACCTACCTTAATATTCTGAATGATTGGTTTAAAAGCAGAAAACTAAAACTTTCCACTGAAAAGTCTACATCTACACTTTTCACCACATGTACGAAGGAGGTAAATTCAACACTAAGCATCTGCATAGACAACATACTTATTCCCACAGTAAAAAATCCGAGACTGTTGGGTGTAACATTCGACCCACTGCTTAAATTCAACGCTCATGCACAAGAAATAAACTCAAGATTGAAAAACAGGAATAACGCATTAAAAGGACTAGCGGGTAGTTGATGGGGCAAAGATAAAACGCGGTCATAACCACATACAAAGCAATAGGAAGATCTATTTTAAATTATGCTGCACCCATATGGACCCCCCAAGTTGCCAACACTCACTGGAATAAGTTACAAACAACACAAAATGCTGCCTTGCGAACCGCAACCGGATGTTACCTGATGGCTCACCGAGATCACTTGCATGAGGAAAGTAACATATTGCCGGTCCGTGAACATAATGAAATGCTATCCAAACAATATCTATTGGCCTGTCACAAAGAGCAACATCCTTGCAATGACGATCGAACCACCTAGAGACATAAGGAAGACAGCAAGATGCTTTCTGCAAGATGTCAGAGATAGCCAGATCACTGGTAACATAGACGAATGTACATATAGAACTGGCTTAAAAACACTCCACACCAAAACGGTTGAAAATACAATAAGGAACTATATTCCAAATCGTGTTTTGAATGGAAAGCCGTCAAAAGAAGCTGCCGAAGAGGTCCAACTACCCCGTAGCACCAGATTCATCCTAGCTCTACTAAGATCCGGTTGGTTGGAAATTATTGACAAGTGTCCCGCATGTGAGGACACGCCACACGATGTAGACCACCTATTTAATTGTCCTGCAAATTTTACAAACTTGACGAAGGAAGATTTGTGGTACCGCCCAAGAGCAGTGGCAGAGTTCTGAACCTGGACATAGAGCCTGTGGATTAGCTGCAAACACGTCGCTACAACAACAACAACTCGAATTGTTTGCCATTATCCGAGACAAGTGACTCAGGAACGCCGAAGAGGTTAAAAACATCGTTCTCTAGAAAGGTGACTAAGTTAGCGGCTGTTGTTTGTCGAAAAGGCTTTGTCAGCACAAATCAGCTGAAGTGGTCCAATGCGATAACAAGATGCGTATTGCCCCACTTTTATCTTGGGTAGGGTCCTAGAAAATCAGCATATATTCTCTGTAAGGGACGAAATACTTTGGTTTCATGACCCATGGGTGGCCGCAGTGTGTCATTAGCGCACTTTTTCATCCAACATAACTGACAATTCCGTACATATTCTTTAACGTCTCGAGCTAAAGATGGCCAAAAGAACATATGCCGTAGTTTATCTGTGACTTTGGCTGCACCTAGGGGAGCCAAAAGAGGGGGATTATGGGCTTGACAGATGAGAGAATTTTGCATTGGGATGGGAACCAAGAGTCGCCAGTGTTCATCTTTGTCCTGGTGTTTCAACCCAGTGTTAGTTTGTATGTAAATACGACCATCTACTTCTCGAACATTAGAATCTGCGTGTGGCCGTATCGCTAGGTACTCAGGGTCCTTAAAATGTTCGGAGGAAAGATCCAGATTCATCACAACATCCTGGTCATCTTTCACTGAACTATCATCTCGTCTGCATTAAGCCGAGATAGGGAGTCGGCGACGATGTTTTGGGTTCCGGCAGTATTCAATATCAAAATCATAAGTTTGCATCTTAAGACTCCATCTGGCCAGTCTACCTGATAGATCTTTCAAAGACATTAGCCACTTTAAACTAGAGTGATCCATGATGATGGTAAACGTATGTCCTTCTACATAGACCCTGACCTTCTTAACGGCGGGAACCGCTGCAAGGCCATTCCAGTTCCGTGACACTATAATTCTGCTGAGCCGAATTGAGCTTGTGTGACATAAATGCCAAAGGATGTTCCGTTCGGTCGTCATATTTTTGAAACAGCACACTTCCTATCCCTGTAGTGCTAGCATCACAGTGGATATAAAAACGACGAGAAAAATCAGGGTTGACGAGAACTGGGGCTGTAACCAGTGAGTTTTTTACCAACCAGTAATGCCGTGGAAGCGTCGGACTTGTTTTACGGTTTTGGGAACGGGAAAATGATTACTTTTTCATTTCTATGATTACTTTTACTTTGTTTTGGTTGACACGTAGCACGCCATGGCCAACCACATACCCCAGATACTCGATCTCGTTAAGGAGGAATTTGGATTTCTCTAAATTAACGGTAAGGCCTGCACCTTTAAGTTGCGCTGCCACACCAGAGAGCATGAGAAGGTGCTCTTCAAAAGTAGAGGAGGTTACCAGAAGGTCATCTAGATATACAAATACCCGATCGTGGAGTTTGTAACGGTGGACTCATTACAGAGGTACCACTGTATTTTTAGTTTGTTTTCTCTTGGTGGGGGAATTCAAATCGGAGAGAAAAATCAGATAAAAATACGAAAATTTAATCAAACAAAGATCAGTATACGATGGTAGCTCAACCAGTATACCACATCTATCAAAGTTCATTTGATATGATGTGGTATACTGGTGGCGTTGGTTCAGTATAATTCTGGAAAATTGAAAATAATACAAATGTTGTTAAGAATAAAATTTGTTTATTTATTTTGTTTTGTTAACAATTGTTTAAAGTTTTTTTTCGATATAAAAATAAAATAAAAATCATTTAAATGTGTGTCAAAGTTTATTTTATTAAAAATAATTGTTTAGGTGTCATTTTAAATATGAGATAAATAAAAATCAATTTCCATGGTGTAAAAATGTTGAGAAAAATATGATTGTCTGGTTATAATTTATTTATCATGGAAAATAGTGATGAGGTTGTTGATGTTTGGCTTCAACTGAAGTAAACATGTTAAGTTTTTTTCCAAAGTTAGCACAAAAATTTAATTGTGTCTATTTAACGGGTTTCAATAATAAAGAATGTCGTCCATTCATTGTTGATTGTCAGCAAGTGGGGTTAATTCGTCCAAATGTACTTAAACTATTTAGACATCCAGAAATATCTTGTTTTCTTGAAAATGATAATGTCACTCAAGGAATTATTGAACTTAATCCAGCATTTAGAGATTATAATGAAACGATTGGTAAAATATTACGAAAATTTAAAAATGGTGGAGCATTTGTAACACTTAAAGGATGGTGTATGAATGCTACGAAGTAAAAACAACTAGTGGAAATTCTCTATTGGAAATGGAGAGATCAGCAACATGTTTATTTGGAATAAGAAATTTTGGTGTTGATATTGATGGTTGTGTCAGACATCCAACCAGGGAATTATGTATATGATTGCAACAAGGATCTGTCACGAAACAAACATGGCTATGATGAACAACATTGAAGAAAAATTAATGTAAGCTTTTTTATTGTATTTTTGAATTGTATAATTTTTGGATTTCGTTCTTGATTTCTTTCTGTTAGCTAATTAATAGGGTTTATATTTTTCGGTGATATAAGAGATTCTCAGGTGATATTTTGTTTATGCTAAAGTCAGTGGTTTCAGTTTTAAAATATAGTTTTGAGCTATCTCGGTGCAAAATTTAATTTATATTTCTTAAAAGTTCAAATGATTATACGTGGCGTTCGAAACAAAGACCTGGGGCTTTGTAAGGGTTTTTTTTTTATATTTGAATTATATGAGTAAATAATTAATGATTTTGTATATTTTTGGCGCAGTTTTAGGCGTTGGTTGTCAAACCGGTTTGGTTTGGCAAAGATATTCATATAATATTATTATAAATTTTTGTAATTTTTGGGTAAAACCAGTATTGGGTTTTTTTTTTTGTTGACTTATTTTTTGGATGATGCAATTAATTTATATATGAAATTAATTGTGTTTTTTTGATTATGGTTAGATTTAGTAAATGTTTAGCTAGCTTTTTTCAATGCACTCATACGCGATCCCCATATTCGTCATTGGTTTAATGTGAGCTACAATTTTGAGGTATTGATTTGTGTATTATTCACACTATGGAGTGGATGTCAATAGAATTAATTCCCATTAGCTTTATAGAGTGAGCCAGATCCAGATCAATATCTCCACATTTGTCATCATATTGATCCGCTGACGTACGTATACATATCTCGTATGAGTCCATTTTAGTTACCACTATTTTTAAAATTATTTTTTATTGCGATTAATTTAAAAAATAAGATAAATATAGAAATAATTATTTTTAGCTAACATTTATTTTTGTTTTGAATACAATAAATAAAGCGATGAAAATTTGACCTGAACAAATATATTAGAATTAATAACTTAAAAATTAGTAAGCTTAGTTTTAAATTTAAAATAATCGTAATTTTTTTTATAATATAAATTACCAATTTATTATCTAGTCTGAAGATTAAATTTAATTAATTTCATGTAAAACTTTATTAACACATATTATATATTTCATGTTTCGATTTAGCATTTTTAAATAAGAAATTATTTAGGTTATGGATAAGTTATGTATTATTTACTTTATGTTAATGTATAAATTCTCTTTTCTCAGCGGTTGGCCTAACAAGCCATCCATGGGGCTTCTCCCCTTAACGTTGATGTCGTTCTTAGATCGCCTATGGCCACCGGGGTTATGCGATCGAAGAACATTGGTTTCTTCTCTTCATTCGGCGAGGAAGTTCTCAGGGACGAGGAGTGGTGTTGCTGTGTTTGTACTTAGGTGCAAACCAGTAGTACCATTCTTTGCTCAGAGGCTTCTTCGGTGTAATGAAGAGAAGGACCAATTAACTTTTGCTTTCAGGATCAGAGGCTTCACCTCATACAAATTCAAAAACTTTTCCATTTTTTACATTTAGTTTTACAATAGACAGTTTTTCATGGAGTTTAGGTGTTGAAGTCTGGTGCTCGGGAACGTTCTTCAACTTTCGCATTAGGTTTAGTTGTAATTTGTAGGTTAAACAAGCACAACTGGGTCAGTAGAAATGGACCTAGTGTCTAATCGTGACAGTTGTGATTGTTTTATTAGGTTGGGGAGAAACTGTTCTGTAGAACCTGGTCGTTAGGGGCTTTTCTAGTCAGTTCTCACATGCATTGTTGGAGTGGGCTCGCGAGCGCGGGAATTCAAATTTAGACAAAATGGATATTGTAACCATACTTACTCTTATGTTGTCTCCAAACAAATCTAACTTGGGAATCTCTTATATTATTGAATAAAAAAATAAAATAAATAAAACAATTTTTTTCTGAAAATTAAATAAATAGTTTTATTAAATAAAATAAATCTTTTTTTTAGATAAGTTAATTTTAGGTATAAATAAAACAATTTTCTCTGAAAATTAAATAAATAAAAATTTTTTTTATTAAATAATTTCTCTTAGAATTGACTAGTAATTAAACAATAATTTTTTTTGAGAATAAATAAATAAAAATTTTTTTATAAATGAAGTCATTTTTCTAGTAATAAATAATTTTTAGTAAATAAAATAATTTATTTTAAATACGCAATAACATCCAAATTTAAATAAATATTCTTTATATTTTTTTAAAAAAAAAAAGTAAATCAATATTTGAGTTAGGACGGTGCATCCAATAGTTAAGCGATTTCTAAATATTTTTTATTTTTCAATACAAATAGATATTTTATTTAGGGATGCTATCGTCAATAAATAGTTTTAGGTATATATATAATTCTGAATTTCAGCATATCTGAAATTAAATAAATAGGTTACATTTTTTGTATATAGTATTTTGGGGATCTTTGTGAAAATTTTGATTTTTCTTTCCGATTTGAGTTTTTCCATCGGGGGGGTGGATTGAGAGTGCAGTGGTGCCTTTGTGATGAGTCCTCCTTCCAGGAAGAATCAGCGGACAAGGATGTAGCCTCCATCATTGTCCTCGGTTCTTCTGGCTTTGTAACGGTGGACTCATTACAGAGGTACCACTGTATCTTTAGTTTGTTTTCTCTTGGTGGGGGAATTCAAATCGGAGAGAAAAATCAGATAAAAATACGAAAATTTAATCAAACAAAGATCAGTATACGATGGTAGCTCAACCAGTATACCACATCTATCAAAGTTCATTTGATATGATGTGGTATACTGGTGGCGTTGGTTCAGTATAATTCTGGAAAATTGAAAATAATACAAATGTTGTTAAGAATAAAATTTGTTTATTTAGTTTGTTTTGTTAACAATTGTTTAAAGTTTTTTTTCGATATAAAAATAAAATAAAAATCATTTAAATGTGTGTCAAAGTTTATTTTATTAAAAATAATTGTTTAGGTGTCATTTTAAATATGAGATAAATAAAAATCAATTTTCATGGTGTAAAAATGTTGAGAAAAATATGATTGTCTGGTTATAATTTATTTATCATGGAAAATAGTGATGAGGTTGTTGATGTTTGGCTTCAACTGAAGTAAACATGTTAAGTTTTTTTCCAAAGTTAGCACAAAAATTTAATTGCGTCTATTTAACGGGTTTCAATAATAAAGAATGTCGTCCATTCATTGTTGATGGTCAGCAAGTGGGGTTAATTCGTCCAAATGTACTTAAACAACTATTTAGACATCCAGAAATGTCTTGTTTTCTTGAAAATGATAATGTCACTCAAGGAATTATTGAACTTAATCCAGCATTTAGAAATTATAATGAAACGATTGGTAAAATATTACGAAAATTTAAAAATGGTGGAGCATTTGTAACACTTAAAGGATGGTGTATGAATGCTACGAAGTAAAAACAACTAGTGGAAATTCTCTATTGGAAATGGAGAGATCAGCAACATGTTTATTTGGAATAAGAAATTTTGGTGTTGATATTGATGGTTGTGTCAGACATCCAACCAGGGAATTATGTATATGATTGCAACAAGGATCTGTCACGAAACAAACATGGCTATGATGAACAACATTGAAGAAAAATTAATGTAAGCTTTTTTATTGTATTTTTGAATTGTATAATTTTTGGATTTCGTTCTTGATTTCTTTCTGTTAGCTAATTAATAGGGTTTATATTTTTCGGTGATATAAGAGATTCTCAGGTGATATTTTGTTTATGCTAAAGTCAGTGGTTTCAGTTTTAAAATATAGTTTTGAGCTATCTCGGTGCAAAATTTAATTTATATTTCTTAAAAGTTCAAATGATTATAAGTTGATGGGGAATTACCTTGTGCATTAACCGGCATAATGTTTGAGGGGCATTACACAATCCGAATGGCATTATAGTAAACTGGTATAATGGACGTCCTGGTACGGTGAAGGCAGTTTTGTCTCGAGAAGCGGGATCAAGTGGAATTTGCCAAAATGCATCTTTTAGATCGATACTTGAAGTTAATTTGCGTTTCCCCTAGTCGGCTAAGTAAGCTGTCGATGATTGGTGAAGGATAAGCGTCTTTCTTAGTAACCTCATTTAGCTTTCTTGCATCTAGACAAAGCAAGAAAAAAAAAAAAAAAAAAACCTTTCGCACGACAGCCATCGGGGAACTCCAAGAGCTTCCACCTTCCTCGACTAGTTCAAGTTCAATCATGCGATCCAGCTCTTTATAAATTTCTTTCTGGACAGCTGGGGAAACAGCATAGTAACGTTGTTTTACAGGCTTGGCTTCACCGGTATCAAAAATATGAGTAACCAAAGACGTACGCCCTAGACCATGACGCTTAGCACACGGGAACTGTGAAATGAGCTGGTCAAGCTGGTGTTGTTGAACGGAGGAGTATGATGATTTGGTAAAAGAAGAGGGGTACCTGACTTCTATTTCAATTATAAAAGAGGGTTGAAGACCAAAAGCTTTCCAGAAATCAAACCCCAGATATAAGGATAGTTGCAAACTAGGGGCGATAAAGATGGATATGATTTGAGATCGCCCTCCATACTGGAGCAGTGCACGGACAAATCCTAATATTCGTTGTTTGGATCCACTAGCGGTTTAAATAAATTAAGGGCTACCGCAAACTTTTAGGCCAGTTTCTTTAAGAAATATGTCAGCACCACAGCCCAATACTGTGATGTTGGCACCACTGTCCAGCAATCCACGAATAGCTATTCCAGCGCTAGATACTTAGGAGGGTACGTCGCTGCTCGAAAAAATGGTAAGTACGTAGGATGGAATGGGGAATGTGGGGTTTGGGTTTGTATTTAGTAAAATATGGGTTTAGGAAATGGGGGTAATCTCCATCCTCTCGATTGTACAGTTCGGGGTCGGTATTGGCGGCTGCATCCATCTGTGAAGTTTGAGAGCTGGTGTTTGGTGTCAGGAGATGAGGCGCTCCACTCACTTTTTCCGAACAGTTCTCACAGTTCGGCTTAGTTACTCCCTGAGATCCGCAACCAAAACAGAACACCCTTTGGGGAGAAAAGGGACAATTGTAATACATGTGCTCTCCAGTTAGACAGTTCCAGCAATGACATAGTTTAGCCGGATTGGGTCGAGCAGCTGGTACATTAAATCGATGCATGGCTGGTATATTGAGATCGTCCTGATTTACTGGGAGGGGTGCCTCATGATTGAAGGCAAATTGGGGGAAATCGTGGGTGTTTGAAATTCACTTATTCTACATCGACCGCCGTAGGTGCCTTCTGGATTATAACCAATCCGGTTCCAAGCATCTTCAACGGCTACACAATCATTTCATTTCTTTTCGTACAATTGCATATTCTTATCATTTTGTTCTGTAGAAGCATATACGTGTAGCATGAAATGAAGAAATAGACTTACTAGATTTACGATTTTTTTGTCGTACAAGATTTACGGCGAATGCCATATTTTCGGTTGGAATTAAAAACGATTAGCTGCAACCAAAATTATTTTTAACTTTGACTGTAATCCACTAAAAACGAAACGCTTCCACAAACCGTGGTTGGTGAGCAGTGGAGTCAGGCGATATTCCATAATTGCTTATGCTCGCGCACATTCCTCATGAACTACAGCCAAAGTGATAATTAATATAATAAACTACAATTAAAATACTTTTAAAATTTTATTTTATTTTTTTTATTAAACTGGTTCACACAGTTACAAAGATGGCTCACATACACGACATTAGAATCTTAATGAAAACATAACAAATGTTAATGAATTAAATAAAACACAACAAAAAACGATACACACTTATATTGATTAAACCTTTGTCCTTGAATTATTATATGTTTTTAATGCATATGCGGCAGCATTTCGAAATATTTCTGATTCTAAACAACGATATTCTAATAACATTGCAGCAACACGACCTTTTCGTTTACGTGTTATTTCTAAATTTTCTAATTCATTCGAAACATCTTTACGACAAAATTCTGATAATTTTAAACAAATTAATTTCCAAAATTCGATTTCTAATTGTTTATCATCAAATTGTTCAATTTTTGTGATTTCATTAAAATCTTCGTTATTTTTATTTAACCAAGTTTCAAGTAAAGATTCATCCATTGCAAGGATTCGATAAACGGTTAAAAGTTTTGTTGTAAAATAATTTGGTTTACTTGAAAGGGGTAGTATAAATAATTTAGGATTTGTTATTCCAAATTTCTCTAATAAATCAAGACGTTTTGTTGAAATGTTATCGGTTGTATTCACCCACATACCGATATCGTGTTCAGGTGAAAAGAAACCATTATTCAGTAGCATTTCGGTGTTATTTCGATCCCCATAGTAAATGAAAATTTGTTCACCTTTTTTAATATCGTACATTGTTGCGCTCTCGATTGAATGTTTTTGATCGTGGTATTGTGTTGAAATATATCCTTTGGGATCATGATTTGCCATATCCCAAAATGGGATTAATGCTGGAATCATTTTTACTGGCATTTGATCTATATCTGAATCGTTTGCAAAATGTGGTATAATATTTTGACGAGTCATTAATGTTGCTGTTGCCCATCTGAAAATATGAAAAAATTTCTGTTTTTAGAGTTAGTTTTTATTTTGGATTAGATATGTGTAAAAAATCGACGTGTTTAAATACATGACAGTACTGCCGAAACTGTAATTCCTATTGATCTGAAAGTACGAAATCAAAAATTTATTTGATCGATTTTTAAGGAGCTGACATGGGTAAAATCTGAACGTTTTTTTGACGGCATCTAGATGGGTTAATATAATTAATTAATATAATTGTTGGTTTTTTAAAGTAACACTACAACTGTTGTTTCTTTTGGGTCCTTGGACTATTTAAGGTTACTATAGAAGAAAAACGTGTTCTAGACCGAGTTGTGAAAACTTGACCATTTTTGATTTTCCTGAAACTTGGCATATAAGTAGTGAGGACAAAATAAAAAATACAACTTATTTTACAATTTTTTTAAAGTATATAGTTTGAGCATAGGTAGCACCCCAACATGCATGAAAAATAAAAATTCGGCCAATCCGATATAACTATGAAATTAAATTGCTCAAGAATGGCTATACCGATTTCAGCAAACTTTTTTTTGTTTGATAGATGATTAGTTAGTCGTTTGAAAAAAAATTAATATTAATTGTTTTTGTAATTAATTTGAAAATTAAAATATTAAAAATACTTTTTTAAAGATGGCGCTAGGGTCGAAGATCAATTGGAATTTTAATATTTTTTTTTTTGAAATAGTTCTATTTTTACTCTAAAATATTACAAATTTACAAAGAGGCGTTAATTCGTGTTCTTGAGATATTTAATTTTAAAGATTTTAAATCCGTCTAAAATTCTAATTGTTCATTATTTTTTCGAACAATTTTTATCAACACAAAATTTTAACCACTGAAGTTCGAAAAAATGATGAAAAATTCGAATTTTAGCTGGACCAAAAATCTTTAAAATTAAATATCTCAAGAACACGAATTACGCCCCTTTGTAAATTTGATATATTTTAAAGTAAGGATAGAACTACATGCGTAGATCACGTTTTTCATCTATATTAAGGTGTTACTTTAAAATCAACCTTCCGGATGCCCCAAAAAACTGAATTTACCCATACTAATGTACACTAGACTGAGCGTTAAAAATTAAATTTTCTCAGATGCACTCTAAAAAAATGCTTTTTGGTAAAAAAAAAACCACGACGGTATGTTTTTTTTTAAATAAAAAGAACACGTGCCACAAAATCATCGAAGTTAATTTTTAGATAACATCGTAGATTTTTTTAAAAATCTCATGAAATGAGATTTAAAAAAATGCAATCCAATATTCATATTTAAAAAAATCATTTTTAGTATTAGCTCCGAAAAATGGTTACTTTTAGAACTGTTAAGAGTCCGCAAAATTGTATTTTAGCTGCCTAGTACTTAAAGTCGTTATGACAACACTTTAGCGGATTCAAAATTTGTTTTCATTTTATATTTAATTATTTTCAAATTATAATCACAATTGCTATGATAAGTTTTGTTCAAAAATCAAATTTTTAGGCACGCAAGAGTACAGATTGAGCAATAAATTAGAAAAAAAAATCCTAAGAGCTAATACAGAAAAACGTTGTATGCAACACGTACGCAAATGGCTTTAGAAGACTCATCTTCATATTACAGACTCGGCTAGCGCCTCGTCCGGAAACATTACGATTCGTCCGCTAAAACCATATTTTGCGTACTTGTTACATAAACTACTATTAAACAATTTTGGAGGAAATTTAATTCTCTACAAAAAAGGTCTTGGTCATTTTTCGCTTAAAACGTATATTTCTGATGATATTTTGACAAAAGACCAGTACAATGTAAAAATACACATATATATATTAGGCATATTAACAAAACTGTGAATTTTGTTTGTTCTTATCGCCTTAACTCCGACAGTGTTCACCGAAAAATATTGACGACACTGGTGCATAGGTTGAATCACCACAGCTATGGCAACATAGTGTTCTGGCAATACAGCTAGATTATACCAAGTTTAAACTGAATCGAATGCTTAAACAAATTAAATCTTTTTTACTGAAAGTGATAAACCGGAAGTTGGTATGCACAACTATTGTAAACATTACAAAAACCTTATATACCCTGTTTGCACAAAAATGAATGTCAGTATTGGAAGTTATTGAACTTTCAACTAGTTGCTCCCATAGAAATGCTCAGCTTTTAATGTGAAACATCTATTGGCGTGACTTAATTGAAAAAACAAATGATTTTTCCGTCACGAAAAACGATATAAAAATTTTATGCCATCACGCCTAATGAAAAATAATAAATATTTCGAACAGTATGTCATATTTTCTCTAATAGCAATAGTAGATTTTTATACAAGTGGTAAAAACGTCTCTTTTTGCGTGACTGAACGGTTTGTCCACGAGACGCGATAGCATCGAGTGGAATAAGTTCAGGAACGCAAAAACATTTTTACCACGCGTAGAAAACGCTATTTTTTCTACGCTTGTAAATATAAATGATAATATTTACAAATGCATCTACTAAAAACTTACAAAACGACATATCTAAATTTGACAGTGTAAAAAATAAACAAGATAGTATTTATATATAGCATTTTTACCAGTGTAAAATAATGTTATTATTGTGTTCGCCTGTTATTATTCCATCTGTAGGCGAACACAATAATAACATTATTTTACACTGGTAAAAATGCTATATATAAATACAATCTTGTTTATTTTTTACACAGTAAAATTTAGATATGTCGTTTTGTAAGTTTTTAGTAGATGAATTTGACAATATGGATAGTGAAAATAGTTCATATATTTTCTCTAAAAACTTTTACAGATATTACAGATATTTTTTTTACCGACTGGAAGTCATCGTTTAAAGTATAAATTTAAAAAATTTTACGTAAAGTTTCGATTAAAAACAAATATAAATAAATTTTTTAATAAAATTTGTTTATTTATTTAATAAATTTTTTTTATTTTTTTTTTTGCGGAAAGAACTCTATTCTCTGACAGTTAATTATCGGAGGAAAAAATTATACGATTGATACAAATTTTATTTTATCGCTCCGATTTCTCCGATATAGAAAAAAAAACACTCATTATTAGTTTAATTAATTAATTACACACAATTGATATAATGATTAGTTTCGATTCGATTCGATCAAAATAATCAAAATATTCAATCCCTTCAAAATACTGCTATATTGACAGAAATAGACACAGCAACCGAAACAACAACAGAAACAGTAAATCAAATTCAATCTTAAATATTCAATCTTAAATATTCAATCTTAAATATTCAATCAAATATTCAATCCTTTAAATAACCACCACCTGTAGGCGACCACCGAAACTTATTTACTTTCAGTCACCAGTTAGAATAACATTTTCAGTCACTCACTACTTAGAAAAAGTTTCCCTTTCACATAGGTTTTACTATATATTAAAATGACAATTTCGTAGCTTAAAGTAGAAAAATAAATTTTATGAGAATGAAAATTATTTTGAAGTTTATTGATTTAATTCATAATTCTTTAGTACAAAAAAGACAAATCTCAATTTTTCTGTGTCGGTACTAGGGTTTGCAATACCGGTTAACCGGTAAATCACCCAAAACCACATTATCAAAAATCGGTATACTTCTATGTTTTTATACCGGTTTCGGTAAAAATTAAACAACTTATGTTTATGCTTATTTAATGTAATAAATTAATAATTATAATATTCTGAAGAAAATTAATTAATTTTTGACAAAATAGCATAAACTGGACCTGTCCAAACATATTTTGAGACACAAGACCTGTCCAAACATATTTTGAGACACGAAAAAATCCAAGGAAGAAACCTATCAAAAGATCCGTATCTGAGTATTCCTATACTTAATATTCTAACAGTTTACTGCAAGTAAAAAATCGCAAATACATGATGTTCGTTCGTTCATGCTTTATGTTCGTTCATGCATTCTGCTTTTGGAATCTGGCTCTTGCATCTTATAAATGTGGAACGATGTTGACCAATATGTTCAAATGATCAAACTTAATAGAACATTGATTCAATTACGACTGAAGATGCAGTCGTTAGGAAAAAAGTAGATGCTTTGCTTTGGTTAATGCTTACCGTCAATTGTGTTTATTTCATTCAGCTAACGGTTAGAAATATTTTATATAAGAAGCATCAGCAATATTCATGTATATATAGGGGAAATAGATCTTTTTAAGAAACAGAGCTTTGGAAGACGGAGCAGATGTTGCAGCATTATTTGCGGTATCATCTTATGTTGTTTATTATGTTCAACATGACGAAATAAGTTCCGTATTAACAAAAATTAGAAAAGTGATGTTTCGCAAATTACCAATAAAGAAGGACAACCTACAAAAACATGATAATGAAGAATTGAAAAACAAAACTTTCCTTGATTCTAGATTCAAGATCGAACACCTTTTTTGCAATACTAGAAAGATTTTTTAAAGTTAAAAGTGTAATTAGGATATGTTTAATTGCCATTGAATCTGATATAAACTTTTCAGAGCGTGAAATTGTTTTACTTATAGTCATAAGGCCTTGCACAGAATATAAGTTGCTGTATAGACAGTGTCAATACGATGTAAACCTATATTTTTCTTATATAACAATAACATTTATGTTACATGAACTTACTGCACAAAAAAAATTCATAAGTAAAGAACTTCAAGGAGTTCTCGTTCTCACATACGTGTCAAAGAAGGGACATATACTTTCCGAAAATTTTGCACTCAAATGCCATTAAAGCATGATTCAAATGCCATTAAAGTATTCAATGTATGCTCTGAAATATTTAATAAAACGAAAAAGCCATTGATAAAAAAAATTGTTGAATTAATTGAACGTTTTGCTTTAAATTAACTGATTGATCTGAAACTGGAGGCTCTGGTTCAGAAGTATGCACTTCCAGTGATCGACTAACTGCGTCCATATGAGCATCGTCATGAATTATTTGAGCATCGTCATGAATTAACAATAAAAGAAAAGCTGCAAAGTACAAATGAACAGAAAATGAATAAGTATTTTGTGGAAAGCAGTACTGAAAAATGACTTAAAGGATTTACAAATATTATTAAAAGTTAAATTGACTTTTCCAAGAACAAAACATTCGTGGCAAATATTTAGAGAAAGCTTTTAATAAATTGGTTACCTACCATACGAACAAAAAGTGTCGAATTCGAGCGTGCGTTTGTATCAGCTGTTCTGAGTTGTACTAAACTAAGGTCGAACTTGAATGGTAACACTTTAGAGACAACTTGTTTCTTACGCCAATATTTTATTAACCAAAACCTTGAAACATTTCAAGATCTAAGTTAGTTTTAAATTTTCTTCTTCAAATGTGTTATTATTTATTATTACATGCCAATTTAAGTTATAAATAGTTTACTTAAACTAGTAATTTAAAATAGTTAGATCAAAGTTTATTATTTTGATAAATTACCGGTAAATTACCGGTTAACCGTTTTCTAAAAGTTTGTTACAGTATTACCGGTAATTTAAAAAGTCGGTAAGTTTGCAAACCCTAGTCGGTACTTATTCGTCTATGTGTATTTGGGTGTGTATGTGTGTGTTTTACTGGGTAAAACCATCTCCCTTGCTCGTGATCCTGTTGTATCCCTTCGGTACCACCAATTAAACATTCCTTCACTGGGCAGGGGTTGAGTGTTGTACTGTCATGTATTATAATGTGTTGTCGTGGTTTTGCTGCATATTGTTGAGCATAGCTGCTCTTCATTCATCTTGTCTCAGTCGTTTGATACTTGTGAGGATCTCATTCACTATGTCCCAGTTGACTTTTGAACTCAGAATAAATGGAATTAGGCTATACGGAGTGATTGATTTTCTCATATGCTGCTTAATAAGTCTGTGTGTTTACTTATTTGGGTGTGTATGTATGTGTTTTACTGGGTAAAACCATCTCCGTTGCTCGTGATCCTGTTGCATCCCTTTGGTACTACCAATTAAACATTCCTTCACTGGGCAGGGGTTGAGTGTTGTGCTGTCATGTATTATAATGTGTTGTCGTGGTTTTGCTGCATATTGTTGAGCATAGCTGCTCTTCATTCATCTTGTCTCAGTCGTTTGATACTTGTGATGATCTCATTCACTATGTCCCAGTTGACTTTTGAACTCAAAATAAATGGAATTAGGCTATACGGAGTGATTGATTTTCCCATATGCTGCTCAATAAGTCTGTGTGTTTGCAAACCTTGGGTGTTCGACTAACACATCATCTGCGTTCTCGCCATTCCCCTCACAGTAGTTTAGGTACGTTACGTGCTTATATTTTAATAATTACACACGAAAACAACCATGACCTGAGCTGAGATCATCTGAGTCAAGTAATGGTTGACGTCACCGTGTTTGCTTGTTGTCCATGCTTTTACGTCAGAGATCTTTGATGAAGTCTTCGCGTGTTCGTCGGTCACTATCTTTTAGTTTTGTTGTATGCAGGGCCCTTTGCTGTAATATTGATCGGCATCATACTCGCAATAATATATACGGCCTGATCCGATACCGTGCGGAAGGCGCAGCATATGCGCAACGATGTCATTCTGTAGGCCGTTCTGATATAGGTCTAACATAAGATGGTATTTTCACCACTGAGGCGCATGTATGTGCTGTATACATTAATATTGATGTGCTTACCGGGAAGCTTCCTGATCGCTTGTTTATGGCCATGAATGTTTGGCATAAGCCTTGTAAGAGCAACCTCACTCATTGGACTTTGTCACCAGCGAACATCAGGTGGTTTTTGTAGTTGATTCTGTGGTAATGGATTCTGTGGTAGAACGACTCCAAGATACCTCTGGTGCTGGTCAATTGTTACGATCTGTCGACCAACCTGGATATCGATACTTTCCACTAACTTTCTGCTACTCATTAGTACGTAGGGATGGCAAACCTGTTTTCGGTTAACCGGGTAATTTTGGCAAAATTTAACTATTCGAATAACCGGGTAATCAACTCGGTTAACCGGATAATCAATTATGTTATAATTTCATAAATAATAAAATTTAAAATAGCAATTATTTTTCTGTAAGATCAGGTTATTTAATTTAATTTGGTAGTAAAACCAATAATCACATCTAAATATACACTCAAATCAATATTTCGAATATTCGAACAAAATCACAACAATTGCATAAACAATTGCATTAATTAATCAAATGTTTTCTAACAGTAGTTAAACTGTAAACAAGAAATATTTGAATTCACCTGAATCGGACAACAATCTCGGTCTGAATATAAATTTCAGCATGCACCATGATGGCCTAGATCACGAATTGCATAAAAAAACTAATTCAATTAGAGATGTTTCTACTCGCTCATAGAATTTTAATCTACAAAACTTGAACTTAAATCATTGATTAAAGTTAAAGTATAAAAAGGGAAAATTAATTGGAACGATTGCAAAGATTGGTCCAGGAAGACAACGTCAGCAGTAAATATAGGCCAGTGTTGTCAGTCATATCTAATTTTGCAACTAAGATACGTTCTAAATTAAGTTCAAAATCATTAAATGGGTTGATTTTCTTAAAATAACATATTATTTCCTGCAGGAAAAGAAAAAAAGTATAATAAATAATTGTAAATGAGATTTCTTTGGCGTTTTTGTTAATTCATTCGGAATAGAATGGGTAGATAGATTATTCTAATTTCAAACAAATTCTGTTAAAATTTTCAAAATTAGTACATTCAGAATATTCCGAATGAGTTAACGAAAACGCCACTTGTTATAGTATTTCGCAATTGAGTTTTTTTATATGCCTGATTCAATTTTGATTGTGACGTCAGCCTCAGGAACTTACAAAGAATGGTTTTTCTAGGCTGCTGAGGATGATGTAGGAATTAGGGATTTCAATCCAATCCAGTAGCGTTCTATGAATCCCGGAAATGAGAGCATTTTGAATATTAAAACACGGGCTTTAATGTGTATGGAAAATCACAAATAATTAAAAAAAGAGTTCAATGGCAATATTTCATTATTTCATAATAGAATGCAGAGAATAAAAAATAACTACGGCTGAAAAATTGCAAGCATCCTTTAAAAAATATGCCGCAACAAAATTAAATTTGTTTTGCCAATAAGCATAGTGCTAGTGACATATTCATTGATCATGTGACGTACGGTTTTTCTAAAGAATTAAAAACCGCATATAAAATTATACGAAAGCTTATTACTTCGAGCAAACAATAGCGTTCCATCATCAAGAATATACCATAACTAAAATTTAGAGCGCTACTGTTTACTGCATAAAGTTCATCCGTCAGCACCACCTTTAGGGGTGGTCTTAGGGATGATTTTAACTCGTTAATCATTAATCTCAGAATTTTGGGATCAAACAAATATGTCTGGAACCCGGGATTCATGATCTCGGGAATGCAATCCCTAGTCACAATCGAAATCAGATCAAGCATATAAATTAAATATAGCTAAATAGTTAATTTAATAATTATAAAAACTCAATTGCAAAATACTATAACAAGGAATTTTATTTCTAAAATTCATCGAATTAAACTAAAATAAAGTTTAGTTTTATGATTAAAATTTAAATAGATAAAGATTTTAACTGTCAAATTGAAATACATACTGATATTTAATTGCCTTGTTTTATATTTGTTCTGGTATGTTTTAAATGAAGTGTTATGATTAGTGCAGAAACACTTATTTAAAGAAATTTTGTTTGTGAATTACAAACCAATTTTTGTTTTAATTTTTTAACCGGTTAACCGGTTAAAACCGTTTTTTGAAAATTTACTATTCGATAACCGGATAGTAAAAAGGTCGAATAATTGCCATCTCTAATTACGACCTCCGTTTTCTGATCGACCAACTCTAGTCTTGTATTATTCAGTCATGCTTTAACGCCGATTATGGTTTGGACACAGTTGTTAAAAATGTCTGTGAGGTTCTTGACTACAACAACTATGGCAATGTTATGGGCACACGTACTCTGAGAACAACATCGTACATGATGTTCAATAACAGTGGTTTAAAGAGCAATCCCTGGGGCACCCCTTCCCTACAACACAATATTGTTTGTCACCCTCTAGTCATCTTTCACCATTCAACGCGTTATGTGCTTGTATGTGTGTGTGTGTGTGCTTATGAATTTGTATGTGTATGTTTTTTTGTAAAATACACAAAACAAATTTATTTTATAAATTCTACTATCAACTGTTATGTTTCACATCTGCTGGGTGTCCCACGGTGACTTACTTCTTGTTATTTGGACAACCAAACAAAGGATAAAATAAAAGATGAGGTGTGTAAGATATTTTTTTTTTACTGATTGCGTTACTTCTTCACTCAAGTAAAAAAATACTTTAAATGCCCAAAATTGAACAAAAAGGTATAAATTAAAATCCCAATATTCGAGAACCTTGGAGTGGAAAAACCTTAAATAGTTTTTGGTCTAATGGAGGGAAAAGTAGTAGTTTTGGAGTTGCATCGTTTTTTGGGTTTTAATTTTTTAAGTTTTTGATATGATCGAAAATTTAGTTGACGGTTTATTCTGAAAACAAACCAAACTATGTAAATGTTATAGAGACCGACTGTCACCGAAACCCACGACAAGCGAATTATACCCGCATTTGACCCACTTTTATTAGTTTTTTAAATGTTCTGTTTATTTTGCTTTGTATAACAATGAATATTGTATAACAATGAATATTATATTCGCACAACTAATTAACTTTTTTAAGAATATGAGTAAAAACTACATATATTTGAATGTTAATTCTATTATTTTGATAAATAATTCATTTATTTGTATACACAAGGGAATAAATACGGCAAAGGTTAGCAATTATGAAATATTACAAAAACGATGAAATATTACAAAAACGAAAGTTGTTAACAGTAATATTTTGCATGAATAATTTTAATTTTAATTTGTTGAAGTAATGGATCTCAATTCATTTTATAATTGAACAAATAAATTATCAAGTAGTTAACTATAACAAAAAGTCGGACAAGTAGGAATATAACACGCTCGTCGGAGTTCCGTGTATATAATATTCTACAAGAATAGTTCTTCTCTAAAACACAATTTTAGAAATAAATTATAAACGGTGCCTTCACAAATTACAAAAGAAATTGTTTGGGACTGGGAAAAAATCAACCTTTCATATGACACCCCCACTCTTCAAGGTCAAAAATATTTCTTTTTTTTAAATTTCCACTCTCACTCTAGATAACATTTTAAATGATGAGTTGGCCGCTATAGTTTTCATACAGTCTTTACAACATTCCCTATAACCGCGAATTTTTTTTTGTAATGTTCGAAGTAAAAAATGCACAGAAAAAAATTTTTACATTTTTAAAAATAAGTCGAAACTGTGCTATTGAAAATTACCAAAAAATTGTTTTGGACTAGAAAAAAAATTCACCTTTCATATGACACCCAACTCGCTACGGTCAAAAACAATTTTTTTTTAAATTTCTACCCTCAACATTTTAAATGACGAGCCGACCGCTATAGTTTTTATTCACTCTTTATAACATTTTCCATAACCGTGAATTTTTTTCTTTTGTAGTTTTCTAAGTAAAGAGTGCTTTCGAAAATTACAAAAGAAACGGCAGTTTGGGCTAGAAAAGCAGGGCTACAAAAAAAAATTCACCTTTCATATGACACTTGCCAAGGTCAAACATAATTTTTATCAACATTTTTACCCTCAACCCCTGCCCTCCAAGTAACATTTTAAATGATGAGCCGACCACTTTAGTTTTCATTTACTCTTTACAACATTTATTATAACCGTGAATTTTTTCAATTTTTTTCTTTTGTTCGAAAAAAATTTTTGAAAATAAATCGAAAAAGCTGTGCTGGCGAAAGTTACAAAAATTATTTTGTACTAGAAAAGATTAGCCTTTCATATGACACCCCACTCACCAAGGTCACAAATAATTTTTTTTCAAAATTCAACTCTCAACCCCCTTCAAATTGTTGTATTGGCCCTGATTCGGAGCCAGATTGTTGGAATGGCCCAGACTTGAAGCCACTATGTTAGAATTGAACTTTTGCCAACAAAAATATTTAAATTATTTAATAACAGGTCTTTACCTGACATCTAATGTGATAAAAAGACAAAAAAACGTAAACCGTAATACGTATCACCAAACAAATCTCGAGTTGAGGATTTCTTAGCCGAATGATCTAGTCTATCATTATCATTATAATTAATTAAAAATTCAATATATATTCGGTAATAGTAAAGAAAAAGAATGAAACATACAAAAATATTTAATAAAAGTACTTATCTAGGGTATGATGATCGTCGTCCTTTATAATTCGGAGTTTACCTTCTTTGATTAAATCTTTCGAATTCCCTTCAATTATCAATTTCCATCCAATATTAATTATAATCAATCTTCGATCAACCATTAACTTCAATCAATTTGTTTTCAACAGAAAATACTTGATGCTGCATATAAAAATAATATTTATATTGTGTATAACAATGATGCTGCGAAAAAAACGATAACCCTGCAGCACAAAAAAAAACTCTGGAAGCTGGATACAGTGAAATTCAATTATTACTTGAAAGAAACACAAACTTTCCTTTATAATTAGCCAATGACAATTTTTTTATTTGTATAACTAATAATATTCCTTAGTTTTATTAAACAGTACAAATTTTTTCCCATCACTTAACCTTGATTTTTTTTATCGACCTTAATGATCCGAAGATACAAAAAAGAAAAGTCTCCTCTATTTGTTTAATAGTTTAAACATTTATATCTTGATAAATTTTTATCACTAGAAGATCTGTATTTTACTTTACTCAAACTAATTGTGATCTAATCAGGTTTTTTTAATCGTAAACTTTTTATTGAGAGACCAAACATCGAATGATTATGCAAAAAGTTAAAAACCAATTGATTATCCAAAAATGTGTTTTCTGACATTTCTTATTTTAAGCAAAACAAAAAATGAACCAACTTTGAGCAACAATATCTGTTCGAAAAACATATAAAGGATGTGTTCTTTTATCTATTTGCTGTGAGATTCGAATTTGATTGTTCGTTATAATTTGAAATCTTTTTTAAATTGTTATGATTGTAAAAATGAAATGGAATGATGGAAATATATTTTGATTGAATGAAAAAAAAGAACAGAAATTGGTTTTAATATTAATTTTGAGAATATAGCCGACGTTACAAAATAACATTTTAAATTATGAGCCGACCGCTATATAGTTTTCATTCAATCTTTACCACATTTCAGCAGCATTAAATACAAACATATCCAGATATTAAAGATATAATAAAATAAAATCCCAGTGTACCTACATTAACGGCTTCTTTTTGCTAAATAGTGCACGTACTAGACAGCTAGTGATACCTAGGCATAATTCCCTCTCAATGGAACAGTCATTTATGTTTCGTGCTTCAAAATTGTGGAATCGCATTCCCATTGTAATCAAGAACTTGACGTCTGTTTTTGTGTTTAAAAGAGATTGCAAACAGTGTATGTATATGTATATCGCTTCTCTTCCCGTTGATTCGGTTTCAGTTTGGTTCGGTGATGGTGCAGCTGTGGTGGGATGGGATGTATATGGGAACCAAACTGTTGTGTTTGCATATATGAATTTGTATATAAATGTTTTTTTTTCTTTGTAGTTGTCGTAATGCAAGTTTACCGTGTCTGCAAGTCAATTCATCGATCTTGTAGTTAGGATTAGTTTCAATTACATATATGTTTTTTTTATATAGTCTATTAACTATTCACTAGACTATTAGTATAGTGTATTGATCATGTATTAACATACTCCAATTATATCAGGCAAATTGCCTTTAATTGCTTACTCAGTAAATAAATAAATAAATATAATCTAGACAAGTGTATCCAGATATATCTAGATATTAAAGAAGAACATATCCAGATATATTAAAACTAATTTTGATGTTGATAATTTTGATTTTGATAATTTTGATCTACGGGTATGACAACCCCGCGTACTCCAGTCTCTGCTATTGACATACGAGTTAACGTGAGATATCACATACCACTGGCAATAGCAGTGAGATATCACTAGCCAAGATAACATCTTAGGGGTGGTGGCGGATGGTGCGTCAAAGGATCGTAATATGCAACCGGCTGGATTATTGGCAACTACATTTTTGTTTTGTTTCAGCAAATTTTTGGAAAAATTTGCTATTTACTTTTTAATTTACTTTTATTTTCTCTATTCTATCATAAAATATTGGCCTATGTCATATTTTGTCAGTGATAGGATTTTTTGTTTAGTTATCCATTCTTTAACAAAAAATATAAAAAAACAAAAAAAGAAAGATTTGGGTCCATTAACACCTTTGAACGTATATTGTTGTCGGACCTTGGTCTTAAAAGGTTTTTATGTGTTATTGTGACACATATTGTAATTCCACTACACAACACATTTTATTAAAAAAAAAAATAACGCTCAATATAATTGTAGCTTCTACTTCCTAAAGTTTAACAACTGCCATATCAACTAATACCAAATTTAAGTTCTAAAACATATTGATTAAATCGATGGTCAGTGGTGATGAATGGCAGCACAATTTCACCTTTAGACACAACTCCATCATTGCTCCAGTCGTTTGAATTTTGAAAGATTATCTTAAATGAAAAAGTGTACATTAGGATAGAATATAGATAGACCACGAGGTTGACCAAGAAAATAAACCACGGTCATCATAACATAAACGAAGTTAATTAGCTCGGCCGTTCGCTTGTTAGCTTAACACAAAGAATTTGGCATTGAACAAGTGGTTTTACACCAGTTACATATAAAAATAGAGACAAATAGTGTTTCATTAATTTGCACATTTGCCGCGGCACTGGAAGGACACCATCATTACTAAGGTGTTTTGAGGCTTCATAAAAAACTCCAAATTATTCGAGTATAATTTGGAACGCCTTTGTTATGTTACGTAACCCAGCCTGGTTTGACTTGGTCAACATTTGTCATTCAAAACACAGAAACTTTTTATAATTTTATTGTTATTTAATGGGCAACATTTAAGTATTTTTCAACAAAGTTACAATATCAAAAGTTCCATATTTCGTCAAGATAAAAACTGAGGAGTAGGAATCATTTACACAACTTTAAGTTCACATACCATAATAAAACTATGTCTATTGAGATATGAATGACATAAGTATTTTAGTTACATTAAATTATGAAAATGAACTTGATAAGACATCCATTATATAATAGTGATTTTATCATATTTTTAGTGATTTAAATATCTACACATTGACACAGTTTTTATGTAATTAATTTAGAACCATAATTTGTTTTACTTTAATATTTTTAAATTTGGGCTCACGTTCTCGATTCAAAGAGCAGAATAACCACCGATATTGAAGCTAAACTGTGGAAAGTTATCACTCTTTCATTTTTGCTCTCTTAAGCCTCTTTTTGGGTCACAGGATCTGTCAATTTACATCAAACAAAAGTTACACAGGACATGAATTAGACCGTTGAGTACACTCTTGGACACTTACATAAAGTGACGACATAAATTTTTCTGTATTTGAGTACATTTCAAACTTCATTTTTAGTTCAAAGAACTAATCTATTCTATACATAATTAGTTTAGTCTTAACCCAAAACATTGAAACCTTTCATCATTTTATTGTTATTCAATTGTGAATATAAGCAACATTAAAATATTGATACTACAAAGTTATGATATCAGTAATAACATTTGCATATTTTATGGAGATAAACTCGTAGGAGTGGTTAAATCATTATCCAACTGTAAGTTTATTTAACATGCCTAAATTGAATGACATAAGTTTTATTTTACAGATGTATGAAATAATGCAGATGAACTTGATAAGATATCCGTAGTATAAAAAACATTATCATATTTTTGAACATATAGAGTTTGACACAGTTTTTAGACTTATGTATGTAATTTATTTGTATGCCAATCACCTTTTATATTCTCAATTGAACAGTTTGCCAACAAGAATTAATTATTTAATCGTTCACCATAAATGATTAAATATTTATTTCGTTTTCCAAAAAATTAAATAAAAAAGTTAACGTAAACCTTAGAAAACAAAACGATAAAGTTTTTCTTACAAACATTTTTTTGATGTTTTCGTTTCAAGAAAGTTGTTATATTTGCACATCTGTCTTACTTACAAAAAAAAACATAATAGACATGTTCAAACTTATTTTTTGTTGTTTCAAGTTTAAACTTAAAAAACGTTTTGTAAAAGTTCATTTATGTCATTAGAACCGTGATTTAATAAGGGTACATTCATCTTCATGGTTCAGTTTTTCTTTTCAACATAAATTGAGAATTGGTAATCCTAATTTGAAAGATCTTCGAAATATAATATGAAATTAAATCCATTTGAAAATGTTACTCTTGATAATATTATTTAAATTTTAATCAGATGTATTTATTACGAACATAGTTTTTTAAATCGCTACATATATCGTCATAATTAAATCAATGTGAATAGTTACGTAGGTATCTTTCTATTTGAGTAAAAGTTATGTGGATCTATTTTTTATACGTATTAAGAAAAAAGAATTTACACATTCTGTAAATATCGTAAAGATAAGAAAGGTTGAACTTCAAACAAGATATTTAAATAAGAAAGTTCTGTAATATTTATAAAAAAAATTAAGTCAAATGTGTATACCAGCACTCAAATTTGGTGGTTGTCGAAATTATGCCCCAGCTCATATATCAAGCATCGAAAGAAAAAAAACAAAATTCGGACGACAGCTGAACCGACCATTTTGATCAATTTCATACTTGGTATATAAGTAGTAGAAGTGAAATAAAAAATAACTGTGTTTTTAGAAAAGTTTTAAAGTGTTTAGTTTGAGAATAGCGTCCCAAAGTTTTCTGAGAATTTAAAGTTAGAGTGACTTTGAAATCGAATTGTAAGAGAATGGCTCGCTCACCCGATATCACCTGTTTTATATGCGCTGGAAAGGTAATTGAATAGATTATCGAAAAAATAACAATGTCAAATGATTGCACAGTTGTGCTTACACTGTAAAAAAATATTCGTAGATCTATGGAAGAACCCGGGCAATCGGCATTTTTCGAAGTTTGCTTAACGAAATAGCGACCGAATCGAGGAAAATGGCAGATACAAAATTTGTCGGACTTGTCAAGGACAGGCGCCTCACGAAGTATGAAATATGTGGTAATTATCAAATGAAACCTCGCCCCTTTCATTTGATGATTACCACATATTTCCACATATTGCCTGGTGACGAAAAGATTACTGAAGTTTCAAGAAAATCGGAAATGACCGAGTTTAAATATTTGATTGTAACGGCATCTTGATTCGATTTGGCACAGTAACCACAAGCTCAGTATATAAGAGAACTAAAGAACAAACGTTTTCAGACAGTTTAAATATTTTATGCTTCACTTTAAATTTTAAAATAATGTTATTATAGTTTTGGATACACAATATATAAACACATCCATAAAAACCGGGGCGTTATGATCATAATATGATTATAACAGCCGCTTATAAGGCACTCAAAAAATACATAATTTTTTTAGTATTTTAATTAAATTACTACTACAAAAAACAAATAATTATTGTTTAGTTTTAGGAAGTAAAAGATGTTAGCAGTTTTTTAAAAAGTTTGTTCAAAATTTTTCAAGTAAATTTTCAGTAGTAATTTCCCAAGGACTTTGATAAATCGAAATATATTTTTAGTTCAGTTGTTTTTGACAACTGACATAGCGCAGACATTTCTAAACTGACATAGGACCGAGATTTAAATTTCTAAAAAATTTCGGCATTAATTCAATTTTTTTTAATTAGTACCGAGATTGAATTCTTAAAATTAGACTCTAGAGATTAGACTCTCGGCACTAATTCATGGGTTGGTAAATTAGCATCTATAGTATTAATTTTTTAAGAAATTTTGGCATTAATGCAATATTTTTTAATTAGCGCAAATAAATGAACATATATTTATTTTTCCACGACAGGGTTGTCGTTTGACTACATTTGGAATTTATTAACTTCTTTTTAGCTCGACCAACTCAGGCTCGTTTTCCACCAGGAAAACTAATCTCCATCTTCCAAAAACTCATTTTCTGTAATTATAGAAATAAAAATATGAATAAAAAACTTAATACCAAAAATGCTATCGAAAGAATCGCCTGACTTTAATGCTTAATGATACGGATCAAATCTGTGCTGACTTCCCCACCAATGATTTGTACCGAATGCGAGCTCTAATGTGGCGTGTTAAGATATACAGGTAAAATCAGACAACCAGATTATAGGACAGACTTACTGAACCAGGACAAATAAGGTATTCAAGAATAGAGAAATTATATTTGATTTGTGATAGCTTTGTCCGCTGTGAAATGCTCTACTAAGACTTGTTCTAGTTCACCGTGTTCCAACCAGGACGATAAAAGCACATGGTTGAATCAGGGCCAAATTTAAAACCTTGGCCGCATGGGCTAAACAAGATCTGCCGCCCTTCCTCTATAAAAAAATTGAAATTTATCTATGTAGCTCATATAATCTCAATAAGTTACTTATGTTTTTATCGGACTGATCCAAAATTTTAGGTATTTTTCTCTTAGAAATTAGATACTCGATGGAACGAACCGTGCACTCTCTCACTTGCAGCCAATAACAGTTTATTGACTAAAGCGACTATTTGGGTGGGACACTATGGTTTACTAGATCAAATGCTTGTAAAAGCTTAACTGAAAACGGGAGTACTATCCTATCATTAGAGCAGAGGAATATATTGAAAAAGATGTAATTGCAGGAAAACTAATGGCTCGAAATGAAGCACGTGGCCTTGTTAATCAGCTAAATTTATTAGGCAATTCCATTCTTTTAATCATGTAGAATAAGGTTCTGTGCAGATTTCATGCAGGTAATAAGAAGCTGCAGTCGATTAACATTGACGTAAGCCAGGTAGCTGTCCTTTATGATTCCTAGTACAATTATATTATTGAGTTCCGTGATCAGTTTGAAAATTTCGAAAAGATTACAATGGAAAAATTTGAAGTGCAAGAATATTATGAAGTGAACAGAAATAATAGACGAAGACCATTGCAAACTGATGAAACGCAAGAATAAGATAGTCATACAGCGCGTAACAAGTTCCATGTTGGCACGTACCTCGCCATCGTTGAATGAGCTTTATAAACGTCGGCAATCTTCTAAAGAATTCACTGTAAAATTCTTTTCTTTAAATCACGAACATCCCAATAGAGAATAATACAACTGCTGGGAGATTACTTATTTTAATGTAGCACGCATGAACTTGGATAAATCATTAATCGACGAATGTGTGCATTCTTAAACAAGTAAAAGTTAAAGTTAAAACACTTTCAAAATGATTTACCATACCTAATTTGGCAACAAAATCAAAACATCAGTAATTAATTCAATTTAAAAAGTGTATAAAGTTTTCTTAGTTACCCACCATCTATTACAAAACACGTTGATTTCATCATTTATAACAGGACATGTCACATCACAATCTCGATGGGCAAGATTTCCTTCTTGTTCAATTCTTCTGTTGCTTCTTAATTCTCTCGTGCCGACCCTACAAATGTGTACAAAATGAGAATAAACAGCAATTACGTGCCTGTTAAACGCTATGATTCAAAACATTGACACACATACACAATATTTGCGTTTTCTACCACTTTCATCACCAGTACGAATGAGACTGTATTCCTCTACCAAAAGAAGTTTCAAAAAATTATATTTCTTCGACATACGACAGCTGATTGCACCATTACACCACTTCAAGTGCATTTGTTGTATGCGTATGTCGGAACCAAACACTTATAAGTATACGAGAATGGCGATGGAATATTTGTGAAACATTTTCTGAGGCACTCCTTAACTCCACTGCTTTGAATTCGATTTTTATTTTTATTTTCATCACGATTTCGTTATACATGGCTTTTTGGTTATATTTATGTAAATTTTTCACTAAACACTTCTGAGTCTTGAAATTCAGAAAAACACGTGCTCCACACGATGTGAAACGCCAATGGTACAAATATCCTTTATCCCTATATTTGGTGCACTTTCGAACTATCGGTTTGATTGACTATCGGTTGACGTGAATAGAAACTTTGAATCGGAACGTAAACCGCTAATTATTTTAAATGGCATTTCGTCATTTTGCGTCAATTCGTCTTGCGTTAATTGATAGTCTTCTGATTCACCTGACGACATTTGTCGTTGAATTAAAATAAATAACGCAAACTAACCAATAATTATTTGATGCGCATGCAAAAAGAACTAAACTGGAACTGATTTAAATAAGTGATCAGCGTTGCTGTTTGCGATGAAATACACGTTATTTATGAATTATGATGGTCAAAATTATTTTATATTTTGATTCTTTGATTCTTTGATTCCACACCTACAAATTTTTGTGGCGAACGCGTGCGTCGCAAATATTTTCGCCGCAAAAATATTTTATCACACAAATATTTATTCACGTAAATTTTTACGTCACTCCGCTCAAGCCATTCGTGAAAACGAGAAAAAGTTATATTAATTTTCTGAATTGTTTGTTTTTGTCGAGGCTTTTGTATTTTCCTGGTTAAAATTGTATTTTTTGATATTTATATTAAAATATAATATTTATTTGAAATAAATAATTATGGATTTGAACTAAATAAATTTTTATGTTGTAGAAAGCGTCCACACTAGAAACAGCATGCGGCGTAAATCTCTTTGATGTTTGTCAAAAAAACCGACAAGCTACGGATCGTGTGTGTTGAATGTGAAAAAAATTATTGCGTCCTTTCCGTGCGCCGCATACGTCCACACTACGTAGAATGTTCCGTAAATATTTTCGGCGCACGCGTTTGCCGCAAATATTTGTAGGTGTGGACCCGGCATAATATTTTTTTATCGTTACAAATGTATGCAACCATTCTGAGAATTTTTTGTTTTGTATTTTTGGGGAAATTACAGACATATACAATAAAGCTCTCTCTATTCGCAGCTGAAAATAAATATTCGGTTCCATGCTTACGTTTTTTTGCGTACGTTACTACTCATACGTATATGTAAAAAATAATCTTAAAAAGGATTTATAGGTATGTGTGTAAAAGAAATGTGAATGTGCTCAAAAATTTGTGTTCAAACATGATTTATGCCTTACCGCACCAATTCAGTTTAAATTGAAATAGCGCCGAGAACTCAATTTAAACAATTGCTGTAATAGCGTCGAGATTTCAACTCTCTGCACTAATTCATTTCAAACTGAACTAGCACCGAGATATTCAATTTTAAATTTTTCTGACATAACGCCGAGGTTTTTGATTTTCAGCACTATGTCAGTGTAATGAAATTGAAAATTTCATCTTTGCGCTATTTCAGTTTGAATTGAATTAGTGCCGAGACTCCATACAAAATTTTCTCGGCGCTATTACAGTATTTTTCTCGGCGCTATTACAGTCGATACTAAGTCAGTACACAAATTTATCACCGGTCGAGGAGAATTCGTTTAGAAAATTTTTTAGCATTTTTCATTTCTGTATATTTTTGTATGTTTTATGCATTATACGTGAATTGTTTTTATTTATTCTAGCCTACTATAAATCCATCGAGGCCTCAAACAAAATTAGTATTATCAAAAATTGAAAATAAACAAACAAGCAGAAAAATATTATAAATAGCAGTTACAATATATCTGCACTATGAAAATTATTTTGCAAGAAAAAAAATTTGGTTAGTCAAGAAATATTATTTTAAGACTTTCATTAATTTATAATTCTATGAATTCTTATTTCTGTAAAAAAAATAAAATATGCGTGAAAATTCTGTGCTTTATTTTTATTTTAATTTAACCCAATAAAATTCTCTAAAATGTAATGACATCATTCAATTTGACCAAACACATTTGAATTATACTAATAACAAATAATTATACGTCTGGCCTACTGCGATATCAGTTAATTATCAAATAATTATGAAATAATTAACTGATATCGCAGTAGGTCAGACGTATAATTCATAAAAAATATATAAAGAAATGAAAAATGGCAAAAGATTTTCTAAACGAATTTCTCTCGTTCGGTGATAAATTCTCATAATTTTTTGGAAAATTTCTCCAGCAAGTGCTATTGATAATAATATTCGGCCTACGACCTCGTGCTATTATCAATATACTTGCTTTCGAAATTTTCGCAAAAAATTATTTCGAATTATCACCGTCCTTGGGAAATTACTATTAATAATCTACCTATTCCTAATAATCTCCCTATTGTTAATATAACTAAAATGTGATTGGTCAAATTAATGATGTAATTACATTTTAGAGAATTTTATTGGGTTAAATTCAGTGGCATTGATTAGATTACGAGTTCGAATCCCCAACCGAAACATGTAAAAAGAGCAAAAGTGTTTTTTTCCTAAGATAATTCCAACCATAACTTTGAATTGAAAAAATTCAAATTACTTCCGTGGTTGCTTGAGTTCAATTACTCACAAAATCCCGAACAATTAAAAATTCCCCAAAATGTTGTCTAAATATGAAAGTGGATACATGACAAATGACAATAATTGACCAAGTGTCGCTCATTGATTTCGCATCAATAATAACTATACACTCGTAACTTAGGAATTACTGTTTTAGAAATTTAATGGAAAAATCCCCAAAATAATAATAAAACATTTCCGAAAAAATAGGAGTTTAATGACAGTTGAGAATTCAACTTAAGTAATTAGAGTGATGATGAAGTTTCCATTTCGAAATATCATCGCATTGTTAGCGAAGTGGATACCGGATAGCATTGGTAGCAAAGTGGATAGCGTGTCTGATAGGTTTATGAGTTCGAATCTGAAAACGTAAACCGAAACACGTAAAAAAGCAAAACAGTGTTTTCTCTGAGATAGTTTCAACCATACCTTTGAATAGAAAAAATCAAATTACTTCCTTAGTTACTTAAGTTCAATTACTCACAAAAACCCGAATAGTTAAATTTAAATAAAGTAAAGCAAAAAATTTTCATACATGACTCTCCAAAACTAACAGATTAGTTTAAACGTCATACATATGTACATAAGTAGGAGAATTTATTTGCATAGCAACATACAAACAAAAATAATTATTTCAAACTTCAAACTATTTAATGAAAATTTTTTAATTGAAAGACTTCTTATACACTTTAATAATATTTTATTTTTCTTAATATATTTTCTGTCTCTAAGAGACCTTCTTCAGAGAATGAATTCTGATTTCAGAAATCAGAATTCATTCTCTGAAGAAGGTCTCTTAGAGACAGAAAATATATTAACAAAAATAAAATATTATTAAAGTGTATAAGAAGTCTTTCAATTAAAAAATTTTTATTAGAATAACACTTTAAGTAGTTCATCAAAAATTAAAAATTCAAACTATTTATTTGCACGGCGTTTGTATTTTTTGCATATAAGTATAATAAAAAAAATTAATTGTTTGTTAGATTTTAGCATATTAAGTAAAGCATAAAATCTTGTATATGCACCACTAGCGTTACTGATTATTACGCTCATCAAACGATATCTGACATCTATTCCTCGGGCCAGAAGCCCTCGGGTTGGCTTACGTCGCTTTCCGGACGTTATAATCTGCATAACGCCCTTGGTACAAAAATAGCTATTAAAAACCCGTAACGTGTAATAGTACATTATATAACAAGGTTGAAAAGTAAGCTATTATTGACCGAGAACTTTTAGATCCTGAGGCGCGTAGCGCCGAGGGATATAATGTTCGAGGTCTATATTAGTCTTCTCAACCGAGGTATATTTAGAATTTTTTAACTACTAACACTAATTATCATATTGATATGTGCTTTGATTAGATTTTGATATTAATCATTTTCCATTTCATTTTTTAAATATCTTAAAATATCAAGTAGCCTGGATGTTTAGTTTCATACAAATAAAACGAAACAAAAAAATGCAATTATTATTTGTTTGTGTTTTTTTGTTCATTTCAATTAAAAATAAAAGAAAATTTGTCATTATTATTATTGTTATTATTAGGGCGATGATACATGTAAAAGAAATATCTTTCAGACATAAAAATTTTCGCATTTAATTGGTTGAGGGGCCTAATCTAAATCTACATGAAAATGTCGCCTAATCTAAATCTACATGAATAAGTAAACAAATTATTTTAATTGTAGCTAAATCATCAAATTAAGTTAATTGTAATTGATTATTGGTAAAACTTACTTTTAAAATCAATTTTTTAGTTAATCAATTTTAACTGTCAAGCAAAAAATATCCGTTTAGGTTATGTTTTTATATCTTACAGATATTTTTTCTGTCTTTCAGTCAAAAATATTTTTTTGAAATTTAAAAAATGTTACCGCCCCTCAACCAATTAAATGCAAAATTTTTTATGTCTGAAAGATATTTCTTTATAAATCGCCCTTATTGATCTAGGTTGAGAATAGTATATTCTTGTATGAGCTAGAATGAAGGCAATTCTTCACGAGGATGAAGTTTCCCGGAACGAGCGTAGCGAGTGGAGGGAATCATCCGAGTGAAGAATTGCCTTCATCCTAAGCGAATACAAGATACTATTTTATCCACGACTACAAATAATTCAAATAATTTCATTCATGTTTTCCTGTACAAGTTTGTATCGCCATATTGAATGAAATGAAAAACAAAACCAAACATGTTTGTTTATTTTAGATTTTATATATGTATTGTTTTTGTTTTAACTGGTTTATATTACCTACTATACCAACAAATCAAGTTTTTAATTTGTTAGGGGAATTTTGAATAAATAAGGCGTAATAAAAGAAATAAAAAAGAATTTGATATATAGAAAAGGAATGAATACAATTACAATGAAAGATATACGCATGGAAAGTATATATTCTTTAGTAGTCGTGGATAAAAATTACTTCTCATTGGGGCATTCGAGTAAATAACGACGATTTCTCAAGTTAGTAGTTAAAAAAAGATATTTGCACACAGTTGATTTTTATACCTTCGATGATTTTTAGATCTTCGCCAATTTCCAGCTCTATACAAGTTATATTAATATTTAATTTCTATTTTGACTAAATAAATGATATTTTTAAAATCTCAAATCTCTTAATAATGGCCCCCCATTTACAACTTTTCAACAGTTCCTCGTTGCATTCATAGAACAAGTATATTACAAAATAACGCTCTCATACCGCTAAAATGATTGGATATGAACGGCGTTTAATAAACTTATTTAAGTTTTTAATAGTATTTATGAGACGTTCTACAAAATCTACATTGAATCAGTTCCGTAATTATTGAATCAGTTCCGTTTTATGGATGTACTGCCATCTATCTTGAAAACAGAATTGAGCTGTAAATTGTTTTTACCTATAATGAACCTAATATAATACATATATTCGTTTTAGTTTTTAGTTTTTTCTAGATGTTATAGCGTCTGCCAAAAAGGACTCAAACCTTGGCACTGACGAGGATAGTTCGAATCAGAACCCGAAACACGTAAAAGAGAAAAATTAAGGTTCTCTCTAAGAAAAATCCAAAATATACTTTCGAATTGAAAAATTCAAAATAACTTAATTAATTGCTTGAGTTTAAATGCTCAAAAAATCTCTAATAAATATATGATTCAAAATTATTCAATATTCAAATCTAGTGAACTATAGTAGAATTTTTTTGCCAGCGAACACGAAATTTGTTTGTTATCCGCATATTGTTTGCACATTCATTGTCTCGATTAAAATATTTTAAAAAAACTATTGGGGTCCCATTGAAATGGACAAAAACAAAATGCATAAAATTAATAAATTACTATTGAAATTCAACCGATTATAATAGAAAACCAAAAACTAGTAAAAAAATTAATGATTTTGTAGGCAATGTAACAAAATTTTGATAGTAAAATAATAATTTTAATAATAAAATAAAATCTTCTATTCCCCCTATTATTGATGGTGATTTAATCGTCAATGATCCCGCAAGAAAAGCTAACTTGTTCGCTGAACGCTTTGCTCTGAGCTCCACTGTTTTGGAAACTCCTAAAGAAATACCCCAAATCCAGTCTTCAGGAGTTAATATGAATGAACTCCACTTCAAACCCAAAATAGTCGCCAAGCTTTTAAAGGGGTTAAACATCAACAAAGCTTCAGGAATGGACAATATTCCACCCAACATTTTAAAAACCTTTTCCAAAGAACTTGCACCAACTTTGACTAAAATATTCTACCAATCCTACAAATCTGGTATATTTCCCACGTGCTGGAAGTTGGCCAATGTCCAGCCCGTCCCCAAAAAGGGACCAAAATCCGATATCTCAAATTATAGGCCAATAGCTTTACTATCAGTCCTATCCAAAGTCTACGAGCATTATATCAATACACCGATTGGGGTCAATTTCAACTCTACCAAAACACAGCTATTGATTGTTTCCAGATCAAAGACCGAGTTCCCCAAAGATATTTTATTTAGTATGTGTGATGAACCAATAGGTGAATGTAAAAGCATTCGTTTATTGGGTGTCACAGTTTCAAATGACCTACTCTGGAACGATTATGTAATGGCGATGGCAAAAAGCGCGTCTAAAAAACTCGGACTCCTAAATAGATGCAAAAAAATTTTCACTCCATACCAATTGCTCCATGTTTATAGGTGCCATATTCGTCCCTGTATGGAGTACGGTTGTCAAGTTTGGTGTGTTGCTTTTGTTTCAATCTTGCCCTCTTGGACTCTGTTCAAAAGCGGGCTATACGAATTGTGGGTGTTCGAGCTTTGACATCAAAACTTGATTCCTTACAACATCGTCGCACTGTTGCTGACCTCGTTGTTTTTTACAAATATGGTCATCAACAGTGCTCAGATGAAATCAGCAGCATCATGCCTCAAACTTATTCTTACCCCCGTTCCACTCGACAATCGGCTACCGCCACCAGTCAAACGGTCGAGAACCCACGCTGTCATACTGGCAGATCCCAGAAAGACTTCTTTGTCCGAACTGCATACAAATGGAATAGTTTGCCGGAATCCTTAGTCTCAGGTGACTTCAACCCGCAGAGGTTTAAAAAGACGTTCATCATGACCTTGGAACGCCAGTTGTTGTGGGACCTAGGTCTAGACCTAGGTCTTAAAAGGTATTTATGTGTTGTTGTGGCACATATTGTAAACCCTATAACACAACACATTTTATTCAAAAAAGAAAAAAATAAAAATAATTATAATAAAAATAACGACGCCTATGGAAACAAATATCACATCAAACAAATGGTACGAACTAGAAGTAGAAATTTAACTAATATAATTGTTTTGAAAACAAATTTATCCCAAAATAAAAAATACATTTCTGTTTTACTTTTTGTCTCATCTTTTATCTCTTGCTGCGTCCTAAAAAAATTGAAAAAAATTTAATTTTCAAACTTAACTATACTAAGTCTTAATAGGAAATCGTCAGGCGTTTTAAACAAGGATCAAAATGTTATTCAACATACAACACTGAAAGTCAATGACAAACAGTATACAATTCATTGATTTTTGTTGTTGCAAATAAATGTTAATTTATGGGTGTGACAAGTTCGCGTACCCTGCAATTGACATATAAGTTAAAGTGGAATATAACATATACCACTGGCAATAGCAGTGATATATTATTAGCCAAAGTTATATATTATGGGTTGCCAGCGGATGAACTCTATTCAGTTAACGGCACATTCCAACCGAAAACCACAGAAAAACACCATACTAAAAAACTGAAAATTACATAGTGTGACCAATAGTTCAATGTTTATGTGATCTGTTTTATTTGATTTGTATCTGTTTGACATTTTAAAAGCCAAAAGTGATTTCAAAGATACAAACATCTTGAAACTCAGGAATAAAAATGTAACGATCGCAATAATCGCAAAACAATAATAAAACCAAATTCATCTTCGTTTTCAATTCAATAAAAATGCGTTTCATTAGTTTCCGTTCATTTTTACATTAATAATAATTTTAAAATTTTCTAAAACTTAACTGCTAGTTAAATTTTGAATATACTATAAAAAGCAAACGAACGTACTAAATTTTTATTTCCAATACTAATGAACAGACGTCGTTGTTAATCATTTGCTGAATTTCGAATATTACACGATTGATTAGAAGAGGTCAAAAGCAAAATCACATATTTGCAATTTTTAATTTGAAAAATTATTTCATTCCATTTTTGCTTTTCAAAAGAATTACAACATCGAATAATCTACTTAATTTATATAGATCAATGTCAATTGATAGTATTATTTAACTTTGATGTGATAAATCAATAATATTTTAATTCAAAAGTGATGTATTTAATTGCAATCAAGCAAATAAAAAAAAAGTGGTAAACAAAGAAAAATTCCAATGTCGTTTTGTTTAATTGTTAAAATTGATTTCTAATTTTAATAACTGTTTTGAGAAAGCATTATTTATTGGCTTTAATTACAATGGAAGATTCCACCCCGCTAAGTAGTTTACAGTGATTTGTGTTTTTGTTTGTTCATCAAAAAGCTGATAATTTGGATGACGATTTCAATTATATTTTTTATTTTATTTCATAGAAGGATAATTGTTGTCATTAATTGTTAAATCTGCTTTATAAAAGTGGCAGTGCATGAAGATGAAGTACCCAATGATGTTATCGAAAGTATGAATAGCAAGGATAACAGTGATCGAAGCTATTACCACAGTTAGAGACAATCGTTTGTTTGATGGTTTTTCCGGTTGTTGAAACCGCATGGATTCAAAGGCAGATATATGAATGAAGGGTTAAAGGATCAAATGCAATGTTCAATTGGGCATTTCGAACAACGAAGGTGTAATTCAACAGCAGCAACTTATGTTCACAAATTAGTTCATCCAATTTATGGAATTTATTCATTAGTTCATCCAATTTATTTTTTGAATCATAGTAGGCAATGGAAATTGAATAGACAGAAAATTTTTGAGCTCCGAAAAATTTATTTATTTAAATCGTATAGTTTTAATTTATATCAAATTGTATTATAAACATCTGCTAAACATTAATACTAAAGATGATAACAAGAAATAGTTTTCTCACTGCAAATTCAACTAATTTCAAGATTGAAAATAAATCTAATTTGGATGATGAAAAACTGAAGCAATTGGATGAAAAATTCAAGTTACTCGAAAGTGAGACTTTAAAGAAATTGGATCAATCAATTGCCTTATGGGCTGAAGATCAGCGTAATACAATTTCTAATCATTTCTCGGATCTGAAGAAAGCTTTCTTGGAAGAAATTAACCAAGAAATTGAAACTCTCAAGAAAAAGGTTGTAACCCTTGAAAACAAAGTCAATTCCTTTGAAGATAAAGATAGTTTAATGAATGATTTCAATAATAACCGGACAAAACTTGTCATCAATGGAATCCCAAAAATTGTCAATGATTCTAATGAAATTATCGTGTCTAAGATTTCAAGTGCTGTTGGTTTTGAAAATCCTCCAAGAGTCAGAGCTTACCGGACCAAGTTTAATGATCAAAGTGATTCTCTATTGTTAAACTTTGAATCTGAATTTAACAAGGATGAATTCTTCTTCAACTATATGAAAATTGCTAACCGTCTAACCGTTGAAAATATCTTTAACGAACCAGGAAATTTCAATAGGATCTTTATTCAATTTGCGATGTCCAAAAATCAATTTGCACTTTTCAAAGAGGCCATGAAATTTAAAAAGGAACGAAAAATTAGAAATGTCAAAGTTGGACAAATCGGTCTTGATGTTACTTTTAACAATGGCAGAAAAGCTAGTTTCTCATCAATTAATGATCTAAATCTTATGATTATCGCAAACCAAGTTTTTTAGGAGCTCTCTTTTTCCGAAGATAATGTCAAAAACAAATATATATGAAAAACTAACCTTTTTTACCTTCAATCTGGTGAGTGTTATTATGAAATGCTTTCTTTTGTTTCCTTTTTTAATTTTGTTGTTTATTTCATCACTTGATTTTTATTTCTGTGCTTTTGATTATGCCTTTTTCATGATATCTAAATGTTTGCCTCTCTTATTGAGGCTATCAAAATTTAATTTCCCAGATTAATTCATTTAAACTTTCCACAAATACTCTTAACATTAATAATATTATTTTAAAATCAGCTTTTAATAACAATAATAATTTCAATTTTATTCATATTAATCCTGGAAGTCTTAAACCAAATCTAAATGAAATTCGTTCTGTTATCAATAATTTAAACTTACATGCACTTGCTATTTCTGAATCTTGGTTTAATGAGAGTATTAATGATCGTTTAATTGCAATTAATGGACTTAATTTATTCAGACATGATCGTGTTGGAAAACGTGGTGGGGGTGTTGCTATTTATTTACTTAATAGTATTAAGGGTAAAATTGTATGCAAAAGCAGATCAAATAGTATTGTTGAATATTTATTCATTGAAATCATTAATAATAATAATGAGAAATTGTGTTTTGGAGTCGTTTACAATCCTCCCAATAATAAAATTTCTGATAATTTGAAGCGTGTTTTTTCTGATTTATCAATTAGATATCCTCATTTAGTTATTGTTGGAGATTTTAATATTAATCTTCTTTCTAAATTAAAAAAAACAACTAGTTTTATAAATTTTTTGTCATCAATTTCCTTAAATATCTGTTCTGAAGAACCAACTAATTTTGTTGACGGATGTAATCCAAGTTTAATTGACCTGTCAATTGTCAAAAATCGTAGCTTAGTTAAAAGTTTTTCCCAACTTTCTATTGGTAGCTTTACGACACATGATTTATTATTTGGTTCTTATTCAATCAACATGTCTTCTTTTGTTAATAATAGTTTTAAATTTTATCGTAATTTCAAAAATATTAATTTAGATAATTTATTATTTTGTGCTTCAAAATGTGATTTTGATAAAATTTATTGTCTTTCTAATATTGATGACCAAGTTCAAGTTTTGACCGATGAATTAAAAAAATTAATGAATATTTTTGCTCCTTTGAGGAAAATTAAAATCAAGAAAAACACTGCTGCACCTTGGATGAACGATTCACTAATAAATTTGATTAATCTTAAAAATTTTTACTATTCATCGTTTAAATCTGAAGTGAACATTCACCTTAAAAACAATCATCTCATAATGTTTAAAAAACTTCGTAACAAATGTACTAATCTTAGAAAATATCTTCAACGTGAATGGTTTAATTCTAAAATTGATCCAGACCTTCCTTCTAAGACATTATGGAATAATTTAAAAAATAATGGTGTTACTAAAGATTCTAATAATGTTATTACCAGTTTTTCGGCTGAAGAATTCAATAACTATTTTTCAAATTCATTTTCTAAAAAAACTGCACATCTGGTAACTTTTGATAATGATTGTGATGAAGCTGGTTGTTTTGAATTCTCTACTATCACTGATATCGATGTCGATTTTTATCTTAGTTCTATTAAAACTAATGCTTGTGGTGTTGATGAGATTCCAATATTTTTCATAAAAATGCTTGGTTGTTTCATCATCCCATTTATCACTTATATTGTCAATAACTGTATTACACAGTCTTATTTCCCTGAGCATTGGAAATGTAGTATTATAAAACCTATCCCAAAAAAATCAAATCCAACTAATCTAGAAGACTTCAGGCCAATTAGCATTTTACCATCATTATCAAAAGTTTTGGAAAAAGTATTGAAAAACCAAATTCAAAGTTATGTTGATAATAATTCTCTTCTCTATAAATTTCAATCTGGGTTTAGAAATGGACTCAGTACTAATTCAGCAATGCTTAAAGTTATTCATGATCTTTGCCTTGCCTTTGAAGATAATAAAGTGTCAATAATTTGTTTCCTTGACTTCAAAAAAGCTTTTGATCTTGTTGATCATATGTCTCTTTTGTTGAAACTAAGAAATAAATTCAAATTCTCAATCAGATCTTGTAACTTTATTAAATCGTTTTTATCTAATCGCAAACAACAAGTTTCTATTAATAATATTCTATCACATCAAGTTGAGATTAGCTCTGGTACTCCTCAAGGTGGCATTTTATCTGCTTTATTATTCACTATTTTTATTAATGACCTTCCTGATTATGTTGACATCAATACCCATCTTTATGCGGATGACTCTCAGATTTATTGTTCTTTTCCGTCTGATCAATTTAATTTATGTGTTGATAAAATGAATGCTTCTCTTTCTTCTATTTCTGATTGGACAAATTTGAATCATGTTTATGTTAACCCATTAAAATCACATGCTATGATTATTAGCAGAAAGAAAATTAATAATCCTCCTCCCATTTTATTTGATGGTAATGTCATTAATTATGTTGAAAAAACAAAATCATTAGGTTTAATTCTTAATTATGATCTCACTTTTGATGATCATGTTATTAAAATTTGTGGTGAAGTTAACAGTTGCTTAGGGATGCTTTATCAATCAGTTAGTTTCACACCTGTCAATTTACGTTTGAAACTTGTTAGAGCTTTAATAATACCCAAATTACTATATTGCTCAAATATTTTCCATAATTGTTCAAGAAAAAGTTGGGATTTACTAAATGTAACATTTAATAACTGCGCAAGATATATATTTAATCGAAACAGATTTAGTTCAATTTCTACCTTTTCTTTTCAAATTTTAAATTGTTCTCTTGAAAATTATCTTAAATATCGTACTTGTCTATTTTTGCATAATTTAATAAAATATAAATGTCCAGACTATCTTTATGAACTTCTCATTTTTCCAAGATTTCAACGAAATAAGTTACTGAAACTTCCAAACAGTTGCCTTTCTTCACAATTTAGATCATCGTTCTTTGTTGAGAGTATTAGATTGTGGAATAATCTTGAAGCAGGCATTAGAATTCTTGAATCAACTTCTGACTTCAAGAGGAAATGCTTGCTTCATTTCTCCTCATGTTAAGGGTTTGGTCATTGCACAGAAGTGATAATCAATAAGTTTAGGCTTTTTGAACTCAAATTACTATTTATTAAAGAAAGCAGTTCATTAATGTCACCAGATTGATTTTGTTACATTTTCAATAATTCTTTATTTTCACAATTATTTAATTCTTTTTTTTTTTTTTTTGTATTAATTAATCAATGAATAATTAATATTTTAATATTAAACTTAGTTCACGATAAACTTCGGTTTAAAAAGGAATTCCTTATGTGATACTACACTGTATAAATAAATAAATAAATAAATAAATAAATAATTAATTGATCAAACGCTAGTCAAGGGAGTTGAAGAATATTGATGACATCAATCAACAGTTATAATTCAAGGTATTTTTAGATTATAGATACATTAATTTTTATTACTTTATTCTCATTGGAATGTCAGAATAATTTTATAAAACATTAAGAGATTCCCAATTTTCAAGCTTCGTGTGGGGACAGATGCTGTCCCGTAGCATCAATTTTATTTGTAGTAGTAAAGGTCCAATGATTATAAACGTGGCTCCGTATCAGGGCCTATATTATAACGTGGCACCGTAACAGGGCCAACAACCAAACATTATAACGTAGCGCCGAACAAAAAGGGACCCGTTAGCTTTTTTTTAGATATATATATAAATAATTTGGGGGGAAAATATTTTCCAGTTTGGGCGTTGGCAAGCCGGTTTTTTTTTTGAAAAAAACTTTTTTTGTGGAACATTTCATATTATTATATTTATATATTCATATATTAATTGATTATTTCAATTTAGATTAATTAATATCTATATATAGTTTATTTTCGCGTCGGTTTATTTGGCTAAATTTTGTTAAAAAGCTAGAGGAAAAAAATAAAGGTTTAGTTTCTAAGGTGTTCATGTGTATATTTATCATAAGTACTCTAAATTTATATTTTCAAAAATTTAAAGAATTCCGCGTTTCTCTTTGTAAGTTTTAGGATAAACCAGGTGTGGTTTTTTTTGGTAATAGGGTGGTGGCAACCGGTTTGGGCCGTGGTTGTCAATCAGCTTTTTGTTTATCTTGAAATAAACCAGTTATTGGTTTCGTTTTGGTTTTGATTAGGAAATTATATATTTTGAATTTTGATAATTTTTTTTTTAATTTTGAAAAAAACCGTTTTGGGACAGCAATTTTTTTGGAGATTGTTTTTTGTGCTGTCATCTGCTTTTAGTAATACTAATTGTTTTTTTATTTGGAAAAAAGAAAACCGTTTTGGGGAAGCAGTTTTTTTTTTGAAATTTTTTTATGCTACCATGTACATATTGTACATATAATTGTTTATATATTGTACATATTTTTGGATGATGCAATTAATTTATATATGAAATTAATTGTATGTTTTTTTTGATTATGGTTAGATTTAGTAAGTGTTTAGCTGGCTTTTTTCAATGCACTCATACGCGATCCCCATATTCGTCATTGGTTTAATGTGAGTTACAATTCCGAGGTATTGATTTATGTATTATTCACACTATAGAATGGATGTCAATAGAACATGTCTCATTACAGTTCTATAAACTTTTGAACTTGTACGGAAATGTTGAAATATTTTTATTTTGGCTAATATAATGTTCATTTTTGGCCAAAACGACTTCTATTGCAGTACGCCTTATTAGATTTTATGATTTGTACATGAATTATTTTGTGTATCTCATATATATATATACAAAATAATTTATGTCAAACCTGGAAGTCTAGGTAGGTTTCCTATTGCAACACAATTCGTTTGGCGAAAGAATTTTTTGTGGTTAAGTCATGTTTTTATGAGTTTTAGGATGTTATTGACGTAATAAAGGTTAACATTGACCAAACAGTTTTTCAACAATTTTATATAAGTTTAAATCTTTCGTCACTACTATCAAAGTATTATTGGTCTATGTTTATGGAAGTACATTGAAAATAATTAATTCCCATTAGCTTTATAGAGTGAGCCGGATCCAGATCAATATCTTCACATTTGTCATCATATTGATCCGCTGACGTAGGTATACATATCTCGTATGAGTCCATTTTAGTTACCATTTTTAAAATTATTTTTATTGCGATTAATTTAAAAAGTGGGATGGGTATGGAAGTAATTATTTTTAGCTAACATTTATTTTTGTTGTTTGTTTTGAATACAATAAGTAAAGCGAGGAATTTGACCTGAACAAATATATTAGAGTTAATAACTTAAAAATTAGTAAGCTTAGTTTTAAATTTAAAATAATCGTAATTTTTTTTTATAATATAAATTACCAATTTATTATCTAGTCTGAAGATTAAATTTAATTAATTTCATGTATTATATATTTCATGTTTCGATTTAGCATTTTTAAATAAGAAATTATTTAGATTATGGATAAGTTATATATTATTTAGGTTTATTGATTCACTTTTCTCCAGCGGTAGGCCTAAAAAGCCATCCATAGAGCTTCACTCTTTAACATTGATGTCGTTCTTAGATCGCCTATGGCCATCGGGGTTATGCGATCGAAGAACATTGGTTTCTTCTCTTCATTCGGCGAGGAAGTCCTCAGGGACGAGGAGTGGTGTTGCTGTGTTTGTACTTAGGTGCAAACCAGTAGTACCATTCTTTGCTCAGAGGCTTCTTCGGTGTAATGAAGAGAAGAACCAATTGTACTTTGCTTTCAGGATTAGAGGCTTCACCTCATACAAATTCAAAAACTTTTCCACTTTTCCATTTAGCTTTTCAATAAAACAATTTCTCATAGAGTTTAGGATTTGAAGTCTGGTGCTCGGGAGCGTTCTTCAACTTTCGCATTAGGTTTAGGTGTAATTTATTTGTAGATTAAACAAGCACAACTGGGTCAGTAGAAATGGACCTAGTGTCTAATCGTGACAGTTGTGATTGTTTTATTAGGTTGGGGAGAATCTGTTCTGTAGAATCTGGTCGTTAGGGGCTTTTCCAGTAGGTTCTCACATGCATTGTTGGAGTGGGCTCGCGAACGCGATATTTTAAATTTAAACAATATGGATATTGTAGCCATACTTACTTTTTAAATTGTCTCCAGACGAATCTTGATTTTTGGAATCTCTTATGATATTAAATAAAAATAAAATAAATCAAACAAATTTTTCAAAAATTAAATAAATAAAATTTTTTATTGAATAAATTAAATTTTCGTTAATTAAAATAATTTTTATTAAATAAATAATTTTTTTTAAAAATTTAAGTTAATTTTAGGTAACTAAATAAATAAATTTTCTTAATTAAGCTTTACGTCAAGATATAAATAAATATTTTTTATTTTTTTAAAAAAATAAATCAATATTTCAAAGTTAAGACGGTGCATCCGATAAATAAACATTCTTTTGAATATTTTTTATTCTTCAATTTTTTTTAAAAATAAATAAATATATTTTAGGGGTGCTATCGTCAATAACTAATTTTAGGTATATATAATTATTTCAGTATATCTGAAATTAAATAAATAAATTATACTTTTACATATATAATGTTTTAGGAATTTTTGTGAAAGATTCAGCAAAGATTGGCTACGACGGTGGTCCTTTTTGTTCCTTTATAAAGTTTGTTTTTACAAGAAAATCTTGTATGTTTTCGAATTGGGCGTTCGTTGTTTTTTTTCGTTTTTGTGCTTTCATCCTTTTTACATTTCCGTCGTACTGGCTCCATTTTTTTTTGTTGAGAGTTGGTTTTACTATTGTTGGTGATTGCGAGTCATGATTTTGCGGGTTTTACCATCGAAATCTCTAGCGTCTGTTTCCTATATACCAAGCCTAAGTTTTTCAATATATTTTTTTTATAAAATTAAATTTAGTGTTAGAATTATTAGTTGTCATAAATTAAACATCTATTCTTAATCATTAGTTATTATAGTTATAAATTTAATTCTCGGTTTTTAGAATTTAAATAGGTGTTATATTTAATATTACTTAGTTATTATAATTTTTTTTATTAGTTATTAGAATTTCTATTATTAGTTTAAGTTTAATAGTGCTTTGGTGGTTTTCTGTCATGGAGGGGATGGCGACGTTTTTGTGATTTCAAGAGTAGAAATCTTGGTTTCTACCTTGAATTCATGGTGTAACGATCGCAATAATCGCAAAACAATAATAAAACCAAATTCATCTTCGTTTTCAATTCAATAAAAATGCGTTTCATTAGTTTCCGTTCATTTTTACATTAATAATAATTTTAAAATTTTCTAAAACTTAACTGCTAGTTAAATTTTGAATATACTATAAAAAGCAAACGAACGTACTAAATTTTTATTTCCAATACTAATGAACAGACGTCGTTGTTAATCATTTGCTGAATTTCGAATATTACACGATTGATTAGAAGAGGTCAAAAGCAAAATCACATATTTGCAATTTTTAATTTGAAAAATTATTTCATTCCATTTTTGCTTTTCAAAAGAATTACAACATCGAATAATCTACTTAATTTATATAGATCAATGTCAATTGATAGTATTATTTAACTTTGATGTGATAAATCAATAATATTTTAATTCAAAAGTGATGTATTTAATTGCAATCAAGCAAATAAAAAAAAAGTGGTAAACAAAGAAAAATTCCAATGTCGTTTTGTTTAATTGTTAAAATTGATTTCTAATTTTAATAACTGTTTTGAGAAAGCATTATTTATTGGCTTTAATTACAATGGAAGATTCCACCCCGCTAAGTAGTTTACAGTGATTTGTGTTTTTGTTTGTTCATCAAAAAGCTGATAATTTGGATGACGATTTCAATTATATTTTTTATTTTATTTCATAGAAGGATAATTGTTGTCATTAATTGTTAAATCTGCTTTATAAAAGTGGCAGTGCATGAAGATGAAGTACCCAATGATGTTATCGAAAGTATGAATAGCAAGGATAACAGTGATCGAAGCTATTACCACAGTTAGAGACAATCGTTTGTTTGATGGTTTTTCCGGTTGTTGAAACCGCATGGATTCAAAGGCAGATATATGAATGAAGGGTTAAAGGATCAAATGCAATGTTCAATTGGGCATTTCGAACAACGAAGGTGTAATTCAACAGCAGCAACTTATGTTCACAAATTAGTTCATCCAATTTAATTAATTGATCAAACGCTAGTCAAGGGAGTTGAAGAATATTGATGACATCAATCAACAGTTATAATTCAAGGTATTTTTAGATTATAGATACATTAATTTTTATTACTTTATTCTCATTGGAATGTCAGAATAATTTTATAAAACATTAAGAGATTCCCAATTTTCAAGCTTCGTGTGGGGACAGATGCTGTCCCGTAGCATCAATTTTATTTGTAGTAGTAAAGGTCCAATGATTATAAACGTGGCTCCGTATCAGGGCCTATATTATAACGTGGCACCGTAACAGGGCCAACAACCAAACATTATAAAAATCTCTCAAAAAAGAAATATTTTTCTGAAAGGAGCACATTTGGTACAGCAAAATAAGATCACTAGTTGAATGTTAGGTTCCAAGTTCTTCTAGTTCCATTTCCCAATCTTAAATTATCCAAAAACCTTATTTCCCTACATAACCAAACTCGTCCAAATGCAGCATTTTGACTTTATAACAATTATTTTGAACAAAATAATTGATTTGATTCATATATTTTGCAATTAATAATTTTTAATTATGTTTGCAGAAAATGTGTTTCAAATCAGTTTGTTGACTTTAAAATAAGTGTTGTGAAAAAAACAATTATTGAATGTAGGTCAGAGCATTTATAAGTAGTGGTAAATGTTCTGACCAATAAAAAAGTTATAAATAATTTGATTATCACGCCTTTCCATTATTTATTCCACTTATTACACATTAAATAAATCGATATATACTTATGTATTAACACTCCCCTCCAATTATGTTAATTTAATTTAATTTTAAGAATATTTAAATAATATGAAATGACTCCGAATTAGACCGTTAACGAGGAATAACAAAATTATTAGTGTAACAGATTTAATTAAAATAAAAATAAATCAAATAAAAACAAAGTGTTTTAAGTGTTTCAAAATCAAAAAGGTTTCAACGGTTCGGGGTCCACAACATGAATACCATCTCCTTCGTTCTATATACTCGGAATGGAGTACAGAAACACAGACGACTGCAACTTCTCTAAAATAAACCCTTTATAACTTTAGGAGTCGGGTATTTGTTGACATTCTCTCTGTAAAAACAGAGACACTTTTTTAAAGCAAGTAATGTTTTTTAAGAGCATGTAGACTAGAAACCACTACACCAAACTTGTAATATTCTTGTAATTAAACTTGTAATGATAGATGTTCTAACTTACTGAGCTCGTTTTAGTATAATAAGCAACATTTCTAAATTTTTTAGTAACAGGCAGTTCGAAAAGATGCTAAAACAATATTTAACCTCTTATAGTAAAAAATATTTACAGGAAGTCTAAACATAATCGCTTTTATCTTTTTTTTTAAGAATGCACTTAATTTTGAGCACGAATAAAAGAAATTCCTAATTAAGATATTAAAACAATTATCTTACAAATTTAAGATCATTTAATGTTTCATGAATTAGAAAATAACCAAAAAATGACATGATAAAAGTAATTTTCTTAGGAAAATTATTTCTTCCTGTTTCATTTATTTCTTTTAAAAAATAAAAAAGTTCATGGTCTTTTAAGAATGATTTTCATAATAAAATGTAACACACGCTATTGTTTTCAAAAATCGTGTTCAATAATGCAAGGGTTCTAAACAAACTAATCTGTGGAGTAAAAGGAGCAAAAGTAAAATGAGCTTTCTTCCTTTTTTAAAAATTTTGATAAAACTTCATATCAACCTCTTTTAAGATTGCTATTTTGTTCAACCAAATAAAATAAATCCTATTTAATCTCTAATAACTAAATATAACAATAGCAATTATCATAAAATCAAAACAAATTTAATTTATATAATCAAATAAACCCAACATAATCCATCCATAATTAAAATATTTGTTATTTTTTGACTTAACAAAAACACAACTAAGACAAAATCTCCTTAAACAACAACTTTTATTGTTGTATTTTGTTAATAGTTATTATAAGAAATTAAATATATCACTTTCTTTCCTTCCGTTAAATTTCTATTATTCCAAATCTTGAGTTAAGTTGAAATTTAGATCTTAAGCAAGATATGTATACGTAAAGTACATTCATTTTAGGGATGATAAAGTTTACCCGACTTCGAAGACATTGGTGCAGAATTGGAGCAAGTAAAGTTTAAACGATTGTAATAAATGTTTTATTTTGTAAGAACCAAAAAATTATATTTAATGTGTCTATCATAAAAGTTTTATGAAACATTATGAAAATTTCCTTTAGTCGAATACTTAGATAAAAATATTTGGCAATGTTTTCGTAATCCATGGGTTGGATTATGTACATAAAATTTCAAATTAACAAAATGTTAGTAAAAGGATATAATAACTTAATTTTCAATCGAGATGACCTAAATTTTAAGTTACTATCTGAAATTTCTTTATCTCTTATTTCTTATCTCATTAAATTAATTTCCATTATGTCCATAAGAAATTAAACCGGTTCCAATTGTATTATGAGAATAAAACATTTAATTTAAATTTAAATTGATTCTTTGTTAAGAAACTAAGTAACAAGTATAAGTATTTAAATAAACTATATGAAACTAATAATAAAAAAAAATAAACATGATATAAAAGTAATGAAGATAATTTTGCGTGATTTTTTTAAAAATAATTTATAAGAAAAATTTCTTTCCACTTTTCATTATTACTTTAATCTAACATCTGATTTATTTTTATTTTTCCTTGGAGAAAGTGATATTTTTTTTGTTGCTTTTGTATTAATTAAATTGATTTTTTCTGTTTTTCAATTTCAATTAGCATCATTATTGCTGGGAACTAAATGAAAAGTACTAACATATCATGTTAGCTATGAAAACTACCATTTATGTGATACATTTTTAATTCGCAATTAATAACATAATTAGTTATACTATTAAATTATTCATGTGCAGTTTTAACAGTATTAAACATGGTTCAAGTTCATGGTTTAATTACTAAAATTATTTATAAAATATATATAAATATTGGTTATTTATTGATCAACTTTGGCGTACATGAATAACATACCTATTGTTAAAAAGAAACCTATTACTAAAAAGAAACAACTTATTCACACCAAATTGTTATATCTGTGGTCTATTGTTTTGAAAACCAATACGGATTTAGAAACAAGAAAATAACCGAACGTTGAAGTATATAACCCATTTTGGAACTATCATATACTTGATAAAGAAGGTGAAATATATGTCATTACTATAGACTAGAAGATGTAATAAAGAATTTAATATGGAAAGAAATTAACATGCCAACTTAATCAACAAACTCGCTATAGTTTACATCCCAAAGTCGGCCAGCTGATTCAAAATTTACTAACTATCCGATCAATTTTGTAAGCCGTGGACAGTTTTCATTTAATTCAACGCTGGAATTTTTAAGTGTTGAACAAAGCGAAGTGTTCAAAATTGAAGTTGGAGTCTTTCAGATCTAATTTAAGTTCCTTAGTGATATTTTAGTTAGTATGTTTGACGAATCTAATAGTGGTTCTCAAAGCTGCGTTTTGTGTGGTTCACATCTTTTTCCAGAGCGTATCAGAAACTTGGGGCGTCCATATTGGTGTTGCGTAGCTTAGAATGTTACCTATAGATTTGTAAGTTGTGATAATTGTGATTTTGTCCTTGCCCCATGTAAGAATTTTGGAAGAGAGAAAAAGAATTTGGAAGAGATAAAAATGAATTGGAGGAAGTAAACTAAAACAAACCGCAGTCAGACAACCGCAGACTGACAAAAAACGCCTTAAGTGGCACACATCTAACCGGAAAACGTTAATATGTTAAGCATATGGGATGATTTATTAGACCCATCAGGGTCAGAATAACAAACCAAATAAAAACAAAAATAATAAAATAAAATGATAAATATTTAAATAATACAAGAAAAATAAATAGCAAAAAATTTTTTAAATCCTTGGCGCATGGGAAGTTCCAACGGACTTACCATCCAAATTTGTACACTTGTACAGTACGCTATCAACCCTGCATGCTATAATGGCTGGTAGAAATTTTGGAGCCAGCTTGACCGAAAATTTATTTGCAGCCTCACTTAACTAATGTTGCCGTACAAGACTGGTTGTTGAGGCTGAAACATACGAGGTCACATAAGATGTAGTGTTGTTGAGGTTTAGCAAACGCAATGTCGATATATTGTTGAATTTACCAGACGATCGCAAATTGGTCTGCATGTTCAAGCTCTTTGTCGATTGGTTCACCGACACTGTGTAGAGTTCGTAAAATCGTATAAGTCTTGCCATTTGATATAGGGGGTTGACCAAACAACACGTAGGATGGAGAATGATGAGTAGAGGGTCATTTCCGGGAATTCCCGGGAAGTCGGCAAATTATTACATTCCCGACTCCCGGGAATTCCATTATTAAATTGAAATTTAATTACAAGTTCTAAGAAGTAAAAAACTATTACATTTTTTTTACTCTAAAAACGAAACGTACATTTTTTTTATTCTAAAACACAAATAAAAAATTTGAATGCAGATGGCACTGCACTGACAAATTTGATAATTTGATGTTTGGTGTTCAAATTCAATAAGAAAACAAGGTAAATTATTAATTCAGTAAATTATTTGTGATATAACATCACCCCGATGGAAAATCTCCCATCAAGAATAATATAAGAACTGAATCTAAAAAATTATGGTGCAAATTATGAAACTTTTTGCAATCCATACAATTTTAGAGCGATCTAGTTTCGAACCAATGAGAAAATTTTTAAACTTTAAAAAAAGTTTATCATTCTCATCAGGGCTAGCCGACTAGATAAACTCTACCAAAAAATGTTAACGCTAATGATTATAAACCAAAAATTGGGCTACAACTCTAGCGAAGTGTAAAAACAAAAAATTTACATAAACATACATTTAATAAATTCAGGTTTAGTCAATTAATTTCTCTGGTGATCACTGTTTTGTTATACTCTAGATTTTCTAGTATTGAATAACAAAATTGTATCTGTGAGAAGAAGATGACTAGTCTTCACTTGTGTTTATTGACACATGATCAACAATTAATTCAGTAAATTATTTGTGATATAACATCACCCCGATGGAAAATCTCCCATCAAGAATAATATAAGAACTGAATCTAAAAAATTATGGTGCAAATTATGAAACTTTTTGCAATCCATACAATTTTAGAGCGATCTAGTTTCGAACCAATGAGAAAATTTTTAAACTTTAAAAAAAAGTTTATCATTCTCATCAGGGCTAGCCGACTAGATAAACTCTACCAAAAAATGTTAACGCTAATGATTATAAACCAAAAATTGGGCTACAACTCTAGCGAAGTGTAAAAACAAAAAATTTACATAAACATACATTTAATAAATTCAGGTTTAGTCAATTAATTTCTCTGGTGATCACTGTTTTGTTATACTCTAGATTTTCTAGTATTGAATAACAAAATTGTATCTGTGAGAAGAAGATGACTAGTCTTCACTTGTGTTTATTGACACATGATCAACAATTAATTCAGTAAATTATTTGTGATATAACATCACCCCGATGGAAAATCTCCCATCAAGAATAATATAAGAACTGAATCTAAAAAATTATGGTGCAAATTATGAAACTTTTTGCAATCCATACAATTTTAGAGCGATCTAGTTTCGAACCAATGAGAAAATTTTTAAACTTTAAAAAAAGTTTATCATTCTCATCAGGGCTAGCCGACTAGATAAACTCTACCAAAAAATGTTAACGCTAATGATTATAAACCAAAAATTGGGCTACAACTCTAGCGAAGTGTAAAAACAAAAAATTTACATAAACATACATTTAATAAATTCAGGTTTAGTCAATTAATTTCTCTGGTGATCACTGTTTTGTTATACTCTAGATTTTCTAGTATTGAATAACAAAATTGTATCTGTGAGAAGATGACTAGTCTTCACTTGTGTTTATTGACACATGATCAACAATTAATTCAGTAAATTATTTGTGATATAACATCACCCCGATGGAAAATCTCCCATCAAGAATAATATAAGAACTGAATCTAAAAAATTATGGTGCAAATTATGAAACTTTTTGCAATCCATACAATTTTAGAGCGATCTAGTTTCGAACCAATGAGAAAATGTTTAAACTTTAAAAAAAGTTTATCATTCTCATCAGGGCTAGCCGACTAGATAAACTCTACCAAAAAATGTTAACGCTAATGATTATAAACCAAAAATTGGGCTACAACTCTAGCGAAGTGTAAAAACAAAAAATTTACATAAACATACATTTAATAAATTCAGGTTTAGTCAATTAATTTCTCTGGTGATCACTGTTTTGTTATACTCTAGATTTTCTAGTATTGAATAACAAAATTGTATCTGTGAGAAGAAGATGACTAGTCTTCACTTGTGTTTATTGACACATGATCAACAATTAATTCAGTAAATTATTTGTGATATAACATCACCCCGATGGAAAATCTCCCATCAAGAATAATATAAGAACTGAATCTAAAAAATTATGGTGCAAATTATGAAACTTTTTGCAATCCATACAATTTTAGAGCGATCTAGTTTCGAACCAATGAGAAAATTTTTAAACTTTAAAAAAAGTTTATCATTCTCATCAGGGCTAGCCGACTAGATAAACTCTACCAAAAAATGTTAACGCTAATGATTATAAACCAAAAATTGGGCTACAACTCTAGCGAAGTGTAAAAACAAAAAATTTACATAAACATACATTTAATAAATTCAGGTTGAAGATAAACTTTTCAGAACGGTTCAGAATGATAAACTTTTTTTAAAGTTTAAAAATTTTCTCATTGGTTCGAAACTAGATCGCTCTAAAATTGTATGGATTGCAAAAAGTTTCATAATTTGCACCATAATTTTTTAGATTCAGTTCTTATATTATTCTTGATGGGAGATTTTCCATCGGGGTGATGTTATATCACAAATAATTTACTGAATTAATTGTTGATCATGTGTCAATAAACACAAGTGAAGACTAGTCATCTTCTTCTCACAGATACAATTTTGTTATTCAATACTAGAAAATCTAGAGTATAACAAAACAGTGATCACCAGAGAAATTAATTGACTAAACCTGAATTTATTAAATGTATGTTTATGTAAATTTTTTGTTTTTACACTTCGCTAGAGTTGTAGCCCAATTTTTGGTTTATAATCATTAGCGTTAACATTTTTTGGTAGAGTTTATCTAGTCGGCTAGCCCTGATGAGAATGATAAACTTTTTTTAAAGTTTAAAAATTTTCTCATTGGTTCGAAACTAGATCGCTCTAAAATTGTATGGATTGCAAAAAGTTTCATAATTTGCACCATAATTTTTTAGATTCAGTTCTTATATTATTCTTGATGGGAGATTTTCCATCGGGGTGATGTTATATCACAAATAATTTACTGAATTAATTGTTGATCATGTGTCAATAAACACAAGTGAAGACTAGTCATCTTCTTCTCACAGATACAATTTTGTTATTCAATACTAGAAAATCTAGAGTATAACAAAACAGTGATCACCAGAGAAATTAATTGACTAAACCTGAATTTATTAAATGTATGTTTATGTAAATTTTTTGTTTTTACACTTCGCTAGAGTTGTAGCCCAATTTTTGGTTTATAATCATTAGCGTTAACATTTTTTGGTAGAGTTTATCTAGTCGGCTAGCCCTGATGAGAATGATAAACTTTTTTTAAAGTTTAAAAATTTTCTCATTGGTTCGAAACTAGATCGCTCTAAAATTGTATGGATTGCAAAAAGTTTCATAATTTGCACCATAATTTTTTAGATTCAGTTCTTATATTATTCTTGATGGGAGATTTTCCATCGGGGTGATGTTATATCACAAATAATTTACTGAATTAATTGTTGATCATGTGTCAATAAACACAAGTGAAGACTAGTCATCTTCTTCTCACAGATACAATTTTGTTATTCAATACTAGAAAATCTAGAGTATAACAAAACAGTGATCACCAGAGAAATTAATTGACTAAACCTGAATTTATTAAATGTATGTTTATGTAAATTTTTTGTTTTTACACTTCGCTAGAGTTGTAGCCCAATTTTTGGTTTATAATCATTAGCGTTAACATTTTTTGGTAGAGTTTATCTAGTCGGCTAGCCCTGATGAGAATGATAAACTTTTTTTAAAGTTTAAAAATTTTCTCATTGGTTCGAAACTAGATCGCTCTAAAATTGTATGGATTGCAAAAAGTTTCATAATTTGCACCATAATTTTTTAGATTCAGTTCTTATAAGGTAAATTATGTTTGTCTTTTATAAATATAATAAACTAATTATAATAAACTTTAGCTTAGAAACTACCCTAAAATATGGAGAAAAAATCCGAAGTTTGGAAACATTTTAAAAGACCGAATGCCAATACTGCTCAGTGTATTCAATGTAATAAGTTGATTAGTTGCAAAGGCAATTCAACAGGCGGATTGTTACGTCATTTGAAGTCAACTCATAACATAACTTTAAAAACACAAAACACTGAAGGTTCTGATGATATTGATGATATCCAGATTCCATAAAAAAAATTAAAGTACAATCGTCCATACTAAAGTTTACGAAACGTCAAACACTTGCTGAAATCGTGGCTAGACTTGCTGCTAGAGATCATTTTTCAATTCATGGAATATGTAATTCGAAATTCATAAGAGAATCTATATGTTCCAGACGGTTTAAGCTACCAAAACATAAGCATAATGTTATGAAATTAATACACACCTACTATGACTTTGCTAAAACAAATTTAATTAAGAAATTTGAATATCATAAAAAACAAAATCAAAAATGGACGAATGGAGTAGTTTAAAAAATCATCGTTATTTAAACGTTAATGTTCACACAAGTGGTCATTTCGATAGCTTAGGGCCGGTTCATATTAAGGGAAGTTGTCCAGAGGATGTTGTGCAAGAATTAGTTGAAAAAAATCTAAACGAATTTCAACTTAAAACATCTGATATTGTTGCAACGTCAACTGATGGAGCTGCAGTTATGGTGAAGTATGGAACATGTTCTAAACATTTCCACCAAACTTGTTACAATCATGCCCTTCACTTGGCAGTAACAATAGATTTCCTTTATAAAAGAAATATTACATTAGATCCAGAAGACAAAAATATCTCAGTTGATAATGCTGATAGTGATGATGTTGAATCTGACTATGTGGATGATAACGACGACTATACTATCGCATCCGAAAGTATTGATGATGATGAAGTGATTGAGGAGAACGATGATGATGTTGATCTTGATGGTGAAGTTAAAGAGATAGATAATGTTCGTAAAACTAGACCATCTTGCTATTGTTCGTAAAACTAGACCATCTTGCTATTGTTCGTAAAATTGTAAAAATTTTCAATTCACCTACCAGAAACCCAATTTTACAAAATATGTAGTCGCAAAATATGGAAAAGAGCTGGCCTTGCTACTGGATATTAAAAGCAGATGGAATAGCATCATAACAATGGTAAAACGATTTTTGAAACTGAAAAATTGCGTCTCGGAAGCTTTGCGTGATATATATATATTAAAGATTTATATAATCCAGAGATGATTTTATCTTTAAAGGAATTGATTAGCGTCCTGAAACCAGTTAAATTAGGAATGGAAGCCCTAGGTCGGACAGATGCTAATCTTATTACAAGTGAAGGGATAATAAAATTTTTATATGATGAACTAGAATCACAAAATACAACTTTATCAAATAAAATGCTTCAAGCGATTCAAAAACGCATCGATCAAAGGCGCAATAAGGAAATTGTGTACCTGGTAAAATATTTGCAGAATCCAAAATTAAAACCCTCCTTCAATAATGACATTGACAAGTCAATACCAAAAAATCTTTATATAAATTAGCAACAGATTTAATAATACGACTGTTTGGAAGCCAAAAGGATGATGCTCTTGTTAATAATTCTGAATCCGAAATTGAAGGAATATTGAATGAAAATGAAGGTACTTGCCCAAGCACTTCATTGTTAAACAAATTAGAGGATGCTATAGCTGCGTCATTGAAAAACAAGCTACAAATTGTCGGCAATACTATCGAAAAATCGATACAAAAAGAATTCCAAATATATGAATCAAATGGTTGAATTTCATGGATCGTATAACGTATTTGATAATAATAATTAATATTTTATTATTTTGTTTTTCCTCAAATTACCCCGTTTTAATTGAATATAATTTTTATTATTTAATCTATATATTTCGGGCTAGGCCCATCTTCAGGATTATTAATAAAAAAAAATAATCCATTTTTATTAATAATCCTGAAGATGGGCCTAGCCCGAAATATATAGATTAAATAATAAAAATTATATTCAATTAAAACGGAGTAATTTGAGGAAAAACAAAATAATAAAATATAAAATTTTAAACCCGGCAAAACAAGGTTATAATATGAATAATAATTAATAATTAAAAAAAAACAAATATTTTACTCTTTTTACACAAGAAGTGAATATTATTTTTTAGTTAGTGATATACCTATAAACAAGTTCCTATTTATGTAAATGAATTTTTAAAAATTTTAATAAATATTTTGTATTTCATATCACAAATATTAATTTAATTTTTTTCCCGGGAATTCCCGGGAGATTGTCTTTTATCACTCCCGGATTCCGGGAATTCAAAAACAGTCGGGAAAGTTACCCTCTAATGATGAGTTTGTGCTATGTACAGTTGAACGTAGCGCATAAGCTATTTCCCCCAGATGTGAATCCCAGTTGTTGTGTAAACCTTTAATGTATGATCTGATCGCTGATAGTATCGACCTATTTACCCGTTCAGAAGCGTTGCTTTGAGGACTGTAAACTCCAGTCTGTATATGTTGGATATTAAATTCCGATAATAGATGTTGAAAAGATTTGCTAATAAATTGTTTTCCATTGTCACTGTGGAGACACTGGAACACCATATGTCAGAAAAATTTCATTCCTCAAGATTGCATTCACTGAAAGTGAAGTTGCATGTGTAAGAGGTTTGAGTAGTAAAAATTTAGATAGATGATCAAGGACAATCAAGAGAACCGTATACCCGGATTTTGATCTGGGATACGGACCCAAAAAATCAATATAAATACGCTGCCATGATCGATCTGTTACAAACCGAGATTGTATTGGCGGACACAATGTCTGGTTTGTTGCCTTTGATTGTTTGCAGACATTACACGACACGATATAGTCATGAGCTTGTGACGCCAGTAATAGAGGCGACAAAGACCCAACAAAGTCTTCTTCACCCCACCATCAGCTGTTATACAGTTGTCGTAATGTTCCTTGACCAATTGTGTTGTTAATGGTTTTAAAAAAAATCGTCGAGCTTTGATATGTCATCAAGATGAGCGAGTGCTTCGGCAAATTCCTCAGACTGCGTTTTGGGTTCCCTTACTGTGAATGATAGAAAAATTCATATGCTGGAATTTAGAATTCCATCTGGTTAACCGGCCACTCAAGTCTTTCAGTGACATAATCCACTTCAGACTCGAATGGTCGGTCATAATAGTAAATTTGTGGATTATTTGTTCTATAGATGACTGAAGAGACACATGCTTTGTAAGAAGCTTTCGTGTTAGTTGTAGGACTGTAGGAATGAGCACGTTTTTTAACTGTAGGAATGAGGACGTTGTTAATGCGGATGTTTAGTTTTGTATTCACCTCCTTCGTCCAAGTGATGAAAAGTGTAGAGGCAGACTCCTCAGTGGAAATTTCAGTTTTTTGGTTTTAAACCATTCATTAAGGGAGTTAAGGTATTCGTTCAACATATTGGTGAAATGTTCCAGATTGATTCCTGTGGCGAGGACCGTGCAGTCGTATGCATATGATATGATGGTTATCCACCTCACGGTAAACTGCTTAGATAGAGGTTGAAAAGTGATGGAGAGAGAACTCCACCATGTGGTACACGTTTTCATAGTGTTCTAATTTTTGATTTTGAATTTCTGAAATCCATATACGTTTGGCGGCTTAAGCAGTTACACAGTATTTAGGATGTCGTTTAGTCGGTTTGTCACTGCCGGCTTTTTTTTACTTTTTCTATTCGTACAACAGGATTTATGTCTGTTGGGAATTGGGATACTACAGCTTTTTTTAATATTTATATAATTAGAACTACGCGAAATTTATAACATTGGTTAGCCATTAAATGAAGTATTAGATGGATATTAGCTCACTATATATCCAGAACGTTTCCAGAGCTGCGGTGAAGTTAGTCTATGCATCTGCGTCGTAATATTTTTTTATAGTAAAATATTGTTCATAATTATAACATTTTGTTTCAATTGTATGATTTTGTGTTGTAAATTTATATGAAGATGTACAAATTTACAATGTACATTCGTTAGTATGGTCACTCTAATATAGAGTACTTAACGATACCCCGCGTAACGATATCAACTATTTTTATGTACGAATTAAATTAAATGTTGTATGGAATTCCGCTTATACTCTGGCATAACTATTTGGATATAAACGTTGATATCATATCGTTAATGAATAATTTTGATCTATAATGAAAGAAAACTTATAAAAGAAAGCTAAGAAATTTAATTTTATTTGGCTGACTAAAAAATTTTTTTACTTTGAAAATGATAATCAACATAATTAATCCGAAAACTATCTTATAAGTGAATTCTTCCTTAGTTGTTACTATAATAAATAATGAAATAAAGACGTTTATTGAGTATAACAAGTTTAAAATACAATACATTGAAAATTTTTGATAGATTTAATTTAACTCAAATCAAATCATCTAGACAATGGCCTTAGCCGTCTGCAAGGTTGCTTATTATTTTACGTGCGTTTATTTAAATTTAAGTTGTGAGTAATATTATAGTGATTTTTAAAAAAAATTAATAATTTATAGAAAATATATATCGAGAAACTAAAATATTGAGAGAAGATAACATAGAAATATAATAAAAATGATACAAAACAAAGTGTTAGTATGTGTTTATCAATTTTTAAAAAACATTTAAAATACCAAACAATTAAAAATTAAATTCATTTATCAGAACGCATCTAAAATTCAACACGCGAAGGAGATAGTTGTACAAGTTATCAACATCACAGTTCAGTATATAATATATAAGCGAACTCACTAAATGAAAGATATTCCCTCTTAAACCATATTTTTCTTTGATCTATAAAAATGGGACACAGTGCTACGAGATGACAGGTAGTTTCCTGTTCGCCTAAGTTACACAATGAACATTGATCGCATTGTTAGACCACGCATTTCCATTCAGCTTCAGAAGAGCTCCTCTTGCCTTAAAGATAATGCTTATTTTATGAGGTGCATTTTTATCAATAAAATTACGAGAAAAGCCCTCATGTTGAATCAAGTGAGCTAAATTTAATGCGTCAGACAAATCAATTATACCTATTTTTTCTAAAATTTGTTTCGTAATGTTTTTTAGATTTTGAATATCAGTAAAATCTAATCTAGATAAAATTCCGCATTTGGTAGCTATAATCTGCCACTGTGGTACCCAGAACGTATGCATTTCAATTGTTTTCATTGCCAATATTTTAACAATCCTTTGATCTGCTAATTGAAGAACTTTTATTATATAATTAAAATGTAGTTTTAAAGTATAGGAATAGAGTTTTTTAACATTTAATTCAACTTGAAACATATAATTAGGGGTATTCTGAGGTAGGAAGAGCAGTTTTTTAAAAAAGAAACGCTGTACCTTTTCAACCTCTTCGTATTTATTGTAACCAAAAACTTGTGCTCCATAGCATAGAACAGATCTTGCTGATGCTTCAAATAACTTTATCTTACCTGATATAGCAACGGAATTGTGAGCATCAAAATTTGACCAAGCGGCATTGATACCTAGTTTAGCAGCTTGTGCTCTATCTACTAGATGTGGCTGGAAGGGTAGTTTAGGTGTAAGTATAACTCTCAGATATTTATACCTGTTCACAATTTCTATTTCCGTATTTTTGTAATGCCAAATTTCATTATTTGCTCTTTTACCACACTGAAAAAAACATGTCCTATTTCCAATCGAAATGCAACTGTCTCAACCTCACCGTGCGGTCACATATGGCGAATTAAACTACGAAATTGAACAACACTACAATTATATATCGATGAAGTTGAGACAATCACACAAAATATTTATGTGAAAATAAAATATAGTTCAATTAATCTCAAATACTTAAACTTTAAAATGAAAAATTCATGATATAAGGCCAAAGAAAATTTTTTTCTGAGAAATATTTATTATCTTTATTCAACTACTGTTATATTGGATATAACACTTTATATTTTAAATAAACCTCATTCTGTTGTTAGGAAAATGTTATCTTGTAGTTGTCCCAATCACAGTGAAATTGTTTGCAAATAATTTTTCTTTGCATGAATAATCAACTGCCAACTTCGAGATGAGGTTGTCATGAACTTCAATTTTTTTTCAGTGCACCATTACAAAATATCAATGATTTTGGATTTGTTTAGAATCTAGATTAACTGACAAGTTCCATTGATCACAATACTTTTCGAGGGCATTGATCATTTTTTGTAAACCGTCCGGTGTTTGAGCTAGTAATACAATATCATCCGCGTACATCAGAAGTTTAAGAGCAAAATCTCCTATCACTAATCCTCCCTCAAGATAATCCGCAAGATCGTCCAAAAATAGCGAGAACAACAAGGGACTTAATAGGCATCCCTGTTTAACCAACATATTCGAACTAAAGAATTGAGAAATATTTTTTCCATCCCAAACGGCAGCTTCTGTATTTTTGTATATGCTTTTGAGTATCTTTATAAATTTTGTAGATACCTTGAATAAATAATTTATAAAACAGGGCCTCGCAATCAATAGAGTCAAAAGCAGCTCTGAAATCTACAAAGAAAGCATAAACTTTTTGTTTTGGGGAGTTGACTATAATTTTAATACTGCTACATAACGAGAAAATACAATCCATTGTTAAATAGCCCTGTCAAAAACCAGCTTCATACTCATTTAAAATATTTGTTTCTCTCACAAAGTGTTCAAGGCGTTTCAGAAGAACACCACAAAAATTCTTAGCAACTGAGTTTATAAATAAAATGCCTCTATAGTTGGATGCAAGGTTTATATCACCCTTTTTGAATAAAGAGAATATGATGGATTAAGAGAAATACTACGGAATATTACCCGTTTCAAAAATAGTATTAAAAGTTTTAACCAGGGCTATCAAAAATGAATCAGGAGCATTTTTATAGAATTCATATGGTATTCTATCCACTCCAGGAGCTTTGTTGTCTTTAGCGTCCTTTAAGATAACTTTTACTTCGGAAAATTCAAATGGCTTATCTAGACCGTCAACAAATATATTTGGTTCCGCATAAAGAGGAGAGGGAGTATTTTGTTCTGGGTATAGCAGAGTTCTGAAATGTAAATATAAATCATCTACGCTAATGTTTTTTCCCACGAATAAATTTAGAGTTTCTTATTTCTCGTATAGCAGCCAATATTCTTTTGTATTTTGTATTTTACTTAGTTTTTCTGCTAAGCTTTTGTTGTAATCAGAATAATTCTGATTGCATAGATTTTTATATTCGCTATTTGCTTTAGAGTACACTCAACTACCTGTGAGAAGTTGTCTTTTTCAATTTCACGAAGACACTTAAATGATTTTTTCCTATATAGTTTTCAAACTATCCGTATCGAACCGTTTATTATGAAATTTGATTCCTTTATGACCATCTTTATTATAAATTGACATCGCATTAATAATTGAATGAAAATAACTAATATCTAAGTGCGTTTCTTCATTTTTTTGCGTAACTTCAGTTAAAATGTTATTGAGCTTTTTCTTATAGATAGTCGGGTTTTGTTTATTTCATAACAATTTTGGTAAAAGATTTTGTGTACTTTCTGGTTTATGATCTTCATTTACATATAGTGCACAAGTTATTGGCATATGATCTGAAAAGTTCTGAATAATTACCTCAAACTCTTTTACTAATTCTAATGAGTTCAACAATAATGCGCAAATGTCGTTAATAAATGAATCCATTACACCTACAAACGTCAACTCCTCCTGGTAGTCACTTGGGGTTCTACCATTTAAAACTATCGATCCTAAATCGCCCAAAAGATCTAAAAGTTTTTGCCTTTGAAATTAACTTTCTCATCTTTAGAATTTCTACATTGCGCTAGGTATGGGTTATTCAAGACTAGACTCTCATCAATCAGCTGTAAATTTCCAATTCTAACATTAAGATCACCTATGGTAATCAAATTTTGTGGGGGATACTATGAAAGGAAAGGCCTAAATTTTTCAAAATCATTCTCCAATTGATTGCAATTTAAATTCAATGGAATCATATGTAAGTTTTTATTATGAGTTGATAATGATAGAGATTGAAACTCACCATATTTTACGAGTTTCAAGTTATAAATAGATTTCAATGATTTCCTGAACCCATAAAGACATCCACCACTTGCACGCCCATATCTATTTATCTTTGCTGCAGCAATCCAACTGAGTTCGAAATCACTGAAATACTTACAATATTGGTCAATTTTGTTCTCTGTAACAAAGGTTTCGAACAGGAAAAACAAATCATAACTTTTAATAAACGTGAAAAAATTTGGAAAAAGTATCTTATTATTTAGACCTGCGATGTTGTAAGCAAGAATTTTAAACACATTCTGATTATCTTTTTGTCTAACATTGTTACGGCAGACGGCTTCTAATTGTTAATAGTTAGCACTTATAAAATCTCCCTTATCTTTTAATTCTAGTATAAAATCTGAAAGATCCGTTTTACAGATATCGTTCAATTGGTTTATTCCATTTTCGCCCCCTGTTGTCAATTCCCCAGCTGAGTTACAGATGAATGTGGTTTCATTTACAATAAGCTGATCTCCTTTAACATTAACATCAACGGAGGTATTTAGCTGTCGAATTTTCGACTTTAAAGCATTTAAAATCCTTCGCCGAGACCTTGTTTCTCGTGATAAATCTCTATTGATGTAAATTGAAGTTCCCTTAAGCTTATGTGCGTTTTTTAAAATGTTATAAGCTTCATCTGATGACGAAAACAACGCCAAAATTTGTTTTTTGGCTTTTCCAACATAAAACGCCTTTATAACATTCGCATTTTCCACACCCAATTTTTCTGCACATAGTTTCTTGATAGAATCCGTTGGGTTTCTCATATCCATCACACAACCACTAAAAATTAGATTATTCCTTTTGCTTCAGTTTTGTAATTGCTCCACCTAGGGTGACCAGACGTCCTCTTTTAAGAGGACATGTCCTCTTTTGAAGCCAAAAAAATGCGTCCGGTATCTTTTTTTAAAATAATGCGTTTTGTCCTCTTTTTTGGCCATTCTTCAAACATAAATCGTCAAACATTTTAGGTATTTAATTTGGCTTTTGAATAAAGTTTTTTTAATTACATTTTAATGTGCTGGTAATACTATCATCGAACGTGCATGAAAAAGCTTGAGATTTAACCAACTTTTTGTTATTAATTTTTAGTATTACCACAATGCAAATCTAGTTATATATCTATATATAAATACGTAAGCACTATTTTTGTGTTACAATTTCAAAATATGCGCCCCAACAAAAGTGATGACAATATGTGGAAGGGGGAAAAATATGAAGGTGTGTTTTTATGATTTTTTTCCATTATCTTGTTTTTTTCAAGCTATTTGTTTCACAATTCAAAATAAATTATATCAATTAATCACACTCTGAAATAATGTGTTGTAGCTATTTTATTGGGAGGTCTATTTACAATTTCCATTTACAATGGCCGAATTTTGGCCACTGGGCTCTTAATACTCCTAGTATTCTCTATTACCCATAAGGCTAAAGTTAGGTTTTTTATCGTTTTCTTTGAGTAAGATATATTTTTAAAAAAAATTTGCTCTCAAAATACTTTTCAAACAAACTTGGATCTCATTAATATAGTTTGCGATTAATGCCACACAATTTAACTGAAGAGAAAAAAATTCGTGCTAAATGGTGCAAAGTAAAAATTGAATGACTTAATTTAAATACGGAAGATCAAATATGATATATAACATCCCAACTGGAGAAACAGATAAAAACCAGAGTTATTCATATGCACGTGAAATAACAATCTACAGTTCAAAAATGAATTGAAATAAGCCAAAGTTGTTCGTTCACACAGTACTGTCATATATAACTTGTAAACTGCGATGGTTTAACAAATGCCCCAAATGATAGAGCATCCCACTAGAATACCATATAATACTGATCATAACACGAATTATTTATGACACATAAGCCCAGCACTGCTCAGATGAAACTCGACCAGCTCCTTGGATCACCGGATCGTGCATTAATACCAGCATTAGTAATATGTACATCGCCCACACCAATTAAAGTCTAGTTTGGCATTATAAGAGTTTCTGAATTCATAAATGAAAAAGAAATGAAACAGAAATAAAGAGAAATCAAAAAGAAATAGGAACGAAAAGGAAATGAAAAAGAAATTAAAAAGAAATTAAATAGAAATCAAATAGAAATGAAAAAGAAACGAAAAAGAAATGAAAAAGTAATGAGAAAGAAATAAAATAGAAATGAAAAGGAAAGAAAAAGAAATACCAGCAACAGTAATTTGTACATCGCCTAAAGATGTACAAATAAAAGAAATGGAAATAAAAAAATTACATTTTTATTACTTTATCATTACCTCATTACTTTTTATAAATTAAAAACTAATAACACTTGTTTTTATATTTCGCAAATATGTTTTTATTTTTATTTTCTAAAAATTTTTGCTCAATGCATTTCGGCTTACGCCATTATCAAGAGCGATTCAAAAAGTTTAAACTTTTTGAATCGCTCTTGATAATGGCGTAAGCCGAAATGCATTGAGCAAAAACTTTTAGAAAATAAAAATAAAAACATATTTGCGAAATAAAAAAACAAGTGTTATTAGTTTTTAATTTATATTAAAATGTTTCGCCAAGTGCCGACAGTCGACACAATTGAATTCATTACTTTTTCATTACTTTACCATTGCTTTATCATTACTACTCACTTTATCATTACTTTTTCATTACTTTTGCATTACTTTTCATTAGTTTTTCATTACTTTATCATTACTTTTTCATTACATTTTCATTATTTTTTCGTTATTTTTTCGTTACCTTTTGTTTAGTTTTTCAATGATAAAGTGAGCAAGAAGTAACGCAAAAATAGCGGAAAAATAACGAAAAAGTAATGAAAAAAAACGAAAAAATAACAGAAAACTGACGAAAAAGCAATGCTGCAAGACATGAAAACACTGTTTCTCTTGAGTGAAGTTTTATTCACGAGACGTAATTGGGTCGAGTTCACGAACGTAAAACGTTTTCATTTGGGGTAGGTAATGCAATTTTTTCTACAATAGTAAATAAACAAAGGGTGTTTATTATAAATTATTAAATTAGAAATTGACAACATAACATTCAAAATTCATATTCTATTTTTTCACGGTACCATACCATAGCAACAACAATTTGTTATTTAGGGGGAAAAAACATTTTCACAGGGATTAAGTTTGCATGAAAATAGACTTTTTATATGCTATCTTAGGAAAAAAGTTTTTTCATTGTGCATGCATGCTCAGATAGTAAATGTAATTCTTTTTATAACACCTTTTTTTTGGTTAGCTCGGAAATAATGTGAACCTTTTCTGATGAGTTTTAAAAATATTGACCACCCCCCTCTCACAATAAAAGTTTGTCCTCTTTTTTGTAATGCTCCATCTGGTCACCCTAGCTCCACCGTTTTTTTCAAGTTCTTGTTGCCCTAGTGACATCTGCGATATAATAGATTTTAGAGTGACACATTCCTTCTTGACGGCGTCCAACTCTAGTTTAACATCATTTTTTGTAGCCAGATGTTCCATTTTGATATCCATTAGACCAGAAAGAGCTTCCATTAATTTGCCTAAACTCATTTCTCCAAGTTTTTGGTTTGATTCGTTTTTTAGTCTTCTAGAATCAGGGGAAGGCTCCGGAGACTCCAGTTTCCTTTTATTTTCCTCCCCCATGTCGTTGGTATATTTAAAAAATAATTAAAATAGATTACGATAAATTTTTCTGCAAAAGAAGAATTTTGTTGTGGTTTTGCCGTTTTTCCTATTGCATCATGTTTTTATTTTTGTAAACATTGAACAGATATTGAAGCTAAATTAGGGTGAATACAGTGAACAGTTATTTCATTCATGCGTTTGATTGTCACAACGAACGTAATATATTTTTCAGTTTTATGCAAAACAATTTTTTCTTTTTTTTTTGGTTATGTTTTTTTTTTCAAGTTATTTCACAGCCACTTTTTGATTTAAACCTCACCAAACATATTAAAAAAAACAAAACTTTCTTAAACTATTGTTTAGAAAGAACCTCTTTTAGTTTCTTCCATCACTCATTTATCAGTTTATATATTTTTAAATTATTATTTTTTCAGAGCAATTTATATTACATGACTTTATATCTCAACGCTACAGTGCAACCTATCAATTGTTGTTACTATGAGCATCACTTTCATTTCCTATAATCCCAACAAATTTATCAATGGAATAGAATCAAAAAAATTCTGCACCAACCAATTGTGTAATGAAGTGTTAGTTTTGTATAATTTTTACATACTTTGGGTCGTCAAAGAAGGTATACAGTAACAGTTAATTTGGGACCTCGCCAAATCTTAAACACCGCTATCAACGCTTTTGCTTTTCATAGTATTATTAGCAGGAAATCGTAGATTTTATTTCTCAACTGATCAAGTTTTCATTTGCATTTGAAAGAAAAAAAATATCCAACAAATTTGGGTCAAAAACAATACCAAACATTGTCCGTCTATATGAAAAGGAAATATCAATTAAATAAAATCCTATACAAAATAAAATGTGTAAAATGCTATTTAATTGTGATAGAAAAAATTGAAAAACTGTGACCGCCTACAAATAATAAAACAATAGTTAGAGGATATTGGAAATATTATTATATGGATTGCAATAACCTTAGTTAGGTCGGATCTGTTATTTTATGAGAGTTGTATATTTTTTCTGATCACAAGAAATAGTATATTTTGCTACAAGAGCAAAGGATGAAAACATCGTTTTTTGGTGAATGAACATTTGTTTCTACGAGACACGCTGGCGCCGAGTTGGGCAAGTTTACGAACACAAACGTTTTCATCTCCCAAATAAAATCTACGGCAGAAAATATAAACTATATTTATTATAAACAGATTCAGAGCAATACAATATATAATACAACCATCTTATGATAGTAAGTAATGATAACGGTGTATATCTAAGTGTGCCAGGTATTTCGGACAACATGAGATCGGTTTCAACAGTTGATCCTACGAAAGCGTTCTGCATTCCTAATATAATCCTCAAAGCGACACTAAACAGCAGACAGACGTTTAATATTTGTCATCTTAATTCTCAGAGCATTCTTCCAAAAATGGATGAAATAAAGTCAATCTTTGCTAATGTAAACACACATGCTATATGCGTCTCCGAAACGTGGCTAAAGTCTTATATGTCTGATAAGTCGATAGCCCTTGAAGGCTTTAATATTTTCAGAAATGATAGAGCATTGAAACGGGGAGGAGGTGTGTGCATATACATCAAATTTTCAATTCCTGCGAAAGTTGTTTATGAGACTAAAAATGTAAACTTTGATTTTCTCTTCATTGAAATAATTGTTTCGGGTTCGAAGATAATACTAAGGGTGGGTTACATACAATCCACCGGGCACTAATCTGTTGAATGAGCTAGAAACTATTTTTAACGACTTCTTCATCAATTACTCTGATTTTATCCTGGTTGGTGATTTTAACTATGATTTTATGTGTGTGCGTAAGGAAACTAGGGAGTTCAATGATCTTGTAAATAGATTCAATATACGTGTATGTAATAATGGGCCTACGCATTTCACTGCAACATCTTCATCCCTGCTTGACCTTGTATTGTGCAACTCTGACAGGGTTTCCTTCCTTAATCAAATTAAAGTACCAGGAATCTCTCGACATGATTTGATATTCTTTGCTTATAACATCGTGCCACCAGTTGATAATAATACTGTTACTTTCAGAGACTTTGCTAAAATAAACTACGAAAAATTGATAACATATTGTAATGGCTTACCATGGGACCAAATTTATAGTAGGGTTGATATTAATTCGCAGGTACAATTGATTAATGATCTAGTAAATGACATCAAACCCATCAAACGGTTTGTGCCCCTGAGAACTATTGATATATCATTGTCTTCACGGTGATGGTTTTCTGCGGAGAAAAAAGTGGTATAAGAGATAGGGACAAAGCTTACCATAGTAGGACTAGATTTCGTACAGATGAGAACTGGAAAGTATACACTTGTCTGAGGAATAAATTAACGTCTCTGAAGCGTAAAATGCGATTTGATTTTTTGAATAAAAAGCTTGATTCAAATCTCCCATCAAGAGTTTTCTGGAGAAATGTAAAAAGCCTTGGCGTTGGAAAAAGCAATGAGCACGTTCAGGTACCGTTTTCTCCAAATGATGTGAATACATACTGTTGTACACCTATTACTGAGCCTGTTATTGATACGAACACTAGCATGATCTTTAGTGACATTGATCCTAACTCTCGCCAACAGGCATTTGAAAATATTTCTTACCAGGATCTTCATAAATCAATCTACTCTATAAAATCTCAATCCGTTGGCCTGGACAACATATCGTTGAGATTCATGCCCGTAATTTCGCCATATATTTTGCATACATTTAATAGCATTTTGACACAATCTTTCTTTCCTAAGAGATGGAAGATTGCTAAAATAATTCCAATCCCTAAACTGAAAAACCCTAAAACAATATCGGATTTAAGACCAATAAGTATCCTATCAACTCTGAGTAAAGCGATTGAAATTATTATGAAGGATCAAATAGAGAATTATCTGCTAACGAACGATTTATTATGGGAATTCCAGTCAGCCTATAGACCGGGTCATAGTACTACTTCTGCCTTCTGAATATTACTGATGATATTAGACGCAAAGCGGATGCTAACAAGTTTACTGTTCTGGTACTTTTGGATTTTTCAAAAGCCTTTAATTCTATAAACTTTAAGAAACTATGTAGAAAACTTTCAAGACTTTACAATTTCTCATCATCCTCCTGTAAGTTGATTTATTCTTATTTGTTGAGAAGAACACAAATAGTTAAGATTGGTAGTGTGCGGTCAGATGAAATGTCATTATATGAAGGTGTACCGCAAGGGTCTGTTTTGGGACCTCTGTTATTTTCACTTTTTGTAAACGATATCTCTTCTTGCTTAAGGTTCTCTAAGTTTCATATGTACGCAGATGATCTCCAAGTTTATTTGGGTGATGAATTTAATGCAAGGGTTTCTTGTTTGGAAAAATGATGACATTAAGAGAATTTTGAAATGGGCACATGATAATGGCTTGCTTCTGAATGCCAAAAAACTCAATCTATTATTATTTATAAACATAATTTGTTGAATAGTGCTTTTCCTAATGTTGTCGTGGATAATGAGGTGATTAATTACTCAACTTCTGTGCGAAATCTGGGGCTTATTGTTGACTCTACACTGTCAAGGGAGGAACATATTGATACAATATGTAGTCGTGTGTATGGCATTCTTCGTTCTCTATGGAAATTAACGGCATCTACTAATATGAAATTGCGACATAGGCTATTTATGGCTTATGTTTTGCCACATTTTTTGTACTGCGATGTAGTCTTGTTTGGTATGTTTGATAAATGCATGCATAGGTTAAGAATGTTGTTCAATGCATGTGTAAGATATGTCTTTTCGTTGAGAAAATATGACCACGTTTCGGCTTTTTCTAAACTAATCCTGGGATGTGAAATTGAAAAATACTTTGAATTTCGTACTTGTTTATATATCCATAAGATTTTAAGCAACAAGAGTCCTTCATAACTACATAGTAAACTTATGTTGTCCAACTCTAGGCGAACCGGGCATGTTATACTACCTGTAAATAGGTTTCGTATTATTTTAAACTCCTCATTTATTGTTCTTGGAGTTAGTATGTACAACGCGTTACCGCAGACTATTCGGTCGTCAAAATTGTGAATTTTGTTCGTCTCTACAAAAAGTATTACAATTTTGAAATATGTTTGAACGAGGATAAATCCTGATATCATATACATAAAATTTATAAAATAAATATAGATTGCTCTATTATACATGGAATCTGTGTTGTGGAATCTCGTTTGACCTTACTCGGAATGCTGCATATATTTTTAGTTTTACTTAAACTGTATGAAAATTGCACTAATGATTTGTTTGTTGAATGACTGTGATAATTAATTAATTTTACTGCAAGTTGCAATATGTGATATTGATAAAAATTTATCTTTTCTTATTTTCACTTTTTGACTAGTATAAGAAATTATTAATGTAAATAGAAGCCTATAGAGCTTAACTACAGGAAATAAATTAAATAAATAAATAAACTATTAAATTAGATTTTAGAAAACAACAATTAGTGGAGTCATATTAGATATAAAAAAGGCTTAAACTTCGGAATAATTCCGCGTTCCATATTTTTTATGGAACCTTTTGCATATGGTTCTACATAGTAAAAACGGGTGCTAATTGTTTGTGTCTAAAAACAACAAATAACTGCACATTCACTTGTAAAATGAAATATTTCGCATATAAACCGAAGGAATGTTATGAAAATGGGTGACTAGTAGTTTTCAAGTTTGCTGAACACAAATTTGATGCCAGATTATAGAAATTCAAAATGGCTGATGGAAATCGAAAATATTACAAAAATAGCCGTGCTACAAAAATACTAATTTAAAAACTGATTTATTTTAACATTTAGTTGTGCCGCTGTGAGTAAAACGTTGTACATACATTCAGACTGAAAGGAAGAGTACGCCCTTGGTTCAATGGTTCGCTCTTGGTCCTCGCTTCGCGTCGGGCTTCAAAACGAACAGCGACAATAATTTTCTTTCAGTCAATGATATGTAAATAACTATTACACAAGTGGGAAAAAAACACTTTCTACGGGACTGAACCTGCATGAAAATAGACTTTTCATATACTATCGTAGAAAAATAAAATTTCTCAATAAATGTTTAATAACGAAACCTTTTTTTTATTTGTTTACGGATAACTGATTCAGTCTTTAATTGTTTTAATATAGTTTTTTGTTATGTATTATGAAAATAAATGAATTTAATTTGTTTTTTCTGAACACCGTCGCTACAAGGTTGAAAATTGATCCATTCATATGACATTCAAATTTCATTATAATTTTTGATTTGTTATACAAATAAATTAATCTTCTTTAATTTGTTAATATCGGTTTGCTCTTACAAGTACATGTTTGTTAATGACTCTATTATGACAGTGAAACAAATTCCGTAAAGTTTTTTACTTCTAGTCAAAACAAGTCGTTCACATCGTGTGTTTGTTTTCAATTACATGTAAGATTTCATGACATCTCAAATTAAGCAAAACCATTATTGATATTTATTGTTGTTTTGAGGAGTCATCTTTCGTTTAAAAAATTATAGCAATAAAAACTTTTATAAATACTGATAAATGATATATATCACTTTAATATGGTAACATCAAAAAATGTTATACATACTTCTCATATATAACATACCTAGCATTTTAATGTTACAAAAACATATTAATGGATGACTGTCCATTTAGCACATACTATGAAAAATCATCGCAGAAGATTAATATTTTCACAAAATAAAGAAACGATATGGAAGTACAATGTATTTCTATTAATCCCAATAAAAAAAGTTTTTGTAAGTAGTATTAATATTTTTATTTTGTATATTACATCCTCTTATTTCTCCTTAAGATTTTTCTTGTCATTCAATGAAATCTTTGCGTTAATGCAAAATAATAAAATACATAATTAATAAACTAGTTCTGAAAGTTATATTGAAAATCGTATTAGGAAAATAAGAAGAAATGGAAAATAAGAAAATCATAAAATGTTCAACTATCAAGTTCAGTTATCAAGTTAAAACCCATATAAATAAAATCAAATCGGTATAATTATCGTTTCAACTTTCCTTCTTGTTTTATAACATTTTCTTTCAATTTTGAACTAGTTCGATAGATTTTCCAATAAAAATCAATCAATCAAAACAAAACAAATATGTAAGAGTGTAACATTATAATAGTCTGCAATAATTTTTTTTGTTTATACAACAATTCGCTAAGTAAAAAATTTATAGGTGAAAACTTTTCACTTCACACAACAATAAATTTCGCTATATATGAACACTATTATTATTTGAAAAATAATAAAAAAAAACTTTTTCACAAAAACAGAAAAATTGGATATACCTTATCTGTTTATTTTCTACACAATTCATTCGTTCATTTATAAATTTTACTTGTCTTTTGTTCGAATTTCGTTTTGGTACACATCTCATTTTACACTTATGTTAATATTTTAGTGCATTTTCTTATAAAAAAGTCGTTTATATTAAAAAATAAAGTGACTACTTGTTTTAATTTTATACTGTCTGCAACTGTAGAGGGTTAACCGTTTTCCCGATTCCCGTAGTACAAAGATAATATCAAAATAAACAGTTGTTTGACATATATCTCCCATCACTTTGTTCAATAACGTTTCCAGATGGTGTAACAAAGTTTCATCACTTTCTTGTGAAATTGATCAGTTCCTGGTTATATACATTGAGAACTTGTATTAAAGTTTCTTTGAAATCACTTCAGGACCGAAGGGTGTAGGTTGCTCTAAAGAATCTGGACCACAATCTTTTCATATGACAAAACATTTATAAAAGTTTCATCCAAATCGCTTCATAATTTTAGTTAGTAGTGTAATATGCAACCAAAAAAATTTATACGGAAGTGATAAACCGGAGGTTGAATTGCAGAATTACAGAAAAGCTTACAAAAACATTTAAAACTATCTTCATACTACCTAACCTCCTCCCCTCATCTGCTGCCCGATGTTCTCTCTCCATATTTGATTCAACTTCACCCAAAAATTCAAACTCATCCCTTCTATCTACGAACTTTTAATAAAATTTCATTACACCTTTTTCCTAGACTACTTCTTTTTCAGTGTCATCAATTTCTTACTATTACAAATCTACATATTTTGCTTATGTGTCAGCAAAACTGATTGATGAACGAGCTTGCAGTATCACAAGAAACACAACAAAAATGAAAAAATCATCAATTATACGGTAGACCCCCGTTACTTTGATGCCACACTCCAAAAATTAAACAGTTCTTTCTCATGTTGACTGAAACGTTTTACCACAGTTTCTTACAAAATCATTTCACAACTGTAGAGTGTTGTGTGGATAAAGGCCTAAAAAATACACAACAAAACTTTAGCCGGAAGTGACAAACCGGAAGTAAGTATGAAAAATTATATCCAATACTACAAAAACCTTATATACCAGGTTTCAACAAAATTGAATGACAGTCGGGACAACTTATTATTGAAGTTTAATGCCCAGGAGAGCCAAACAACCCTCACTTCCCCACTTGTTCAAATTTTGAAAATGATTCAGATCTTCCATGCGATGCGTAGATGAGTGTATATGATCTACAAAACCATCGAGCGTCAAACCTATTTTTGTGTGTTTTTTTTTGGCGATTTTTTGTGCCGTATATGAAAATTTCAACAAACTTTTTTATGCGACTCATGCAATTTTTTATGCGGTCCCTAATCCCTATCCCCGCACAAAAACAGGTTTCAGTGTACACACTTAAGTTTCATCAAAATGCGTTTGCGTTACAAAAATTACGCTTAATTTTTTGACATTTTTTTCTTAAAAAAATCAAAAAATGAGTTAGCAATGATTAATCGGTTTTGGACAAAATCGATTAAACCGATTAATATGTTCAATTTTACACTGATTAATCGAGTTTTAAAATATATATATAATTTTATAAAAGATTAAGCAATTATTCATCCATATAGATAGATTTTTAATATGTATTTCTAGATTTTATTGAGTGTTTATCGGTATATACGAAAGCAATGAAATGGTTACCATTATCTGGCTGATAATTGTAATTCACTAGACTAAAATTTAATAAACTGAATGGAATAAGTTAGGATTTTTATGATCAATTAAAGTTATTAAGCTAAAGTACCTAAGAGAATCAATTGGATTAATTCAATTAAATTCATGTTTGGTTTTCTAACTCAAGAAGAAGAGTTTTAGGTTTAGACAGAAAAGTTTGTTAAGGGAAACCTAACAATCTCTCGAATTGAAAAACAATCAAATGATTCTGTGTTATTTGAGTTTAATCGTTCAAAAAATAATAGTTAATTTAAAAAACTATTCAATTTTAGTCTAGTGAATTATAATTCACAATATTTTATAAGAACTTCTTCACTAAAATGAAAACCATAATTCCATATGCATAAAACATTCGAAGCAACTTAGAATTTAATTCTATTATGTACTTATGAAGCACAGTGAATCTATAGTAATCCCATTTAAAGGCATTCTCAATTATCGAAACAAAAAACTAGCTGCATTGAAACATCTTTCAGATATAACAGAAAAAGCGATATAAATTTTCTCAAATAGGTTGTGACGTTTCGTTTGTTCTTATTTTGAGAATTATTATGTATTTTTCAATATCTGTTAATTTATTTAAAAAAACAGTATTAGTAATAATACCAGAATTACAGGGGCCGTATTCCCGAACACATAAATATGAAGTTGGACAATATTGTGAAGTTTGAATGTCATCAAACGATAGCGGTAAAGATTTTCCGAAAAAACAAATTTCACAATATTGTCAAAATTTAATCTAGACGATATTGTGAAATTCGTTTTTCGTAAAATTGTTACCGTTACCGTTTAATGTTATGCAATACAATCCCTTAATCCTTAATCCCACACAGAAATATAATTATTTGAGAGTTCGCTATTATTTTCGTTCAAAATATAGCAAACTTCCTCTCTCTGAATTTCGTCAAATTTTTCTGTCTATCAGTGTCGAAAGTCGAAACGTAGGGGGGGGGGGTGGTCTTATATTTGCACATTTTTTAGAATAACTCAAAAACTGTGCACCGCGAAATTCTAAAAAATTGCAATTGTTCTTAAATTCGGTGCTCTTTCAAATGACACCCCACTCGCTTAGGTCAAAAAAGTTTTTTTTCACCCTTCCCCACCCCAATCCCTTAAAAGCACAACAATATAATTATTTGAGACTTCGATGTAATTTTCGTTCAGAGTTTATCAAACTTCTTGTCTCTGTGAATTTTTTCAAATTTTTCTGTTAATTAAGCTCGAAATGCAAGGGGGGACCAACTTTTTGTGTCACTTTTTTGACAATAATTAAAAAAACTATGCATTGCAAAATTCTAAAAAACATGGCAATGCTTCTAAAATCAAGTGCTCTTTCAAATGACACCCCACTTGACCTGGTTCTAAATGATGTTTTGACCCCTTATCATTCCCACCCCTTTAATAAATATAGTTATGAGTATCTGCCACTTTTCTATATTTTTCATTAAAAACCTACTCATTTTTCTATCATTCCAAATACATTTCAAGATTTTCGATGAAATAGCGTCTGAGTTAATCAGGGCAATAAAACAGAGAAAACGTCATTTTTCAGAATTATACAAAAAATGGTGAGGTGTAAAATTCCAAAATACATTTTTAAGGAATGCTAAAATGAAGCCCTTTCATATGATACCCTACTCGTCTCGATAAAAAAATGTATGTTCTCAAAGGCTTCACATCGTACCTCTGTAAAACAAACGAACACAACTTTATTTATTTTTTAACCCGCCATCTTATCGATTTATGGTTCACCATCGATTGTGGACCATCGATTAATAGTTCACGAGGTAATCGAAATAATGTGAAAAACACGTTGTTCTCTCGCCAATAGTGTTCCGCATAAAAAACGGAACCCTAAAAACAATGGAATGTGAGTGTACAATGGTTGTGAATAATAATTTGCAAAAACCTTATATATCAAGCAAGATTCATTAAACTTTGAAGTCATGATTTTTTTTTGGGCGAGGTGACCATGTAGTTAGTCATAGGCTGGCATGTAAACTGCTAAGTCCCTTATGCCATCCTCATATTCAAGAGCTGAAGACCTATTTGAAAAAAACCAATAGTCTTAATAGTCTGCTTTGCACAAATCTTCTATCCTAGTTTGATCGTAACATGCCACTTTGGAGCCGTAATAAGGCTAAACAATCTCCTACAAGGTGAGAGAGTGTTTCATCCTCTTCAAGAGAAAAACAGCATGTTGGATCATTATCTACTCGAAGCCGTACCAAATGTTTGTTCACATTATGGTGACTTTTTAGTAGTCCCACCATTAGCCTGCAGTCTGACCGGGTCAGATTTAACAGAAATTCGTCGGTTTGCGGGCTCAACTCTGAAGTGTACGTCTTGAAGACCTTGCAGCCTGTACCAATTGCTGGTTCAGGGGCTCTGGGCATATGAGCCTTCTTGCGGAGCTCTTTGCTAATTAATTAGCTTTTTCGTTCTCGAGATTGGCACTGTGTCCTGCTGTTCATATCAGTGATATTCTGTTCTTGGGCCCGAGATAATTCAAGGACCTATAATATTCTTGCACTATTTTTTTTAATAGCGTTGCTTAGCTTCCCAGAGTACTATGGTATTATGGCGAATACCTCAATCTGAAAGACTGTGCCGTATTCGCCAAGTGGAAATTGCAGCTCAAGATCTCCATTTCTGAAGTAGACCGCAGCTCCTGCAACATTTCCAGTGAGAGATCTATCTGTGTGATGTCGAACGTGTTGATCGTACTGCCCAATAGCAAATCAGCTACAGACCCGTCCTCTATCGTTAGAATTACAACTCTATATACTGCTTTCGAAAGGTAGTTAGAGGTACTGTGTCATCAGTCGGCATGGACAAATCTGTCAGGTGTTCTGCCAGATCTCTCTATAGCGCTTAATGATATTTCCTATAGTCCCTTATACTTCCCAATAATTCGAGCCTTTTTGTAGCCTTAAGAGCCTCCATTCTTACAAATATATGCAAGGGAGGAAGCCCTTATAAAGCCTGCAGCATTGTTTTAGGCGTTGTTCTGAAAGCACTAATGATAAGTTTGAAAGCCTTTGTACCGCCTCCAGTTTATTGATCGCACTCCAACAAGAGTTATCGAGAGCCATGCACGAGACCCATAGGGACAACTGTTTTGTACAGCCAATAAACCATTTTCGGAGTCAGGCCCTATTTTCCGCCAAAAGCCCTTCTGCACTGACACAGAACTTAAGTTGCGTTTGCGCATTTAGTCTCAACATGAACAGCCCAATTGGACCGCTTGTCGAGAGTAACACCAAGATACTTCACACTATTTTGGAGTATTAATGTGTTATTACCGATTGAAGGAAGAGTGAAATTGCTTAGTTTCCTTCTGTTGGTAAACACAACGAGCTGTGTCTTAGGAGAATTGATCGAGCGACCATTTTGCTGACACCAGCTGTTGCTGACACCGTAATGTCCAAGGCATTTTGCATTTTTCTGCCCAGATACCCCATATTGTCTCCTTTCAAAAGAATACTAACATCATCGGCATGGCCGTATGTATTTACCCCTCTATCCTTTAATTCCATTAGGAACTGGTTTAACATCATGTTCCACAGCATGGGTGATAGTACATCCCCTTGGGGATATCAACGCTTCACATCGACCTTGATTGTGGTGTTGTACTTCGTGCAGTGAATAAGTATACATCGATCTTTCAACGCCCGTTCTATCATTAGTTTTGTTCACACCGTACCTTTCAGCCCCGTTAAGGAGTGACTCATAATTGACTTTGTCGAAAACCCAATTCTATGTCAAAAAAATCACCCAGAGTGATAGTCTTTTTAGAGATAGTATCTTCAATATCAAAGACCACCTCTGAGAGGATTGTGTCCGTAGACTTTCTCGTTTGATAAGCGTGTTGACTGTTGCCTATTGCTTAGCGGTATTTTCTTCAGATAGACATTTCTAATGTAACGGTCGATCAACCTCTCCAAAGACTTTAGAAAGTATGAGGAAAGACTGAGCGGTCTGAAGTTTTTCGCCTAGTAATAGTTGATTATCACTGGTTTAGGAATAAAGACGACTATCACGTTTCTCCAGCCCTGTGCTACATAGTCAAGAGCTATGCAGGTAACGAAGGTCCTTAAGAACCTATCTCCTATTTTGTCCAGACATTGTTGTATTATAATAGTCCATATTCAGTCTTGAGCTGGAGATTTGTATGGAGCTGATAGCTCGAGATTGGAGCTAAAGGAGCTGTTAGCTCGAGACAGAGCAACGGGCGATACAACTCTATTTGTCTTTATCTACTCCATTCGGTTAGGTTTTTCCCTATTTTATGAGCTGCCTGTTTCCTCGGGAATTTGCCCTAAATACACAGTTAGGAAAATGGTGTTGAAGGAGTGCAGCATTCTCTCTTAGAAGAAGTATGAGTATCGTTGGTCCCTAATGGATACTTTTTAAAGCCCTTATTAGTGCAGCACTCTGTTTGATGGTCTCAATCGACTTGCAGTACTTTTCGAAAGACCGTTTCTTTGATTTACGAATAAGCCTTTTGAAAAGCTTCCTTACTTCACTGTACAGAGCCCAAACAGCTTCATCGCGAGTTTTCAAGACTCTGTTCAGAATTTTCTTGGACTTTTGTCTAAGCTTATCAAGGTTTTCGTTCCACCAGACTGACTTGTGAGAACCTCGTTGCCTTGTTGCCACGTTGCATGAGCTCTCAAAAGCCCGGAATAACAGATTGTTGAATTTAACTCAAGGTCCTGATCAATAGCTTGAACCTTGCAAATACTTGTACTAGCCCGTTCCTTCTCTACAAAGTCTCTGAAGCACACCCAATCCGTCTGTCGTGGATTCCGGTAGACACGATCCTCGACTGGCATCGCCTTTACTAGAAAATCAATATATCTGTGATTTTTCATAGACACTCTCCAGCTCCTGATGTCTTCTAGAATCTAGAAGAGACCTGGAGCATTGAGAGATGTCTATGGTCTCTTGCCATCAGGCGTTAACAAAAGTGTGCTCTCCTCACGAATTTAGAATTGCCAAATTGGCACACCTTTATAATATACCTAATTACGAACACTTTTACTGCACAAGACCTACTAGAGGAGGAGGCGTTTCGATATACACACATAAGTCGTTCACAGCAAATCCAATATATTCCAAAGAATCCGACTTTAACAATATACTTGGAATACACATATATAACAAAACAACAAATATAAATATCTTTGGTATATACAAAGCTCCACAATCTGACTACAGCAGGTTTCTTGCTCACTTCATAACAATTGTACAGAAACAAAAAAATACGCTATACTTCGGTGATTTTAACCTAAATATACTTAATAATACTGATACTCAAGTAACACAATACATAGACGCAATATATGCCAACGGATGTATCTTATTAAATAACATTAACGATGATAGCGTTACTAGATTAAGTAACCAAATCGGTACTATAATTGATCACGTCATCACCAACATGATTACAAGCTCATATTCAGTCAGTCTTTATGACACCCACATCTCTGACCACAGATACATATTGACTAACATTACTAACATCAACAATAACAATCAAAACGAAGGTAGCTACGTAACCCACACTATCAAATATGACCAAATTGATGAAATTTCCATGACGAAGATTATAAATTCAAGTAACTGTAATACATTTGTAGAAAATATACAATCCGCGATAAAACAGAATACAGTACAATGTATGAAAGTAGACAGTATGAACAATGAAATTAAAAAACCATGGATGAATAATCAAACCCTAAATATAATAAAACAGAGAAATTTCTTCTATGGGCTGAAAAGGCGATATGTAAGTAACCTATATTTTAAAGAAAGATACATTTTTTACAGAAATAAAGCAAACTTTACTATTAAACAACTAAAACAAAATTACTATGCAAATAAATTTGACAAAAATTTAACTAATAATAAAAAATTCTGGATGACTACAAATGAAATATTATTTAACAAAAATAACACAAAATCAAGACCTGACATAACGTTAAAACATAATAATACATTAATATATAATCAAATAGAAGTAGCGGAAATATTTAACAAATCCTTTGTAGAAGTGGGTAACACAAACCAAATCACCAACAAACAGTACATTAATTCATACCGACCACTTTCAAATCCAACAACATTTTACCATGGCCATAATGTGACGTTACATTTATACAAGACAAAACCTGAAGAAATTCAAAATATTATAAATAAATTAAACAAGAACGCAGCATGTGGATTTGACGGAATCCCAACAAAATTCTTTGTAATATTCCAAGAAACGTTATGCAAAAAACTATCAGACCTTATCAATGAAACATTTAGAACCGGAAACTACCCCGATTGCTTCAAAATTGCTAAAGTTACACCTATTTATAAAGCAGGAAATAGACAAGAAACTACAAATTATAGACCAATATCGGTCCTAACTACATGCTCTAAGATATTTGAAAAAGCCATACTAAACAGACTAGATAGTTTCCTTTTGGATAACAATATAATTAATAAGAATCAATATGGCTTTATATCACAATCAAGTACACTAGCAGCATGTGTTTCACTTACTAGCTACATAGAAAGTAATATAGATATAGGAAATATAGTAGCTTGCTTGTTTTTAGATATAAAAAAAGCTTTTGGTACAGTTGAACCTACAATACTTTTTTCTGAGCTAGAATCAATCGGAATAACACACAATGCATTAAAACTGTTTAAATCCTTTCATACTGACCGTAAACAGTTTACACAGCTAAACTCAAACCAAAGTAAACAACAGCACATAACTTGCGGATTAGCACAAGGATCTATGATGTCGGCACCAGAATTCTCCATTTATATTAACAAAATATTCAGCCTTAAGTTAAATGGGAAACTACAAATGTATGCTGATGACGCAGTGGTATCTTACTCTGCGAAAGAAATTGATGTTATTCTTCTTCATATTCAAGACGACATAAAAACAATCAATCAATTTCTCGAAAATATGCATCTCCAAATAAATACCAGCAAAAGTAATTTTATCATATTTAACAAAAATAAAACGGTGAACACAGATAATTTCCCAAAGATCACATTGAATAGCAATATAATTAAAAGAGTTCATTCAACAAAATATCTTGGACTAACAATAGACGATAAACTAAACTGGGCGAATCACATACATAACGTTAAAAATAAAATAAGACCACTAACTTTTGCAATACGCCGACTCAGACCATACTTACACGAAAATGCTTTATGGAACATCTACAATACACAAATCCAAACACACTTATTATACCTTAACCCTATATGGAGTAGCGCTACCACAACAAGAATAGACGAGCTAAAAATTATCCAAAACAAAGCAGTGAAAACGGTACTTGGATACCCTAGACTATTTCCCACTCACCTTCTTTACACACTACACGAAAAAACAATGCCTCTCGAAATATTAAACAAACTACAAACTACACTTCTAATTTTCAAGATAAAAAATAACCTAATAAAACACAATTTTGAGCTTAGTTACAGATATAATATACACACACACGCAACAAGACAAAATGATGAATTAAATCTACCCCAAATAAAAACGAATACTGGACTAAATACACTGCTATATAAAGGCGTAGATCTATACAACAAACTTCCAGATACAATCAAAAATACGTTAAGTATAGCACAGTTTAAACACGACACACGCCAATATTTTTACCACTTATACCTACAGCAAAACAAACATATACACAACAAACCAAATTAAGCTATTGTCTCTAAGGCATTAAATTAAATGAACAACATAATTATAGTTTTTAAATTATTTAAAATTGAAGATAAATTTTTTATCATTATTAATTTGTATAATTTAACGAATTTACTTAATCATTAATTACACTTTGAAATAGTTTACACATAATCATAAAATATAATTGTTAATTTAACTAAAGAAAACCAAAAAATGTTACCTGACAAGATATACTCTTATGTAACATTTAGCTGAATTATGAAATATAATAAATACAAAAAAAAAAAAAAAAAAAAAAATTAGTTACTAGTACTCTAAAAGAGACTGACCTCTGCTGTTGTCATTGGTGCTACCCCACCCCACGTGATGTGAATTAGCATCACAGCCGACTATGATATCCAGGTTTTTATTCTTGGCATAGTCAACCACGCACATCAATTTCGGCGTTGGCGGGGGGGATTAGTGGAGTCGTACGGAAGATAGGCAGACATAATGAGTATCCGCCTTTTCTCCATAGCTGTTTCGAAACTGAGCATTCCTAAAGTTAAATCATCTGAGGATAACTCAGCCAGAAGATGCATATCAAGACTTTTGTGTGATGCTATGCAGGTACCGGTTTTATCAGGACACCCTTTATACCCCCTTTATTCAGGATTAGAAGTTCTTCAAGAGACCTCCTCCATCTACTTTGTCCAATTTTAGTAGGAGTCCAGATATTTTCATGTGAAGCCGGATCATTGGTATTTGATCATTAAGATCACTTGCGTTTGTGTCAACCACATATCCACCTACATATGGACATACAATTTTTTTATTACTGTTTTGAAAAGCCACAAGCAATGAAATATTCGAAGTGGAACTTAGTGGAAAAATTCTAAGTGGAACACACCAACTATAAATTCGAAAATGCACTAAATTTCATCTCCACATTTTATTCATCTCTTCACTTATAACATTTTATTTTTTTTATTATTATTTTGTGTTTTCGATTTTGTTGAATAAATTTTTATTATCAACAGAAAAGTTGAGAAAAAATTTAAAAATAATTTTCTTCATTTCTAAACGAACTTCTGAACAAATCGTGCGCGGTTTTTACAGTTTGTGCTTTTTGGTAAATTTTATTTAAAAAAATATACGTTAACTTGATAAATGAAAAAAAAACATATATTGTTCTAATGTGATGATAGTTTTAAAAGAAAAATTGATTATTGTTTTTGTCTTTATCAATGAAATGAAGTGAACAGACAAAATAAAATTTAATTAATTATTATTAGTAGAAATAAACAAAAAAATAATGAAAAATATTATTATGTGTAAAAAAAAATCCTATATGTCGTTATTTATTATTGTGATAATTTTTATTTTATATTCAGTAAATATTGTTAGATCAGAAGATGATTTTTTATCACAGCACCCCGAATTAACGGATACAACTGTTGAGGTAAATAGTTTTGAAAAACGATGTTTTATGTCTACAATGTGGACCCTACATTGACTTCTTAAAGAAAGTTTTGTTGAGATTCAATCATCTTTCAGTTTCTTTTAAAACTTAAAACTGTTGTCAAATGTTATGCAGAGTTAAATTTAATTACCATAATTTTATTAACGAATCTTAATGACGAAAAAGAAAGTAATAATCTACGAATAAAAACAAAAATTAAGGTTAAAAATATTTTTGCGACAGAAATATTTTTTTACTATTATTATTTATTATTACCGTAATAACAAAACATATAAGTGATCATTTCTTTTTTCGTGGCAATATGCAAAACTGATTAATTGCTGTGCATTGTTCGACATTAATGTCGAATTCTTTTTGCCAAAAATATTGCTCTAATACGCCCCTTTTTGATCTGAGATCAATTTTTTTTGACATTACGTGTTCTATTTAACCAAAAAAAGTGATTTTTTTTTTGCCCTAAAAACTTTTGTTTGAATCTAGATTTTTAGCTAGAGCAAGCATAAAATACAATAAAGAATACAAATACATTTAAAAAATCTGTCAAAATTAGTAAACAAACAAAACGCCATTTACTTATTATTTTTTTTAATAGTGAAATAATTACTTTTTAAATAAAACATTGTTTACATCGTGTTTTAAATTAAAAATTAATAATAAACTAATTAATTAAATACAATTAATTACAAAAATATTCAATGGACAATGACAGTTCACAAATACAACTACAAAACTGGATCATATTTTTCATGTTCTTTTTATGAAAAAAAAAATCGCTTTTTCGTTCTGGACAAAAAGAATTCGACATAAGTAATTTTTCTAACGTTTTAAGAATTTAAGTTTTCAAATAATTTATGTTTTGTTTTTTTTTGTGTAGTTCATAATTTTTGCCAGAAATATATTTGAATGCTAATTTATTCTAACATAAGCAAAGTTTTAACAGAAGTTATAATGCATCAAAAAATGATACTTTTTTATCTCACTCAGTGGCACTGGCATGCGATTAATGCGAACATCAAATACTAAGAGCTCTGACAGGAAATCTGAAAGATTTCTGATTTTTACTAGACCATGATTCAGAAACATTTTTTATAGAAATAAAGTGAAACAATTCTAACTTAAGAACCTCGACTTTAATTGACCTTCGGGCAACGGTATAATAGTTGAGCAATGTTTACTTTTCTATATTCATAGTTTTAAAGATCCTTTTTAGATAAGGATAAATTTTTTATTCATAAATAGCTTGATTGCAAAATTTAACTTTTGGTTTCTGAGAAAGTCAAACTCAATTCGCGAGGTTCTGTTTTGTTCTCTTCGAGACCAACATGACATTGATTTATTTCATACCTCAATCGTCATCATTTGTTTATTCATACGGTGATCTGGTTACTCGAATTGCTTATTAAACATCTATACTTCGAAGGTATAACATCTATACTTCGAAGGTATAAAATTTAATTAAATTGCAAGAATGCATATTTTTGAAACTCAAAAAATTTGTTACTAGTATCCTATGTTTTAATTCGTTGAGTATATAGAGGAACAGTGAAAATTTACACCACTATTAATATTGGTTTGCAGAAATAAATATATTGTGTCTCTAAACAATCATTTAAACTAATGTTTAAATGTCGATTATTGGTGGACAACAAACAGCCTGTTAAGTATCATTCGCCACATTTGTGATAAGTTTAATTTAAATTAAGAACCAAGTATTTTTAACATACGCATAAGGTTTGCTTGTTAATTGTTGTCATCTATGTCTTGATAGAAAGTGAACTAAATCTGATTAAGGATTGTTTATTGAATAGAGGGAAAACTGTTTGTTTCGTTGATCTGCCTTAAATCTGAACTATAAATCCTATGAACAGCATTATGAATCAACGTAGCTTCCCAGTCTGGTATGCTACAACCCGGTTTGTTAGATTTGATGGTCATTGGTCATCATCAGTTTCCCTTGTAAAAGGGAAACTGATGATCCCTGAGGGGTCCCAGGGGGGTCCCTGGGGGATCCCTGAGGGATCCCTAGGAAAAGCTAGTTTACGAACTGTGATTATAAATCACTGATTGATTTGTACTAATTGAAGATTGTCGCTTTTCAGTGATCTGGGATAGTTATGTTGGGCAGGGTCATCTTTTCTTTAAGAATATTGCTTCTAAATTTCATTATGTGCCAGGAGTGAAGATCAAAATGGGAATCTGCAATGATTTGAGATTAACTTCTAGTAGCATTCATCAGATGTGCTACATGAAATCAGTTGCAAATTTTTTATTGTGTAACATGTACATATCAGGAAGTGTATTGCAAGATATTATATAAATTTGTAAAAAATTGTCGTATAAAATATATTAAATTCAATTTAAAATTTGATCAATTTTTTGAATATTGATTCATTGATGCGACTAAGAACATACATACATGCCTCAAATACAAACATATTTACATAACTCAACCAAAATCAAAATAAAGAGGAATTTCTCTAGTGAAGTTTAAAATATTTAAAGTGCAATAAAAAAATTTCAGACCAACAAGAATTCTGAGAGGATTATTAAAAAATAGAAGAGCACAATCTTCCTTAAGAAGTACTATATTTGCGAAGTACTATAATAGAAGTACTATTAAAGGAGTACGTCTAATCACCTTGCATACCAATTGCAAGGCATTGCACCCGAAATAATTCAAGCACATAAAGCATTCTTGCATTATTTTAACCGTAGGCTTTGTTCGGAGAATGCTTTTGATGCACCCTTTACACTTGCACCTGTTGCATTGCCGCATATGCAACAAAAGTTCTTGAAAACCATGGGAGAGACTTATAACTGACCATGGGATAACTCCCGGGTAGGAGCTGTCAATGTTTAACAACGAACCGATCTCGGGCCCGTATTGGCGAGCCAAGCCGTGTCTAGTTAACTTTAGTTTCAGTCTGGGCCAGTTATGAATACCTAGACCCTAGACTAAACCAAGATTTAGTTTATTATATTACGCGTTATTAACCAGTCTAATGCATTGTAAAAATTTGCAAACCATATTACGTTTATCTTTATTTTTATATATGTTACTCTTCCTACAACCTCTTTTCGCACATTTCAAGGAGGTTTAGAAAAAAAATTGGTTTCGTAGACCTGGCCCTAGTCTTATTTGCCAGACTTGGTCCAAGCCTGGTTTGCCAAACTTGACCCCAGGACCTCAGTCCAAACTTGGTCCAAGCTTGGGCCGTTTGAAAATGTTAAGCCTGACCAAAACCGGAAAAGCTGTGGCACGGGCTTGGCCTCTTAGATTTTTTTTACCCGGGCTACTTTGTAGACTATTTTTAGAGTAATACCTCATTTGCCGTGCAAAACTCTTCTCCACTGCCACAGAACTTTTATTGTACTTGTTTCAACAGTCTACAGTCTACACCATCTTGAAGAGCGACGGCGATACTTAAGGGGTGGCGGTGCATTTGTCGTAAGACCATTATTATGAAGACCAACTATTGGTCTCCTGTCTTTGGAATTATTAGTTCTAGACCATGTCTGACAACAAAGATTCTGAGATGTAAGAATAAAATCAATATAATCAATATCTGGGTAAGAAATCAGAATTCGAGTCTGGTCCAACTATTTAAACAACTAAGTTAACGTTGATAAAGGCTTGCTATTTAGAATTTGATACACTATGAGAAAAGCCGCTTCCAGGGTTATATTTGATTTTAACAATTTCTGATTTAAGTCAATGACTTGAATGTTATGTTTATGTTTCTGAACAAAATCATATAATGCCATTTGGTCAATCTTTGATTATTATACTCATTTTTCAGATGCAATTTCTATAGAGGTTATGTTTTTGTTTCGGAATACAAAATAGAGTCAGGTTCTATAATTAAGTAAACAAACATTAGTTCGACTGGGAAAAAAATATAAAAGAATATATGAAGAAGCACGTGTTCTAGACCGATTTGTGAAAAGTTGACCATTTTTGATTTTCATGAAACTTGGCATATAAGTAATATGAACAAAATAAAAAATACAACTTATTTTACAATTTTTTTATAGTGCATAGTTTGAGCATAGGTAGCACCCCAACAAGCATGAAAAATGAAAATTCTGCCAATCCGATGTAACTTTGAAATTAAGCTGCTCAAGACCGGCTATACCGATTTCATCAAACTTGTTTTTGTTTGATAGGTGATTAGTTAATCGTTTGAAAAAAAATTAATTAATTGTTTTTGTAATTAATTTAAAAATTAAAATATCATAAAAACTTTTTTAAACATGGCGCTAGGGTCGAAGATCAATTGGATCTTATTTTTTTTTCTAAAACAGTTCTATCCTTACTCTAAAATATTATAAATTTACTTCTTGAGATATTTAATTTTAAAAATTTTTAGTCCGACTAAAATTTTAATTGTTCATTATTTTTTAGAACAATTTTTGTGGTTAGAATTATCCAAAACGACCGACGACGACAACAATGGAAGGTAGGCAGAAATATTTGCCGCATCGCACGACCTGACGCAGATTGTAAAAAGCCCAACTCATCGTAATGGCGGTGATAAAAGATTTCTCCTAGGCCTCTTTCTCACATCTATGCCATGATATAACGAGTGTGGATGGTCGAAAAGGGTAGTATTGGAAATTCTGACCATTATCTAATCACATCAGTTATCAAAACTGATTTACTAAAAACTAGAGTTCCCTCCCAAGCCCCGTAAAATATTTCACTTTTCCAAAATGGACACCAAACCAATAGTTTCCGAAGTTTTTTTCAAGGTTTCTCTTTTGATCGTCATTGTTTTTATACTGACGATGTAAATGTTTCTGCTCAAAACTACACTGAAACCATTCAACTAGGTATTAACAAATTCGTCCCCTTTTCAATACAGTTTTACAGTGCCATTAATTCTTTAAATTCTGGTACTAAATCTTCATTCCCCCTATCATTGATGGCGCTCAATCGTTACTGACCCTGCAAGGAAAGCTACATTGTTCGCGGCACGCTTTGCTTCAAATTCGACAGTTTTAGAAACTCCTAAAGAAATGCACCAAATCTAGTCTTCAAGAGTTAATGTTGTTACGTTTTTCCAAACTTAGATCTATCTTAGATCTAGATCTTTCTGTAATCGTCTAGATTTTTCTGTACTCGTAAAAATATGAAACAATTACATTTCAAACCCAAAATAGTCGATAAACTTTTAAGGGGGCTAAACAACAACAAAGCCTCTGGTCTGGACAACATTCCTCCTGTTATTCTAAAACATTTTCAAAAGAACTTGCACCAACTCTTACCAAAATATTCTATAAATCCCATAAATCTGGTATTTTTCCATCCTGCTGGAAGTTGGCCAATGTCCAGCCTGTCCCACAAAAAGGAAAGAAATGTGGTATTTCCAATTAAAGACCAATAGCCCTACTCCCAGTCCTTTCTAAAATATACGAGCACTATATTAATTCACATACATCCAAATTTTTGGAAGACAACCGTTTGATATATGACAGCCAATACGGTTTTAGAAACAAAAGATCAACAACCGATCTATTAAACTATGTAGCACATCTTTGGAATAGCAAACTTGATAAAGGTCGTGAACAAAAATTTGGTCAATTTTAATTCCACCAAAACACAGCTATTGATTGTTTCCAGATCAAAAACCAAGTTTCCCAACGATATTTCCATTAATATGTGTGACGAACAAACAGACAAATGTGAAAGCATTCATTTGTTAGGAGTCACAATTTTTAATGACTTACTCTGGAACTATCATATAATGGCCATGGCCAAGAGCCCGTCAAGAAAACTCGGCCTCCTCAATAGATGTAAAAAATATTTTACTCCGTATCAATTACTCCACATTTATAAGTCCTATATTCGTCCCAGTATGGAACATTGTTGTCAAGTTTGGGCGCTGCATCTGTTACGATCCTGGCTCTTTTGGACTCTGATCAAATGCGTGATATACGAATTTGTTGGTGATCGAAATTTAACATTAAATCTTGATTCCCTACAACATCGTCGCGCTGTTGGTGATCTCGTTGTTTTTTATAAATATCGGCACCAGCAGTGGTCGGATGAAATCCGATCCATTATGCCTGAGACATATTCTTTTCCCCGTTTTACTCGTCAATCGGTTGGTGCAAACAGTCAAACTGTCGAGATTACTCACTGTCATAGTAACAAAATGCAAAGGTACTTCGTTGTGCGTACATCGTACAAAGGGAATGCTTTGCCTGAATCAATAGTCTCAAGTGCCTTCAATCTATAAAGATTTAAAAAAAAAGCGTCAACCAACACCTCGGAACGCTTGTTGTTGTGGAACCTAAGTCTTAAAAGGTATCTATGTGTTGTTGTGACACATTTTGTAATTGCTATTACACAACACTTTTTATTAAAAAAAAATGTGCAAAAATAGAAATAGTCTGTATTCATAAATTCAAATTTAGATTTCGCTAGAATTATGGAACACCAAATACCGGTTTGCTATTACCTATAATTTAATCCACACATCTTTTAACCTTTACACCAATAAAAAGAAAAGTATCAGCAAAACCTTAAATTCAATTCCTTTATGGTTGACTTAGTTTACAAAATAAATTTAATCACAAAAAAACGAATCAAAACCCTTAATTGAAAATCTATAACTCATTCATCCCAAATAAATAAATCCTTTAAAGTATGAAGAAAAAAAAGTTGTCTTGCATCGAAAATTTTATCATCTTACATATTTTATTACTGTTGAAGGTATGTAGTGTGAAAATTACCATATAAAGTATTTGACCATCCTAAGATAACGTAGAGGGTGACTAAAGTTAATTAAAATTTATTATTAAAAGAAAATTGATGAGGGTCAATAGGATATATACTTTTCCAGACGTGTTTTTGAACTATGTATACATTTTATAGCAAATATTATTTTTGAGTTTTTTTTAGTTAGTTAATTGTTTATTGAAGATCCTAATGAGAAAAATATGGAATTGTCTAATTCTTTGTGAGAATTTGCTGGTGTGGGCCTTATTTCTTGAAACTTTTATAATATTTCCATTACAAAAAATCAATTGATGTCGTTTTAACAAAATATCTTATACAATAGCATTTTTTTATAAATCCTTGGAATGTTTCCAAAATTGTTTGTCTCTAATTTCAATATACATATCATAATTTACGACAAACATATATAAGGGAAATACATTATATATCATAAATAAAAATAATTAACAGATACATATAGGAGTTTAAACTGAAAATCCTTAGAAAAAGTTTCCCTTTTTTGTTTATAAAAATTTAAAATATTTGTGTTGTGTTGAAATATTTATTTTTAGAGATATATGAGATCCTGCTATATATAACATATTATAAAAGTTATAACAAAAATGTTCAAATTTCTTTTTTAATTAAAATTTTTATTTATTTTAATTTTTTTTTTGCAGTCGTTTATTTGAAAAATTCAACGCATTTTATATAATTTTTTTATGATACATATATTTTTATCTGAAATTTAAAAAATAGTATATTATTGAATTAGGAGCTAAAGTCGTACTTTTTGTGTTGAGTCTATAGTTTGGCGGCCGACCGTAGGGAGGCCGACAATTATAGACGAAACACAAAAAGTCACTTTAGCTCCGAATTCAATACACTATTTTTTCGGCAAACGTTTAAATTTGTTTAAAAATATGAAATTAATGCATCAAATTTTTTAAAAATATGTTTTAGGTAATAAATTTTCTGAAATTAATTTTTTTTTATTTTTATTCATTAAAATGAACTGAAATGCATTCTGTTTTGAACAAATTAATAATATCATTTTATTTTACTTTACTGCCGCCGTAAAAATATGAAAATTACTTTACAGCCGCCGTAAAAATATGAAAATTACTTTACAGCCGCCGTAAAAATATGGAAGTTACTTTACAGCCGCCGGCAGAAAAAGTAAAAATGACGTCACTTTTGCAGCCGCCGGCTAAAAAGTAAAACTTTAGCTACTCCCCAGCGGCAGTAAAGTTAAACTTTACAGCCGTTAGCCGAAAAAAATAATTTTTGTATAGTTATAAAAATTAAAACAAACATAAATGAATTGTTTATTTTAACGTTAGGATACGATGAATTAAGGATGAGAAGAAAAAAAGGATGATAAAACTTATATTTTGGGAGGAAAAAGTATTATTTCTAAAGTAAATAGGAAATAACAACAGGAAAACTAAATCAGCCTTATTGAATCTTTGCTCATATTTAGATTTCTAAATATGCGTACCGAAAAATTATTTTAAATATGGTTCTTTGATATTATCCCATATGTAATTGAATAAACTCACACAATATATTTATTTCTAACGTTATGTAGCCTTAAAAAACGTTGCTTAGCCAATTCAACTGTATCGAATAGCCAGTGTCGTGATTAGACTACCTCTTCCCGACAACTTGAACTTTTAAGACACAGATTCATGAAGCTGTTTAATATTTTATTAATTAAAAGAATGTTCTTCTTTTCTTATAATAGTTTATGCCTTAAATTACACTCAATTTAGTCAGTTCAGTGTAAGACACTATAAAATTCCATCTTATTGCCATTTTTTTTTTGGCATTCATGCTCGATGTAGGAGCGTTGCCAAGCTAATCAGCTTCGAATATTCACCACGGTCATTTGCAACAGCGACATAATTACCATAGCAGCCGATTTTTTTAAGGTCGTTTATTACGTCCGTCTCCCATTGCAGTCGTGATCGCCTACTCCCTAGGGTACTAACGTACATTTTTTAATCATTCCAGACTGTGAATCGGCTCGTAGAGCATGCCCAAACCAAGCAATCCTGTTGGAACGGATACAACCTATTATATAGGGACCCTCAAGAAGGTCTCTGATCTCAAAATTATATTGCGGTTCTATACTCTCCATTGTCTGTCTTAAATGGACCAGTCTCCATTGTCTGTCTTAAGGGTAGACGTTTGTGACCCATACATCACAACCGGTCTAATCAACATCTTGTATAACTTGAGTTTGGTGTAAGTGGATACATACGGAGATCCAAGAAGAGGTTTAATTGAGTAGAAAGTTCGATTACCTGCAGTGATTCGAGCTTTTATATCTGTAAGTATGCTGTTGTTTGAGTCAAGCATTGATCCCAAATATTTAAAAGATTCAACTCCCTCAATTCGTTAATCGCCGCACATCAAATCTTTCTTCTCAGCCTCTCTTGAGGCTTTTTCATATGTTTGGTTTTATCGTAGTTGATTTGCAGACCAACTTTTCTAGCACCACTCTCAAACGACTTGAAAGTCTCACTGTTTCACTTCGGCCGAGGATGACAACATCATCAGCGTACGCGTACGATCACCTGTACTGAGTTTATTGACAAGATATTGTTGTTAGTCGGTAGTTTCTTTTGACGGCACACATATTCCAAGGCTAAATTAAAAAGTATAGTAGAGATAGCATCACCTTGTCTTAACCCGGAGTCGACTTTAAAGAACTTCGATATTTCGTTCTCCACTCGTACACAGCATTGAGAGTTCTGTACTGTCATTTTGCATAGTGAAACCAGTTTACCAGGGATTCCCATTGACACCAGAGCAGACCATAGAGTCTCTCGTTCGAGAGAGTCATAGGCCTGCCTGAAATCAATGAAGAGTTGGTAACTGATATGTTGAACTCTCGACACTTTTCCAAAATCATCCTTATCGAGAAAAGTATATCGGTGGTACCTCGGCCTTGCCGGAAGCCACACTGATATTCTCCAAACAGTTGTTCAGCAAAAGGATTGATTTTGGCTAGCAAAATGGATGAAAAGATCTTCTATGCTGTGCAGAGTAGAGCGATACTCCTGTAGTTTGCACATTGTAGGCGATTACCTTTTTTATGGATTGATATCAGCATAGCTGAGTTCCAGTCCTGTGGCATGGTTTCAGTCCGCCAGATCATTTGAACAAGTTCAAACAATCATAAGCCCCCTCCCTGGGCACTAACGTACTTTTTTAAAATTATTCCAGAAATTATCCTTCTCGTCGACGGTCTTAGCTTCAGTAGGTACATGTACGGCAATAAGAGAAATATTGTTGTATGCACCGTGTACCCTTAGGTAGCAGATAATCTCATTGACCGGGATGAATTTCATCACGGCTTCTTGTATGCGTGCACCTACAAGAAAACCAGTTCCAAATTCTCTTCGAGAACGATGACCACTCCAGTATAAAGAGTGACTATCCAAATCTTGTTTTCCGATTATTTGCTGTCTAATTTCTTGCAGAGCTATGATATCCATCCTATACCTCTTAGCCTCTGTTTCCAGACATATAAGAGCTCGGACTACGCACATTCCACGTTCCGATGCGGTAGTCTGTTGTAAAAGTCTGTTGTTTTGTCCGGTTATGTTATTCTTTCTCTGATTTCCAAATGGTTTTTTTCCGGGGTTGGGGTGTTAACCTTAGGCCCAACCCAAATTGTCGTGAATGGGTCCGTTATGCATTTTAAGGTTACCAAAAACAACCTTTTTACACGTTTATATAGCGAGCCGCTTGATCCAAGATAGACGCCCGCTCCCAGCCGCATGGGTCGCATTGGTTTTAAGGCACCAATTTGCCGTGATGTAGCGTCATTGACTAAGCAGTCTTTGCCCTGCTTGTCTCCGATACACCAACCTAGTTCTGTCGCATTACCCAGGCAGAACGGCGTGGACGTCGAACTTCGGATTTCGCTACCCTATAAATCTTATTGCTATAATTTATTTTAATTTCTCAACATTTAGACGGCATTCAAATCATAACATGCAACACTGTGTTCCTTAAACGTTAATGTGAATATATGAATTATTAAATAAAGGTTTTAGTTTTATTACAAAAACTATTATGTATTAATATCGGTGCTAAAGGTGCTGATAGGCGAGTGGTTAGATAAACTGATCAAGACTCGCAAGTCCTGGGTTTAAATCACGTTCAGAGCAAAAAGACTGTTTTCCGTCTTTCTTGAAAAACTTCAATAACTAACCACACCCTAGACTACAAATAAGCTTCAACCAACAGAATTGAATGAATTGATGAAAATTACAATGGTGAGGAAATTTGTGGACGGCACCAAAGTATTTTAATATAATGGAATTAACAATTAACATGCCAGTTATAACGGAATTAACAATTTACATGCCAAAACATAACTTTCTATAAAAATAAAATATATTGTGACACTGTTTTTACATAAGAATTTGCTACAACAGACCGTTATAAAGATTACGCGGCAGCGGAAGGAATTTTTCTGTTGTATATGTTCCATATAGGATTATGTTAACAACTGTCCTGTCCCTCATCTGTATTAATTTCAATTCACTCAATCTTATGATCTAGTTTCACTTGAAGACTTAATTTAATCGATTAGGTTTATCGGTGATGAACCCATTTTTGTTATTGGCGTCTATGCTCCAAGAAGGAGGGTTGCCGAGTCTACCTCGCGGGCGCCCACTCCCTGAGTACTAACGTACATTTTTTTAAATTATTCCAGACTGTGAAGCGGCTCGTAGAACATGTCCAAACCAAGCACTCCTATTGGAACGGATCCACCAATGGAGGTCGAAAAAAGCTATTTAGACTTCTAAATGCTATTTAGAGGATACTGTTGCAGTACTGTTTAACTGTTGTTGTGGAAATAGTTGAGGAAACACATATTCCTATCAACATATGTATTTTTTTACCGTCTTAACAAATTATGTGAAACCAAGTTAAAGATTCAATACCGGTATACCGAATACCGAAATACTGGTATACTATACCGTGACGTTTTCAGTCAGATTGATAATTTTAAATCTAGATTGATATTGCCACGTTTTTCCACCTCACTTTGAATTGGTCTAACTCACAATTCGATAAACGTAATGCCCAAATCCCTTTCTGGATTCGATCACAGTAAGCAAAACACCAGGTTTTATTAATTATTCAATACCACTGTTGTTCCACAACAACAGGAAAACAATATTCCTATCTAGGATATTCATACAATAGCTTCAGAAACCCACACCGTTGGTTGTAGAAATTTCCAGTATAAATACAGCGTCCAAAATAATACACAAGATATTTCTATTAAATAACACTTAAAATTTTATTTACAAGAACTAATTTTACTTCAATTTACACTGTTTTATATTCACGATACAGCGTTTCGTTTACAATTTATTTCCATTTAACATAATTCCACTTAAACTATTTACCCTATCGCAGTCTCATTTAAATTACAAGTTTACATTATCGCAGTCTAATTTAAATTTAATTCTCATTTCGCGAACAAGAATTCCTTATATATAATTCTGTTTAATTTCTCAAATATTCTAAGTCTAGTGTCTAAATGTCTATACAAAGAAAAATCGAGAAGTATATTTAACGTTTTTGCTTGGAATCACTTATTCCCTTTTTCTTGGAAACAATGTGACGTTGACTTTATTTTTGAAATATTCTATAGGGGGAATTGAAGTTGGATACAATTTTGTTTTGTATTTCATTGCGATTATGTAGAATCGTAACAATATTTATATTATTATTTATTTATGAATATGAATGCATATACAGCTTTAGTTTATCATTTCTCCAACAGTTTATCATTCTAATTAGAAAATTGGTAGATTTTAAAATAATTGGTTATAATTTTCTGAAAATCGCTTTTTTAGGAAACGAACGCACTTGAATCTTTAAGGCAAAACAAATCTACAAAAGATAAATCAGAAACCATTGACGTTTGTTAAATTTCTTGGCTAAGTTTTAATGTGGAACAAAATGCATGTTTTTCTTTTTCTGTTTTTCTCTACGGATAGATCTGGAATTATCTAGGGATCTGTAGTATTTGAAACAAAATGTTGGACGTGATATACAAGTTAGATTGGCTGGAGCGCTCTAAAGAGCAATATAAAGACTCTGGTTTTTGCTATATTCTCCATACTTCCTGATGTAGTGAAACCACAAAAACAAATAAATTTACCTTGAAACGAGACCGTAAAAACCAAAAAAAAAGTTGGTACAATCCATTATATGTCGAACACGAGTCGAATTAACTTTAGGTTTGTGTAGTGGCCATGCTAGCATTATTTTAGTTTAGGATTTGTTCCCCCTTTCAAATAGCAAGCTTGTATTGATCTGCAACCGCTTGAATTTATGTAATTCAGCGTAATCTGTTAGCAGTGAAGTAAAACATGACACCGATCGGTCGGAGCGGTCATGCGTATCTGGCCCTGATTCGGCTTTTCGTAATTGACTCCTAGTGAGGTAATCTGATCAGGGTCTGATACAAAATACCTTACTAGGGTTTGCTGTATTTAATTTTATACACACTGAAAAAAAATTGAAGAAAAGAATTGAAGAAAAAATTGAAATTGAAGTTCATGACAAACTCATCTCGAAGTTGGCAGTTTATTATTCATGCAAAGAAAATTTATTTGCAATTAATTTCACTGTGAGTGGGACAACTATACGATAACATTTTCCTAGCAACAGAATGAGGTTTATTTAAAATATAAATTGTTATATCCAATATAACAGTAGTTGAATAAAGATAATAACTATTTCCCTGAAAAAAATTTTCTTTGGCCTTATATCATGAATTTTTCATTTTAAAGTTTAAGTATTTGAGATTAATTGAACTATATTTTATTTTCACATAAATAATTCGTGTGATTGTCTCAACTTCATCGATTTATAATTGTAGAGTTGTTGAAGCAATTTCGTAGTTTGATTCGCCATATGTGACCGCACGGTGAGGTTGAGACAATTGAATTTCGATTGGAAATAGGACATGTTTTTTCAGTGTAGCGATCTTGATCAGGCCCTAATCGGATTATCCCTATCAAAGCCTGATCCGACTATCCCATTCAGAGCCTGATTGTGCAAAACCCATACACTCATAATCAAGGCCCAATCGATCTAGGGCAAACCTGATGAGGGCCCTATTCTAACACATATAGGCTCTTTGAAGATGACATTCAAATTTTTTTCTAATGTTTAATATTTTTTTATTTTCCATATTTTTCGATTAATATTTTTTCAATTGCCATTATCCGATGTACTGTGCACATCGGAAAACGGCAATTTTTTCCACTACAAAAAGCAGTTTGAGATGGACAAATCACATAATAATGTAACATTTAGCGCTAGATGTTGAATTTGCCGGAGCATTATGTAAAGGAAATATAAACGTTATTCTGGTTTTTGTATTTTAGTTTCGTAGTTTATACATCATTGTAGGGCCGTCAGCATATACTGAAAAATTTAGCTAAATCCGTTTTATCTGGAACTGTAAGATTCAACTATCAGAGCTTTTAGTGAACATTTAAAACTTTTTTTTTATAAATATTTAGTCCCCGAAATACTAGAAGGATTAGGTATCGTTTGAGTCTTTATTTATCAATTAGTAGAATTCGTTGGAGTTTGATTTGAGGCTTCCAGTTGTCCTTAATCCAAAACATGTTGAAAAAACCGTTGCATATAATTATTTTAAAATCTCAAAACTCAGATAGTGAAAACCAGGAAAAATATTGACCATCTTTAAACTAGGCTTAGCAGTTAGTTTAAGTATGTAGTCTAAAATGGCCTAAATGTTTAATTACTCTTTTTTTGTACGGAAGTTCGACATTTAAATCTTGTTTCAAAAGTTCATGTTTTATTCCATATATGTTAGCATTGTTCTAAATAAAAAATACAAGAACTTTTTTATCACAATAGGGAACTGTGAAAACCCACAGAAAATTTTCAGACTCTCGCAATTTACCACCTATAAAAATCTTACAAACTCAATAATTGTTTCAATTATTATTTTTCACTTTAAACTAAATAAAATTAATAATTCGGTTATTATTTTCGAACCCCACAAAACAGAAATCTTGTTATATGGTTAATTTTAATGAGTCTAAAATTAATATCATAGTATTGAGAATTTTAAAATTGAAATTAGTTTCTGTTTCGAGATATTGAAACGTTTCTTTCTTCAACAATTAGTGTCAGTTAGCTGAAAAAATACATATATACACGAAAAAATACATATACACGTTTGAAGGAGTTGTTGCTAATATGCAATTCATCAAACCTTACCAACAGAACTCAGCCATACTTTGGCGGGTCATTAAAGATATATCGTCGCTTTAATAATGAAACAACGTATTCGCAAAAGTGTAGTTTCGAGATAATTGGGTTTAAAGATTTTTCGATTTTCTGATTTTCGTAAATTCGGCAGCACTATTGAATGAATAAATATATTGGAAAAAAAATTTCTACCATTTACTCTTGATTAATTTCCCCACAGCATATTAAAATTTCACATTGGTACCTGCTGGCTTTTCTACCTAAAATGAGGTGAAAAGTCAATCAGGTACCTTATACGTTATTTCATATTTCTCTATTACGATTAAGCCTAAAACTGATTATTATTGAAATAACGCATGATATTCTTACAATTTTTTATTTATTTGAACCGGCCCATCATATAGTCACGAATGATGCTTATACAAAATTTTATATTTACCATTTCGTGTGGCGATCGTAATGTATGTAAAATATACGACACTGATTTTGCCCAAGTTATTATTCTGTAGGAATTGGAATATCGTACATGCATTTACGCTGTTTCAATATTTAACCAAATTCAAATTTGCATGTACGTTAATTATCAATATATTAATTTTCACCCCCAGTTATAAAATAATTGGAAAATGTTAAAACGCCTCTCTATAGAGATCCTTATGAGGAATGCAGGTCACCCATTATATAATAACAACGTATAAATGGCATACGTTATTTCATTATTAAAGCGACGATATGTGGTCTGGCATAGTCATGATGGAAGACAACACTCTTTCGATTGACCTATTCTGGACGCTTTGTTTGTATTGCTTGCGCTAATCTGGTTAATTGTTGATAGTAGGAGACCGAATTGATAGTTTGGCCAGAAAGTAGCAGTTCATAATGAACAACACCCTTCCAATCCAACCATACACACAGCATCACTTTATTAGATGTCAATCCAGGATTTGGAGTTGTTTGTGGTTCGTCAGTGGCCTTTGACCATGATCTTTGCGTTTAATATTAACGTTGTCACCTGTGATGATTACCTTCAAAACTGGCTTGATTTAGTTCACAGCGGTTCACTGATGGAAATTCCGTTAATCAAATTTCTTTGCATTAATTCATGTGGCACCCAAACATCGAGCTTCTTTGCTCATGCATAGACACCCTTTTTTAACTGATTCCAAACTGGCATATGCTTGATGTTTAGTGCATATGATTAATGTGACGAAAACTGATTTTACGAAAAATGTAAATTGAAATGCCACGTGTTCTAAACGCGCGTTCGTTTGACACAACTGAATTAGTTGTGCGACCCAACCAACACCATCTAGTCCAAAAACAGCGGATACTTTTTATATTATCTAATAATACTGTGACGATTATGGGGTACAATGTAACAAATGAACATCGTTCTGGAATACAGTCTTTAGGGAAAATAGTTCCACAGAACAATATAAACCACTCGAATAAATAAAACTCAATATCCTCGCTCTATAAGAAATAAACACCCGAAGATCAAAATGGTATATCCATGACGATGAATTACTTAACCAAGTAAAAAATATTTTCTAACGAGCTTACAACAAACGAAACTTATTTAAGTAATTTTGACTCTCACTATTTCATTTGGGCAAGTCAGTTTTATACTCACCTAAGCCTTCATGTAAATACGCTATATGGTTTACGAGATAATCGATAGTATAAAATACAAACAGGCTTACGAAACTAAAACTTTAAGAAACGCAATCGAATTCTATTCCAATACCAGAAATTTACTTAGAGGTAAGCAAAAGTGATTGGCCTCGTATTTTACAAAATTTTTTTGATCTGTATGCATTGATGCAAAAAATATATTACAGTTTGCAAACAATATATCTTTCCGTTTAAATATAATAGGCGACAATAAATATAATTGATGTTGAATGATGTAATGACCTAGTCTAAGCCGATTGTAATATTCGATACCTGAAATCATTAGACAAGCCATTAATTGTAATTAATAAACATAATACAATAACATTACGTGTATATAAATAAATTTTAAAATTTGCAAAAAAATATTCGCAACATTATTGATTGCATAAAACTACAACCACAAAAATATTGTAAAGTAAACTTTGGTAGATTATGATAGCCAAATATTTTTGTGTCAGTTTTATCACAAATTATAATATTCAAAAACCTAATTCACTTTCATTTCCACACAATAGAATCGTAAAAGGTGTAGAGTTTACTTTAAAACATAGAAAACTGAATATAATATCTATAAAAATTACATGCAGTTTGTTATTTTGATTTATGTTATTTCTTGTAAGAAGTTGTAAGAAAAGAAAATTAATATAAAAGTGAAATCTGTAAAATGCTATTCATGAAAATCAACAAGAGATTTATCATAAAAAAAAAGAAAATAATCGTTGGTAAGGTGAAATGCAATAATGGTATCACACTAAAACATACTTCAATATAAGAAAAATTCTAATTAAATTTAATAATAATAAATTTGAATTTTATGATAAAAAAGCAAAAGTATGAACATAATTATTATGCAAATATAAAAGCGAAACTAAAAAGCATAACTGATAAAAACATGGAAAAGCTGCAAAGTAAAATATGTGCTTATTAGTTCAATTTTGTGTTTTTGTAAACTTTGCATAATATTTTTTAATTAAAAATTTTCGCATGAGTTTATAGAAGTGTAATTTTATAGTCAAAATTTTTATATTTTAAAAATATATTTGTTTACTACCAAGTTATTAATGTTATGTATATCTGCTTTTATAAAAAATTATGTCAATTATGATAACCATAACCTAAAACAAGTATAAATAAACGCTTTTGCTTTCAATCTCAATCAACCTGTTTGAAAATAATAATTGAATTGGGGATTTTCTTTGGCTCTTACTATTTTCATTTAATGATATTGAAAAAAGCAAATCAATTTCTCTTTGTGTCATGAAAATCGAAACAAGTTGTCATAATTATAAGGTATACAGTTTTCTTATGAAATCATTAATTATTAAAACATTTATCTATTTAACGATACGATATTAAAAACATAATAAACAAAACAAAAACAAAAAAAGAGAAAATTAATACATACATATGATTGTTGAATTAATTACTTTCAAATAAGATTAACAAGATCTATTAAAATTGATTGAGTTCTTGATAACATGCCAAGAAATAGTTATGTAGTCTAGGCCCTAGGGTGTCCCACAAAAAATGCTTTATTTTAATTTTCATAACCTTGAACCGGAATTAGGTTGTTTATGGTCTAAAAGTCATCCGTGAATTTTTTCAGAATTTTAAAAAAAAATTTACCACTCGCTATTTTATTTTTTCTGTTCAAGGAGCAAAAAACATTACATACAATCAGTTTTTCGCCTATAACTATTTCAGTTATGATTTTACAAAAAAAATTATGCAAACAAAAGTTGTAGATCTTAAGAAAATACATCGAATTTTTTCTATGTTTAGACAAAAAAAATTTTTTAAGCTTGAAAAAGAAAATTTTTTACAGTCGGATTTACAGAAATTAAATTAACGTTCGTTTTTCGCCTATAACTATTTCAGTTTTGATCTTACAAAAAAGGTGCAAGTAAAAGTTGTAGATAATAAAAAAATTCATCGACTGTTATTTTTGTGTTTAGGCAAAAAAAATTTTTTAAGCTGAAAAAGTAAGATCTTTCTAGTCGAATTTTAAAGATTTAACTAATATCATTCGTTTTTCGCCTATAACTATTTCAGTTTTGATTTTACAAAAAAAATTATATAAGTAAAAGTTGTAGATCCTAGAAAAATACATCAATTTTCTTCTTTGTTTAGGCAAAAAAAAAGGCTTGAAAGCTTTTTTTTGAAAAAAAAAAGATTTTTTACAGTCGAATTTTACAGAAATAACATTAAAGTTCGTTTTCGCCTATAACTATTTCAGTTTTGATTTTACAAAAAAGTTGTGATCAAGTAAAAGTTATATTTTTGTGTTTAGGCAAAAAAAATTTTTTAAGCCGAAAAAGTAAGATCTTTAATAGTCGAAATTTCCAGATTTAACTAATATCGTTCGTTTTTCGCCTATAACTAAATATTTCAATTTTGATTTTACAAAAAAAATTATTCAAGTAAAAGTTGTAGATCTTAAAAAATACATCGATTTTCTTCTGTTTGTTAAGCTTGGATCTTTTATAGTCGAATTCTCTATAAATATCTAATAACGTTCGTTTTTCGCCTATAATTATTTCAGTTTCGATTTTACAAAACAATTAGGTGGATAATAGTTGTAGATCTTGAAAAAATACATCGATTTTCTCCTTTGTTTAGGCAAAATTAGCTTGTAAAAGCTTTTTTCAGTTATTTTTTGATTTCGATTTTCTTTTCAAAGGAGAAAATCGATGTATTTTTCAAGATCTACAACTAATTTTTTTGTAAAATCGAAACTGAAATTGTTATAGGCGAAAAACGAACTTATTAGATATTTATGGAGAATTCGACTATAAAAGATCCTCTTTTTCAAGCTTAACAAACAAAGTAGAAAATCGATGTATTTTTTAAGATCTACAACTTTTACTTGAATAATTTTTTTTGTAAAATCAAAATTGAAATATGTAGTTATAGACGAAAAACGAACGATATTTGCTAAATCTGTAAATTTCAACTATTAAAGATCTTACTTTTTTAGCTTAAAACATTTTTTTTGCCTAAACACAAAACTACTTGTCGATGTATTTTTTCATTTCTATAACTTTTATTTGATCACAACTTTTTTGTAAAATCAAAACTGAAATAGTTATAGGCGAAAACGAACTTTAATGTTATTTCTAAAAATTTTTTTTTGCCTAAACAAAGAAAAAATTCGATGTATTTTTTAAGATCTACAACTTTTGTTTGCATATTTTTTTTTGTAAAATCAAAACTGAAATAGTTATAGGCGAAAAACTGATTGTATGTAATGTTTTTTGCTCCTTGAACAGAAAAAATAAAATAGCGAGTGGTAAATTTTTTTTTAAAATTCTGAAAAAATTCACGGATGACTTTTAGACCATAAACAACCTAATTCCGGTTCAAGGTTATGAAAATTAAAATAAAGCATGTTTTGTGGGACACCCTAATGTAGTCGTCATAAGAATCGTTTAAACTTTAAATTGTTTACCATATTATGAAAACATTTCAACACACTATGTTTGACAATTATTACAAAACTCATATTGTTATAACTTTCACACCTGTTAAAAAGAAAGTGTCAAAAATTGATAGATACAATAACAACGTAAATTATAGTTACTGTCGTTATGCTGCATTAACCTTGTATGAATGGCTCTTTCGAGCCTTTGCCTCTGTCGCTTTTATTTCCGGATTTACAAACTGGCTTGATTCGTGCAATTTTTAAAAAGTTAGGGAACTTTCTATTTATGAACTCTTGGTTAATACTGTCTGCGTACGTTGGTTAATACCGTCTGCAATACGTCTGCATATTCTTTAATCAATTTCGAAGCCACTTGAAGATGATGGTTCAAGTTGGGAAATACATTCTAGAATCTCTTTGGAGTCCATTACTTCAGAAGTGTGAACAGTAGTACTTGTTAAGGAGAAATGTTGCGCAATGTCTGTTCCAATTTAATAAAATATTCATTAAACTCTTTAACAACAATGTTTTGGTTAGATACAGTTAAACTATTAACTTCAAGGACGATACCTTCATCGGTGTTTTCTTTGATTTTGTTGTAGAGAATTTCATTGACCAGTTTCCAAACATTTTTGGGATTGGTGATGTCATATTTAAATTTTTCAGAATAGTGGTTACATTTTTGATTTTGCAGCATTTCACTGAATTGGTATCGTAGAGTTTTAAATTGTTGATTGTACCAATTATTCAACGGATATTTTTTTAAGCTTTAAATTCCTAAATTTCTTGCTGATTCCAATCAGCTAACACAACTAGTAGATAGGCCAACCCATATTTCAAATATTGCTAGCCATTCTTCTAATCCTAATCTGCTTGACCTTTTCATGACAACTCATTCTGCTAAATATACCTGCTCAGTCGATTCTCCTCTTGGCAGATTAGATCATTTTGTAGTTTCTGCCTATTTTGAAAAAAGTTCTCGAGCGCCTACTACAAAATTGTCCCCTCCTCGAAAGGTTTGGCATTACAATAGATGTAATTGGCAGAAACTTAATAAATTTTACAACGAAATCGATTGGGCTTCTCAAGATGGACGGGTCTACGCCCCAGAAGCACTCGGAATTCAATTCCGACCAAGGACCATCACAAGAATTTCGACGGAAGGTGCAAATCCGATGCCCCATTTTTTTTGGTAAAGAAGCAGCTATCACTGGCCTCACTGCTTCAAACACTACTTGTCATGGCTGGTATTGAAAGAAATCCGGGAGTAACTACAATATGGCACTGTACAATATGTAAAAACATCTTAAGGGCAAACACAACATCTATTCAGTCTAATAGTTGTAAGGAATGGTGCCACCTCAAGAACTGCTCAGGTCTTACATAAGCAATGGACCAGGAACTACATAGCGCCGTGTTGTCAAGCATCAAGTTTAAATACCAACACGAGCTCACAACAAAACACAATACGAATGAACACGCTACCGGAAACCCCGAGTGATGTAAAAATTATGCAACTAAATTGCAACGGTCTCACGAATAAGATCGACAAATTAATAGACTATATGTGCAATAACAATATTCTAGTCACGTTTCTTCAAGAAACAAAAATAAATGTTAGATCGAAGATTGGTGATATTATCTGTGATTATAAAATTATAAGGCTGGATAGAGCGAAGGGATGCCTTGCCTTTATCATTCACAAAAGCGTTATTTACTGTACAACAACACTACCTGCAGTACCGTGAACTGATAAGCACCTAGAACAACAAGACATTATAATAAAATCCGGAAATACGAAAATAACGCTAGTCAATATTTATATTCCACCAGTAAGCAGCTGTGATACAGGTTATGAACCGTCCATAGGACATTTATTTTATACCAAAGACTGTCTAATTCTCGGAGATGTGAACGCGCACCATGATCTATGGCACTCATACCTAAACACTGATCCACGAACCAAGAGGTGAAAACATTGCTGATCAAATTGAGGGCTCCAATTTTGGAGTCCTCTACGAACCACAACCAACAAGGGTAACAAACAACACATACTCTTCTCCACATATCTCCCTTGCCAGTTTGTCACTAATGCCAATTGCAGAATGGAGAACTGAATTTGCATTGGGTTCAGACCACGTGTCGATCATAATCACCTTAAGCCGTTCCATAAATCAAATAAATTCCGAAAAGAAAACATATATTAATTTTAACAAAGATGACTGGGAAAACTTTACAAATTTTGCCGAAATTGAATTCAGTAAGCAATTTTTACCACTTGACGCCCTCTCTGGGGAAAAACAATTCACAGAAATTTTTAATAAGGCTAGAGCCCGCTACATTCCAGCTGGCAGAACTCAAAAGCTAAAACCAAACTTTCCACATGAAGCGTGTGTGCTTTCTACTCAAAGAGATGACATCCGTAAAGCAGATCCAGCCGACTCCAGAATTTCGGACCTGAACAAGCGAATTAACAAGTTGGTCACGGATCATAAAAGAAATAAATGGAGAAAGTTAGAGAGTAAATCAAACCTGGGTACTAGTACGTCTTTGGAAGGACATTAAGGGCCTAACCTATCCTCGACAACCACAAAACAATTGCATGATCTCCTTCGACGATATCCCAATTGAAAACCACAGGAAATGCGCAAACAAATTTAACATTCAGTTTACAGAAAAGCAGCGTAAACATGAGAAAGAGACCAGATCAGTGTTGAGACACCTGCGCAAACTTAACACTGACAACTTGGAGGATATCATATTTTCCGAAGAAGAGGTGGAGAATGCAATAAGGAAAATTAAGCCATCAAAAGCTATAGGACCCGACGGCATCTCAGCCATCATGCTCAAACACATCGGACCCAAAGGATTGAACTTCCTCACTACTACACTTAATACATCTTTAAATTCTCTACAGATACCAAATATCTGGAAAGCGGCCAGAATCAACCCCATTTTGAAACCAGGAAAACCTGAAGAAAAGGGAGAGTCTTACAGACCAATATCCATCCTTTCATCGGTCGCAAAACTTATCGAAGCACTTCTGCTCCCTCAGCTGACAAGATCCTGCAATTTGGCGCCACACCAGCATGGCTTCCGGCGAGCACGTAGTACAACCACCGCGCTCCATAAAATACAAAACCATATCAGTCATGGTCTGAATCAAAAACAACCATGCGCTAGAACAATTTTAGTTGCACTTGACCTGTCAAAAACATTTGACACAGTGTCGCGCGCTGCTCTATCGGATGATATCTTCAATACTAATTTGCCAGGTTTAATGAAGCGCTGGTTGTGCAACTACGTCGCCAAGAGGTCGCCAAACATACGTTGAGTTTCGAAACTGAAAGTTCAAAATGAGAGTGCTAATACAAGGAGTTCCTCAAGGCGGAGTTCTTTCACCGTCATTATTCAATCTATGCCGAAGCAGTTTGCCTACCCCACCAGAAGGAATAACCATCACGTCATATGCAGACGACTGCACAGTGCTGGCAACAGGAAATAACCTGCAACAACTCACAAATATTCTGAATACCTACCTTAATATTCTAAATGATTGGTTTAAAACCAGAAATAAAACTTTCTACCGAAAAGTCCACTTCTACACTTTTCACCACATGGACGGAGGTAAATTCAACACTATGCATCTGCATAGACAATATACTTATTCCTACAGTAAAAAACCCGAGACTGTTGGGTGTAACATTCGACACACTGCTTAAATTCAACAATTAATTCAGTAAATTAATTGTGATATAACATCACTCCGATGGAAAATCTCCCATCAAGAATAATATAAGAACTGAATCTAAAAAATTACGGTGCAAATTTTGAAACTTTTTGCAATCCGTACAGTTTCCGACCAATAACTAGGTTCCGACCAAAAATTAGGTTACAACTCTAGCGAAGTATAAAAAAACAAAAAATTTACATAAACATATTTTTAATAGATTCAGGTTTAGTCAATTAGTTTCTCTAGTGATCACTGTTTTGTTATACTCTAGACATACTAGGTAGTATTGAATAACAAACTCGTATCGGCGAGAAGAAGATGACTAGTCTTCACTTGTGTCTATTGACACATATTCAAGAATTAATTCAGTAAATTATTTGTGATAGAACATCACTTTATTTGTGATACAACATCCACACACACTCCACCTAATTTTTGGTTTATAACTAGCGTTGACATTTTTTGGTAGTTTATCTAGTCGGCTAGCCCTGATGAGAATGATAAACTTTTTTAAAGTTTAAAATTTTCTCATTGGTTCGAAACTAGATCGGTCGAAAATTGTATGGATTGCAAAAAGTTTCATAATTTGCACCATAATTTTTTAGATTCAATTCTTATATTAAATTCAACGCTTATGCACAACAAATAAACTCTAGGTTGAAAAACAGGAATAACGCATTGAAAGCATTAGCGGGTAGTTCATGGGGCGAAGATAAAAACACGATCATAACAAATTACAAAGCAATAGGAAGACCTATTTTAAATTATGCTGCACCCATATGAAAAAATGGGATCCCAACGACTTGGGATCCTATTTTTCCTACGTCGCTGCAAAAGCTTTTTCTCTCCTTCTGATATTGCTACAATCTATAAGACATATATACAACCGATCCTTGAATTCGACTCTTATTTATGGGCTGCAGCACCAGATACCTCTTTAAATTTTGTTGACAGAGTTCACAGTCGTACTTTGAAACTGATTGATGATCCAATGATAACATCGGGTATGGATTCTCTGCATCATAGAAGAGTGGTTTGAGCTCTTACACTAATCTACAGGTACTACTACGGTAAATGCTCTAAAGAAGTTAATGATTTAATACCACCATTACGTAGATCTCCACGAGCCACTAGACAATCGTTGCTTTCCCATAAATATACCTTAGAGGTCCCATATGCGAGAACATCTAGCTATAATAACTCCTTTCTTTCACGTTCTGTATACTGGTGAAATCGATTACCAAAAAATGTTTTTCCCACTACATACAATCCCCAAGTTTTTAAATCAGCAGTACATCAACATTATCGCTCCAGTCCTATCCCAAGTCCTTAAACACTAACCTTTTAACTGTCCTTTCCTATCGTTAACACGTGCATTACAGGTCTATAACCTAAGTGATTAACCAAACTATAATAAAAAAGCTTGTAATATTTGTCCATACATTTCATGGTATTCAAATCTTGAGTGAACCACGGATCTTGAATTGATCTAAAAACTTAAAAATAAAAAGTGCAACTTTAACTTGGTCATGAGTGGAGTGTCATTTGACAAAAAAACAGCCAATTTAAAAAATTTTGCAATTTTGTTTATAATTTTGCAGTGCACGATAATTGACGTGAATTTGACGATAATTCAAAAACTGTAAAAAATTGTAATAAATGTTTTTGTTAAAAAATTGTTAAATGTTTCGGGTTTGTTCGCGGAAAAATTTGAAAAAAAATTACACAGACGGGCAAATCTTTAAATTTTTAACGAAAACTATAGTGAAGTGTGAAATAATTATATACCTGTATTTTGAGGAAAACGGAGCACTTATTTTAAAAAACAATTAAATTTTTTAAAATTTGGTTCTTTGTAAAAATTATATCAATCTCACAAACATTCAGGTATTCAAGTTTTGCACATAATCAGATTCAGGTTAAATAATCGGAAGTTGCAACTTACAATACCTTTAAAAATAACAATTCGGCAAAGATCAAAACCTATTGGTAATTGTTCAACTTTAATTTACAAAATAAAAGTAGTTCTTTGTTTTGGCATGCTTGTATGGTGTTTACGTTCGGTTTCTTTGTACAACCGCATAACTGGATACTATACGGCTATACTGCCTCCAATATTCGACAGTAAATTCAAAGTTTATTTCCGATAGATACTACTGAATTCCTAGCGAGCAACCGATTCGTCTTTCTGAAGTTTAAGGTCATTGCTTGTTTGTCTTTTTAACATGTTCTTTCCACCTCAGGTTAGTATTCAGAATCATGTTTAAGTATTTAGCTGGGTTGAGTTTATGTTTAGAGATATATCGTTCACTGTTTGTAAGTGATGTTGCATTTGTGGATCTTGACTCGTACAGTTTTATATTCTATTTAATTGGACAATTATTGATGACATAAGTTGGATGTTGTAGTTTGCTTCGACGGCTGTTTTTTTAGAAGTTATTATTGCAATATCCTCTGCAAAGATTACCTGGATTAATCTAGGCAAATATCTTACTATAGCAAACATACCACAGAATATTCCTTGTGGCATTCCATGATCAATTTTCTCTTAGTTCGCCACTTCAGAAAAAAGCATTATGAAGGCATACTTTGTCATAAACTTGGGCAAAATTAAGATAAAATGTTAACCACACCTAGTTTTAGTACTTCTTGTTGTGGTTATTGTACCGCAGACAGCATTCATTGGCCAAAGTTTTAAGGCAAGTAGCTTAATTCTTTTGAATTGCTTTGTTCATCTCACTAGAACTACATTAATGCAGTTTTTTATATTTCCTAAGCCCCTCTGAATCATTGGTTGGTTGTGGTTCTTTTAGAATCTCTCAATCATCAATTTTTACCTCTAATACGGTTTGATTGTCAATTTATTTAAACAGGTGTAGTGTAGCTAACTTGTTTTACCATTGATTTTTAATTGAATTGCTGAGTTGAATGACATTTTGCTAACACGTTTTTTCAACCGTACATTTAACACATATAAGTCTATGTCCACTTTGCTTTGCGTATGATTACTACATGCAAATTTCTTGGATTGGAAATTTCTCATGGAAGCTCTCTATTGGTTTGTTTTTCTCTGTCAAATTGAGAACTCTAGGTAGTAATATTTGCATGGAGAGATCAGTTTTTGTTAATTTGTAATCTACGAGAGTGACAATCCCATGTACTCTAGTCTCTGTTATTGAGATAAGAGTTAACGTTAAATATCACATACCACTGACAATATAGCAGTGAGATATCACTAGCCAAGATAATATCTCAGGAGGTCTGGCGGATGAACTCTATTCAGTCAATGGTATCACCCTCAGCCTTAGCTATGAAATATTTCTTAATGATGCACGCTATCGTTTGCTCAAAGACCCTTCATATAACTCTATATGTGGGCTTTAATCATTGAGGAAGACAATGCGTTATATGATTAAACAATATGCCCCTAGCTGGATTATTGGCCACCCAATTTTAGTTTCTATATTTCATTTGAATGTATATATTTCTTTATATGCGAAAGACAATGTGTATGTGGATTAAACTTGTTTAGAATTTTTAATTAGCTAGACTTGAATTTTGAATTATTGGGTATTTTTTGTGAGCACTTAAACTGAAGTAACTAAGGCAATCATTTTAATTTTTTAATTCAAATTTCGAAAGTATATTTTGGAATTTTCTCAAAAACTTGATTTTCTCTTATACGTGTTTCGGAGCAAGAGTCGAACCTTCTTCATCAGTGCCATGATTGGGATCCGTTTTTGGCCGACGCGCTATCCAATTATGCCGTAAAGTTAAAATCAGACTAAGAAGTAAGAAGTACACTAGAATTGAAAATTGAATAAAAACAGAAATTAAATAAACTCAACTTTAGTGATAAAATTTCAACTTCGATATACCATCACTTTGGTAGAAAAAAAACCAAACTATTCTTTCGGATTGCAAAATTTAAATAATTTCCTTAGCTCTTTGAGACTAAGTGCTCACAAAAAATCCCCAACAATTTAAAACCTATTCAAAATCCAATTTTAGTTTGTGCTTGCAATTTTTTGACAAAATTTCGCATTTACCTCTTATTTTATTTTTATTTCCATGGAATAGTAGTCTATGTCTGATTATCTAATAGAATTTATTGTTTAGTTATCCATTCATAGAAAAAACAGAAAAAAAAGAAGTTTACGTCCATCAAATCAACACCGAGAACGCATCTATTGTGGTACCAAGGTTTTAAAAGGGTTTTTATGAGCTATTATGTAACATATTGTAATTCTCTACTCCACAACAAATTGTTACGATACTACATAAACGCAATGAAATACAAAACAATTGTATTCAACCTCAATTTTCAAAATACATTATTTCAAAAATAAAATTAACGTCACATTCATTTCTAAGAACACGTGTCGAAACATGAAATAAAATATATCAAAAATAATAACGTAGATTTGTGTGACTTTCCTTGTAAAAAATAGATTTTCCTAGAATATATGAGAAATTATGCAGAATTATATATAAGGAATGTAAGTAAAACCGTTGTATTTTCGCCTAGGCTATCAAAAATTATTTTTGAAATAATACCATATCTTTTAAGAAAATAAATAGAATATAGCTTTATTTAATTTATCAAAATCACTCAACAAATCTTGTGTTTATCTTAACTCAAAAGTCTAAATTTTCACCAAAAATATCTATTGCTCAAAAGCTAAAATATATGATCTCGAAAGTTAAAACTTAACTAACATTGTATCTCAATGTGGTTTAATACATCGATTAACCTTTAAGCGGTTTCCATTTATCTCAGTCGTTGTGATTAGGTTCTCTCATTCTAACCTGAATAAATCAACACACACAATAGAAATTTACCCGTGTATAAACAAAAAAAAAATGAAAATGACATAGAAAAGTTATTCAAATAAAACAAAAAAAAAGAAACAGCTTCATATCATCTAATCAAAACAATAAGATCCTTCATAATTTTACCAATTATTAATATTACGATATTCCAGTTGAAACAACACAAAATGGATCACCCTATTGATGATCTTAACAACAACGCCCCTGCGCATAATCAATTTAATTTATTCCGGTGTCTGTTTAAAAAAAAATATATTTGTTTCACACTGATAAACGAGAAGAAAAAATAATTGCTATACAATATTCAGTGTTTTTAAAATGAAATAAAGAAAAGATGTAACACGATAAACCAAAATATGATTTATTTATATAGTGAAACGTTGCATACGGTCAGATATTATTTATGAAGCGAATCCCAAATTATTTGAAAGAAACGAATGTATGATTTTACCGCCTGTGGTAGATTTTAAAAGGAAATGTCTAATGAACGGATTTTTTTGGTCGTTACAAGTTTCTATTGTAGAGTGACTTGAAACACCTATAAACACCTACATATTTTAACAATTTTGTTTGTTCACCTATCTTGTTTATATGTTTTTTACTTATTATCATTGAAAACACTATCTAGGCTTTTGGCTGGCAGCAGCTTGATCATAACCAGGAAAAAAAATTTTGCTTTTTAGGGAAAAACATGTTCTCCTGTCTTTTACATGTTCTCTTATCTCCGTCGCTACAACAACTTGCTACAACACATTTTGTGCCGCGATTACATGCAAAACAAAAAATCATCCTACAAGCATTTCATATATTTGCTGCAACTAATCTACTTGAATTATTTGTAACAAATGATAATCGCTCTCTTAAACTTTGCTTTATTTAGTTACAAATTTATTAATCACTTATTTTCTTGATGTGAACGTAATTTCATTAAACATAATTTTGGGTTTACCAACTTTGCTTATTTGACTAAGATTAAGTCAGTCATTAGAAAACATTATTGTAAACAGAATCCATAATTGGGTAAATCTACAGTCAGTTTCACAGTAATCAGATTTTTATTTTTTAAGGGCGCTCGCACTTATTTAAAAAATAAAACCATGCGGGCTTTATTTTTATTTTTCGTTTTTCGCTCTTACACTTTAGGTAAAATATAAAAAATTACGAAAAAACTGGACAAAATAAAAAATTACAAGAAAAGGTTTTGTTGGCAGATAATTGTTCCAAAAAAATAAATATAATTCTCTCAGATTTCTTTTATAATAAGGTTTTTGTTTTTCGTTTCTGTTGGTTTAGTTTGCTTAAAATTTGTATGCAAATAAGTGCGTAAATATAAAATACTGACTATACGAAAAATACACATAAAATTTAATAGTTGTTCAGATAATGCAGTTAATTTAGTCAAATCGAACGCGGCTTATGTTTTTTTACGGTTTTAATAAAAAAAGAAAAACGTTAGCAGTTGCAATAGATAGAAATAATATGTTTATTTTCTTATCAATATACTTTCTTATCGACATAGGACGAAAACAATCCAGAATGAACAAAACAAACAAAAATATGTATGTACATATAACGAATAGTTAAAAAAATAGATTTTATTCCTCTTTTCTTTTGAGCGAAAAAACAAAAAAAAAATCTATACGCACAAAGATTTATTTTTAAAGTAAAATTAAAATATCTGAGGGGAAAATTTAGCTCTTTGAGTGCAGATTTTAATTTTTATGCATTTAATTTGGGAAAACCTTGTGAGAGCAAAATATAATAAAACTCGGAACACTAGTTTCAGTTCTATAAATGTTGTGAGTATTAAAATTGTCTCCTAGAAGTCCGGCTGCATATGCACTCGAAATTTTGGCGGTAAGCTCTTACCACACGATTTGACGAAGAGCTCCTGATGTTTGTCTATGAATTATACCAAAAATGAGCATTCGATCTGAATAGATAAAAACAACACAATGAAAGTATCAGTTACCATCACAAAATTAAAACCCCAAAATAAACAACAACTCGAGAATTACTTCTATAAAAAAACACACTGCTACTTCTTACAAATATAATCCAGTTAATTTTGTATAACAACGCAACAATTATTTTAGTTACTGATTAATGATTAATCATCCATCAATTTGTTTTATTTCAGGAATTCCCACATACAATATCACCAACAGCAGAAAACATAGAAGAACATCCAAGTAAACCTCCCTCTCATACCCCACCACGAAAACGTAAACGATTAGGCAGAAAAAGAAAAAGACGTCCACATAAACAAACAACAAAACAACCGTTACTCAGTCATACCGATAATGATGTTTTTGTAACAAATAATCAATTAATATTAGACAGTCAAAATTCTAATGGGACAGAATTTCAATATACAACACAGCCCACAAATGAAGATTTCATTGACATACTTACACCGTATAAAAAAGGAATAATTCAACCAAATGAACAACAGTTTAAAGAAATCAGCCAACCGCTACAACTATCTGCATCAAGAGAATCAATTCGTTTTGGTAATATTGATGGAATTGATCAAGACAAATCTCATCGACGATCATACTCTGAAGCTCGACGAAATGAAAAACTAAATTCAAATTTACCCGCAAGTGATCTTAAAAATATTTTAAAACAAGCTGGAGGGTTAAGTTTAAGTGAAATTTATCACTCGGTGATTTGTTAAAAGGAAAGCAAGTTGCATTAGCTGCAATTGCACAACCAAGTCAAGCAACGGCTTATGAAGAACACACAACAGCAATTATCCCCAAAGTTATTTTCCCAACAAAGAATGAAAATTTAATTCGTCGCCTTCCAGCAGCTCAATCACATCGTACCACTGTTGCTGAAGATAATTTGACAACAATTCCAACAACACGTAATCGCTTGCCTGTCATTCAAATAAGCTTAACAACAGCCATCACAAATAAAAGTACGGATGATTTATCAAATGAAGAAACAAATCGTATTCCACCAACAATTCCGAATATTCGTGAGCGATTTTCAACGCATAATCGTGTTAGACCTATTAAAGAAGTGATTCCTGCTATACGGCCAGATTTAACGAACTCAAACACAAAACGATTACCAAATTTATTTTCAAATCGGTCAATAAATAAAGAACCACCGCGATGGAGGGACAGCCATACATTACATGAAAAAACAAAAAATGTAGTTTTAACAACAATGGAAACAATCGAATTAACAACTAATGAAATTTCAAATGAAACAATAACAGAATCTAATAAGATATTAATCGAAGAAACAACAGCAACGCCTATATCATCCACATTTTCAACGTATAAAGATTTTCGAAATAGATTGTCATTACGACCACGATTACGAATAGGAAATACTTTTAAATTATCAACAACAACTCCAACCACTACTACAACGTTTTCTGAAATACCCAGTACTTCAGACTCATCTGAAATATCAATTGCAGAAAAAATTAAAAATTCTGAGCCAATTATAAATTCGATTGAGACAGTTTCATCGTTTGATGATAGAAACACTAAATTTAAAATGTTGATTCTCTTGAATCACTTTTATCCGTTTTAGGCCGAATCCAAAATATGAAAACACCCAACGATCGTTTATGGAATATCCTGATGAGGTTGATGTTACAGAAATAAATCCATCATTATTCGCAGATATAACGTCAGTGAAAACAATTGATGATCGAACTGATTTGCTTGAATTAATGGGTGATCGTAGAAGTGGTGCAAGATTAGCTAAAGTTTTAGAACAAAGAAATATGAGTCTGGATCAATTAATAGAGCATCGAAAACGTGGGTCAAGTCAATTACATTTATCAGAAATTTTCTTTAATAAAACAGGAACATCGAATAATTACAATCATCATCAAACCGATGATAATAACAATCAACCGGAAAAGTTGGATATTGTTACCGCATTCGAAACTTTTCCGAGTTTTAATTTAGGTAATGTAAAAAGTGTTAAGCCAGATGAGATTAAAACCGATTCACAAGGTTCAAGTTATTTTACATCAATTATTAATATAAAAACCAACCGATGAAATATACAAAGAAGGACGAGCAATTAAGGTTAATTCTCAAAAATCCAATCCTCCTTCACCACACGCCCAAATTAATTTGGAAAAGATTGCCAACTATCCAGTTCCGGATAAACATCAACATTTGATGATCACGTTTTAAGTGAAATTGAAGACATAGAAAATTCGTTGTCTCGAACAAATGATATTTTAGATTTAGAATTATCCGGACATAATTTTATGAGAAATGAAATTTCAATAGAAGAATCAATACCAATGGGTATACGTTCTGCAATTATAGCTAGTTCTTGTATTATTGTTATTTCTATTTTTATTTTTATTTTAATTTTTGTAATATGTCGTTGGCGACAAAAACGTACAAATAAATTGAAATATGAAGAAAGTTTTCCCCAACGTGGAAAATTACCAATTTTAGACAGAAATGCATCGAGAAGAAGTACAAGTCCAGCTGTTTATCAAGAAACAACAAGATGTAATAGTAAATTAAATACAATGGATCCAAATTCACAAGAAGTGCAAGATTATCTTTATGATGCTATGCGACGACCGTTTCAATAAATATATTGAGATCTTCAATTATCAGTATTTACTGCTTATTAGAGTTTTAAATAGTATAACAAATAGCTTGAGATTCTAGCAAAAATTAGAAAAAATATATAGTAGAATTTAATAATTAAAACAGAAATTTGGTGCAATATAATTTTAAATTCTTTTAAAGAAATGACTGTTCAGTTTTTATATTAGATTTAAGTAGATTTTATAATATATCATTTCCTTCATTACTTTTATTATTATTTATTATAATTGTTTTAAATTTAAAATAATTAATATTAAACTGTATAATTGAAAAATAAGAAAATAAAACAATTTATCTTTTTTTAATTGTAATCACTTACCGAAATAAATCAAACGTTAGATGATTACGAATCAAATCAAGAGCTGGATTTGAATAATTTTTTTCAAACAGAAGATCAGTTGACCAATCATAATGGATAGCGGCATATTGCTCCATAACATTTGTTAACATTTTCATAGCGGATTGAAATAACTGTGTTGGTTGTATATGTTTCATTTGAGAATTAGAATAATATAATGGTACCGTATATTTCGTTGGTAATAAATCCAAATATGGTTTCCAAAAACTTTTATTACCCTTCAGTTTCTCAACTATCAATACTAATGCAAATTTTATGTTATCTTTATATAATGATATATAACTATTTTTAAATTTATCGAACAATTCTTTTAAATCTTTGTCACAATTTTCCAATGTTAATATCATATTCTTTGGTATATTTATAAAAATTTCATCTTTTTTAAAATCTTTGGTTGCCTCTAATCCAAGATCATAACCATCGAATTCTGTTATTTTAACCCCTTTATATTCGGCATTATTCTCACTTGCCCATTTGTAAAATTCTGATATTGCTTCCTTTCGGTTAATTTTTGAAAAATTATTTGTAATTTCTTTTTCGATTCGTTCCAATTGATTTATTTGTTCTTCTATTATTGAAAGGTTTTCTTCTTTGGATAATTTTTTCTCATTTGAATGATCTTTCTTAGAAGTTACTACTTTTAGATAAGAAAGCAGTTCTTGACGTTTTTTCTGACTTCGTGGATTCATACTGAGGGATATTTGTTTTTGGATTATTGCACCTTGCACCTGTAAAACAGAAACAAAAAATTAGTACCGTATATGTGTAATATTCAAGATTTTTTCTACCGCTAGCCAAAAACTACAAATTAAACGGTTAGCACAGATAATCTACTTCAGAAAGGTATATGGTGCAAGTTATGTGATGTCACAGACAGGTGTTAATTAATCGAAAAGTGTAATATTAACACCTACATAGTACATGAGTGAAAATCATAACCGGTAAATAATTTCACGTAATTAGAACAAGACAAGTAGGGAAGTTAGAAAATATTTATTAAAATTACACAAATATATTTCCAACCTAGTTATACTATTTATAATATATTTTTAATTTATATTAATAGGGATAACACTATTTTTAGATAAATACTTTTGAAGATTATTTTCATCTTTTGACAGCTATAATTTCCATCGAACAACCCTACGAGCAGATCGATTACACAAATTCGACAAGGTTTGGTATTAAAATAGGTGGAACTTTATTGAGTTTTAAAAAGAAACCCGTTATTTTATTTTCTACGGCTGAACTAAAATTTGACAATACTTTTACAGTATGTATCTTAAATGCAATGCAATTGGTCCGAAGATCGTCACAGTGAACAATTTTACGTTAGTGGAGAGCGGCGGATCGGAATAAATCCGGCAGATCGATATCCGACGGACCTAGTCCGCGGATATCGGTTAGCTAATGGAATAGAAATATAATTAAAATCAATATAATTACTAAAATATACTACCGGCTATCTGTTACTCCAATTTACAATATTTTTATGTGTGAGTTTTTCGATTGTTTTTCTAACCCTGTTAACGTCGACAATAGGTATCATTTTGATCTCCATAGATTGATTTATTCAAAAAGCTGTCAAAAAGATAACAATTTTCTTAGTTCTAAGAGAAGCTATTTTTTAGATAGCATTAAAATACCTTTCCGATGTTCATGCCAAGTGGTGTTATGGTATTTCGATAATATAATTTTTTATTCGATTTTACGAATTTCGATGATAAGATTTTTCGATTTTCGGAATCAAATTTTCGATTATATGATTTTCCTTGATGTGATGTTTCGATGCATTGACTTTTCGACGAAATTAACTTTCGGTGATATGATATTTCGATGTAATGATTTTTCAATTTCAAAACCATTCGATGATTTGAAATTCGGTGGTATGAACTATCGGTGTAGTGATTTTCGGATGTATGACACGATTGGGCAATTTGATTTTTCGATATTATGATACGGATTCAGAATTGTTAATGTTCAGTTGTTTTTACTCTGAAGATCACGATTGAAATTTTTTTTGGTCAAACTGAACAAGTATTTAATCGTTTTCTATCGTACATTGCATGTATAGCACGAACTGTATTTTTCCGTCATCAGATTCCTATTCGGGCTGAATCTGAAATTTACGATTGAGATTTTTTTAGGAGAAACCAACCAATCCTAATTTATCGTTATCTTTAGGATTTTTCAATTTTCGGTTCTTATTGGTTTGTTTACGTTAGAATTTCTATCGCAGCAAATCTTTTTGAATCTGAAGTTAACGATTGAAATTTTTGTTGGTAAAACTGAATAACTTTTAATCGTTTTCGATCGTACATTTCGTATATAGCACTAATCGTAACGTATATTTAGCCGTCATCAAATTCGTATGAGATCGGAAAACCCGTCACTCCTTGTAATGTAAATGATAGAAAACAATAGGGCCGTTTAGTTTTGGTTCCTATAATATGCAGTTTTTGAATGAAAATGAGTGGATTTCGTTTTTTGTCGATATAGAAACGGAAACGGCTCTTATGTTTTTTTGATTTTGAGGAGGATAGATTGCCTATCGTTTTTAATCGTTTCCTTCTGAAGCTAAGTATTTCCTTAATTTTGAAGCTACTCAGGTCTGTGAGAGTTTTTAATATGTGCGTTACAAAATAAATTTGCCGTCTTTGGGGTTCTACTGGATACGTAAGAAGTAGATAGAACACTGTTTCTCCTTCCCCTCAACCCTATAGTTCCTGCAGAGTTCATTGGCAGAAATGCCAAGTCCTTGGCGTATTCTCCAAGGATCCAGTAAACAGTGATGACCCCTACCAATGAACCAATGTTCTGTGTGCGCACGATTATCAGTTCTTTGGAGCACCGAAAGAATATACTGCTTCATATTTGCCTGCTTATCTTACGTGTTTTGATTTTTGACCACCGGTTTTTGGTTATGCAGGTAGGCCCGTCATTAATTAGTTGTTAGAGAGAGGTAAAGGACCACCAGCCTGGAGCTTATTTAGCTCATGTAGCGCATCCATTTTGGCTCTCTCTCAAAACCTCTATCCTCTAGTTTAAAGGCATCCATTACAATTTACACTGCTTTCCTTAGCGCCAACTTTTCATGTCTTCCCTGAGCCATTCTGGGAGTCTGAAATGTAGTCAATGTATTTCGAATGAGTCCTTGCTCGTATTAAATTATGAGTGTCCTATTTTACTATAGTGATTACTTATTTTGAAAGTAGAAGGCCACTCTCCGCGAGGGCTATGGAGCCAATATCATGAATCTGATGTGTGATGGCATTTTGATGTCACAATGACGTAAATGTGTTTTCTGGGAATACATATATAAAATATAAAATAAAAAATTTAACATTTTCCGTTGAATTTCTATTTTATATTTTATATATTTCTCATTCTAACCTTTTGATATTACTATATCAAAAAATTTTTAAGAATTGATTTTGTTTTTTGTATGTGTATTATTTTGTTTTTGTATGCCCATTGAACACAAGACGTAAATATGACATCACACAGAGATCATATATATGTGATGTAGTTGTTACGTAAATTTGACATAAAACTGACACTCCCCACTAGATTTTTTGTTACTATAGTAACAGGTCTTTAGTTTGTTATCATTCATAAGAGTGCATTAAAGGAAGCGAGATAGACATATATCTCTTATAGCGCCATCGCATAATATGAAAAAGATCAACTAATTTCAAGAATATTGGTTTGAACCAATGTTTTTTACGACTTTATAATATATGTCGGCCATTTCATTTAAATCATGTTAAAGTTTATGTTTGATATTGAATAAGCCAAATTTATTTTAAAAATAAATAAGGAAAATATACAATAGTTGTAAGTATGTATTATTCTATAAAAGTAAGTATTCAAATCAATTAAATGTTGATATGTTTTAACTTAAGAAATTTATATATGTAATTCTTTTAGTTTAATTTAATGCCATTTTAGTTTTGCAGATTATATTATTTGATAAAATATTGAATTGTTTAATATTATTAATTGTTGTATTATTGTTTTAATTAGTTCTTTAAGAAATAATATAAATTTATATTTATTAATTTATTTACAGTCAATAACAACTTAAAATTATAAAAATGTGTTTTATTTACAAAAATATCATATTTATATAACAAGGTTGCTTTGTGGTTTAGGTTAACCAAGACAAACTAAAGACATGTCTGACCAGACAACCTAAAGACACGTCTTACCAGACAGACCCTAGACTTGTTACACAAGACGAGGTGGGACATTTTGTTCGAGCGGTCTTGGGTTTGTCTTGGTCTTGTTACTATAACGCGTTAATAGTAAGTTACTAGTAAATCTGATATAACACTTTTACTGGGTCGTCATGACTATATAACAGCTGCTATAATTTATATGATGCTTTCATGACATCAGACCCCAGTAAAAGTGTTATACCAGATTTACTAGTAACTTACTATTAACGCGTTATAGTAACAAGACCAAGACAAACCCAAGACCGCGCGAACAAAATGTTCCACCTCGTCTTGTATAACATGTATAGGGTTTGTCTGGTAAGACGTGTCTTTAGTTTGTCTGGTCAGACATGTCTTTAGTTTGTCTTGGTAAACCTAAATCGTGTAACCACCTTGGTATAGAATTTGGAATTTTTGTAAATAAAATACATTTTAATAATTTTGTTTAAGTTGTTTATTATCTGTAATAAAATAAATAAATATAAATATAAAAATATTTCTTAAATAAATATTTAAAATAATACTATATATACAGTTATTAATTATCATATATCAATCTGAAAAAATAAAATGGGGTTAAGCTAAAAGAATAACATACCCAGTAAAAGTGTTATACCAGATTTACTAGTAACTTACTATTAACGCGTTATAGTAACAAGACCAAGACAAACCCAAGACCGCTCGAACAAAATGTCCCACCTCGTCTTGTGTAACAAGTCTAGGGTCTGTCTGGTAAGACGTGTCTTTAGGTTGTCTGGTCAGACATGTCTTTAGTTTGTCTTGGTTAACCTAAACCACAAAGCAACCTTGTTATATAAATATTGATTTTTGTAAATAAAATACATTTTTATAATTTTAAGTTTTTATTGACTGTAAATAAATTAATAAATATAAATATATACTATTTCTTAAAGAACTAATTAAAACAATAATACAACAATTAATAATATTAAACAATTCAATATTTTATCAAATAATATAATCTGAAAAACTAAAATGGCATTAAATTAAAATAAAAGAATTACATATATAATTTTCTTAATTTAAAACATATCAACATTTAATTGATTTGAATACTTACTTTTATAGAATAATACATACTTACAACTATTGTATATTTTCCTTATTTATTTTTAAAATAAATTTGGCTTATTCAATATCAAACATAAACTTTAACATGATTTAAATGAAATGGCCGACATATATTATAAAGTCGTAAAAAACATTGGTTCAAACCATATATTCTTGAAATTAGTTTTGATCTTTTTCATATTATGCGATGGCGCTATAAGAGATATATGTCTATCTCGCTTCCTCTAATGCACTCTTATGAATTATAACAAACTAAAGACCTGTTACAATAGTAACAAAAAATCTAGTGGGTATATAATGGTTTAAAATTTGAGTATTTACTTATATATAAATATAGGTACTTACGTTTACAATTCCCTTAATTATATTTAAAAAATTTAAATATGATTAATAACTTTAATTATAAATTCACTTTATTAAAATTAAATGGTCGACATATATACATAAAACGTAAAAACACAATTGTAAATTGTTCTCATATAATAGTTTCGATCTTTTTCGTATGTGCGTATAAGCAGTGGCACTATAAGAGATATATGCCTTTCTCATTTCCACTAACGCACTCTGATAACAAACTAAAGACGTGTTATACTAGTAACAAAAAGTTTAGTGGGACTGATCTTAAATTTGACTTTGATATGATGTCATAATTTGGACATAAACATGACCTTATTATGATTTTGTTAAATTTCACTAGTGGTATATCCATGTAAATTGGGTACAGTTTGAAAAATTTTGCGTATAGTTAGTTATTACTTCCTATAGCAGACTGTAGAATAGTGGGTAAGTAGTGATCAATAAGTGACTGACGGGTAAGTGTTTTTTCATTATATTTTGTTTAAGTAAAAAAAAATACCTCACAAAAAATTTTTTATATTACTATGATGTAAACCTTATATCATAACAACGTCACGAATATCTATCTCTACAGACATCACATTTATGCTTTGGCGTCATTTCACCAAAATCTTAGGGGGGGCGAGAATTTAAATGACATAAAAAGATTTTTTTCGTAACACATAACATACACATTTTTATACACACATATATTTAAAAGCATTTAAATGCATGGACTTAGAAATAAAAATAAAATGCTTTTGAGCTACCTTGGTTACTCTGCGAAATCTTTGTCTTCTGGTGTTGTTTCATTGAAGCGAATGCCGCAAAGTTCTGCAAAATCCCTTCATTTGTTAAAAATAATTTTAAATTTAGTCTCATCTCTGCATTGTTTAAGCATCAAGAAAGTAGTTTTAATTAAAGCGCTTGTGCTAGAAATTATTATATCTTTGCTTTGTAACTGTTCAGAGAGTGAATTTGTAAACGACAGCAGATCGTAGAGCATAAAAAAAGGATGGTTTTTCTATACGATCCCGGGCATCCAGGGGTTTAAAATTTATAAGTCACGTAGTCCCAGGATCCATAAAACACCACGGAATTGCAATCCCTACGTGACTCCTCTTATGTCGAATCGTTTTTTTGTTTGTTTTCCTTTATTTGTCTCAGAGAGAAAGAGTTATGTCTACAGTACCCATAAACGTGCGTAAATTTTTCATTTGATTCAAAATTGTACAATCATTGCGAGCTTCTTTTAAATCCATAAGAAAAACCTACCACAAAAAAATAATAGTTTCTCCCTCCCTGTGACTGTATAAAAAAATGACCAAAGATTGACGTTTAGGATACGGTTTAGATTTTATTATAACCAACCAAACATATAATTTTTGCTATTTTATGAATTAAAAATTATAGTCCATATAGCGAAAAGAATTTGTCAGCAAGTTTTCATTACATACTTTGAAAATATTTACATAACTTAAGTATTTGTTCGTGTCGTTAGAAAATATTGCTTGTCCATTATAAAACATTCACTATTATAAAATCACTGGAAATAACACAAAAAATTTAAATCACTCCCGTAATTATTTTCATTCATTTTATAAAAGTTAGCACAACTATCAAGAAAACTTTAAATATGTTATAGGATTTTACATTTAGAATTGTTTTTAATTTATTGTTTTTAAAAAAGTCTTGTAAAGTTTGTACAATATGATATAGATAAAAAACAGGGCCAAACAGTCAGGGTTCTCAAAATAAGTGGGGCATGGAGGGATCAGTTTTTATTGTTTTAAAATTTTTTATTTTTGATCTACGGGTGTGACAACCCCGCGTACTCCAGTCCCTGCTATTGACATACGAGTTAACGTGAGCTATCACATACCACTGGCAATAGCAGCGAGATATCACTAGCCAAGGTGACATCTTAGGGGTGGTGGCGGATGAACTGTATTCAGTCAACGGTAGCACCCTCAATCTTAGCTGTGTTATAATCCTTGACGATGAGACGCTATTGCTTCCTTGAAGAAACGAGCCTTCATATAACTATTTTTTTTTTTAATAAAATGTGTTGTGTAGTAGGAATCACAATAACACATAAAAACCTTTTAAGACCAAAGTCCCACAACAACATACGTTCAAAGATGTTGATGGACGTAAATCTTTCTTTTTTTGTTTTTTTGGTTAAAGAATGGATAACTAAACAATAAATCCTATCACTGACAAAATATGACATAGGCCAATATTTTATGATAGAATAGAGAAAATAAAAGTAAATTAAAAAGTAAATAGCAAATTTTGACAAAAATTTTCTGAAACAAAACAAAACTGTAGTTGCAAATAATCTAGCCGGTTGCATATTCCTTGATCCTGTGACGCCCTGTCTTTCTTGAAGATTAAAGCCCACACAGAGTTATATGAAGGCTCGTTTCTTCAAGGAAGCAATAGCGTCTCATCATCAAGGATTACTTCAGAGCTAAGATTGAGGGTGCTACCGTTGACTGAATACAGTTCATCCACCACCACCCCTAAGATGTCACCTTGGCTAGTAATATCTTACTGCTATTGCCAGTGGTATGTGATATCTCACGTTAACTCGTATGTCAATAGCAGGGACTGGAGTACGCGGGGTTGTCACACCCGTAGATCAAAAATAAAAAAATTTTCAAAACAATAAAAACTGCGGGACTATGTGTGGGCTTTAATCATTAAGAAAGACGGTGCGTCACAGATCAAGGAAAGCCGGCTGGATTATTGGCAGCTACATTTTTGTTTTGTTGCAGCAAATTTTTGTCAAAATTTGCTATTTACTTTTTATTTTACTATTATTTTCTTTATTCTATCATAAAATATTGGCCTATGTCATATTTTGTCTGTGATAGGATTTTTTGTTTACTTATCCATTCTTAACAAAAATTAAAAAAAAAGGAAGATTTACGTCCATCAACACCTTTGAAATATCATAATAGAAATCAGAATTCATTCTCTGAAGAAGGTCTCTTAGAGACAGAAAATATATTTAGAAAAATAAAATATTATTAAAGTGTATAAGAAGTCTTTTAATCAAAAAATTTGCATTACCTTTGAACGTATGTTGTTGTGGGACCTTGGTCTTAAAAGGTTTTTATGTGTTATTGTGACACATATTGTAATTCCTACTACACAACACATTTTATTAAAAAAAAAAAATAATTAGGTTGTGTTCTCCTGCATGTACTTACTTTTAAGTTTATATAAATTACCAATGGCCAATAACAATTGAAATTTGAATGTTAAATACTGCACCATGAACTCTCGAGGAGCCCTATACTAATGAAATATTTTGTTTCCTCTGGCTCAGACACGAATATCTTATAAACAAAACACGATCGTTCTTCTAAAAGCGGTAATGCCGCGCACCTTATAGTACGATAGAATTTTTTCAAAATACGCACCAACGGCGTTTTTGAAACAAACGATCGTGTTTTGTTTATAAAACTGATTTCATCAGAAGATTAGAAGAAATACGACCGCCTTTCGTATCGGCGGCGCTCTAGTCTTTGATACAAAGAACGATAACGGTTTGAATATTGCGGTGAACTGTACTTTAGTCGGGCCAAAATAATATGTAACGTAATAATTATATTATCAGATATATATCAGTATACGATAAAATTGGTATATTAGTTAAGTAAATCTTCTAAAAATTAGACGAATTTACAAAATAACAGGGCACTGAAATTTTTTTAGTGTATAATTCTACCACGATTGGATGGTTTTATTGAATCGATGTATTGATAGTATCAGATCCTTGGGGGGGCCAATGCCCCCCCCCCACCCAGCCCTACCAAATTGACGCCTCTGCATTTATGTCATAGTTATGTCATTATTATTAAGTCATGTTCTTACGTAAATACGTGTGAAATAATGACATACATATGACTTATCCCTGTAAACATTTCGATTCAAAAAAGATTCGTAAATGATGAAACTTGTTCATATAAAACATCGTTTACGAATCGTTTTCGCGATGCTAAATCGATACAATTTTGAATCAACTGATATAAGATAATTAGACTTTTGTCGATACATTTTGTATGTGGTAGTAAGTATCGGAAACACTCTTTATTTTACGATACATTTAAGAATCATGCTTTTCGATTTAAATTGGTTATGGAATTTGCGATTCTATTTCGATTCGCAATTTTTCTATCGTTTTCGATATTTTTATGTAACTGTAAATATATTAAGTTCTGGGTTCTATTGTTGTTCAAACAAATTAATAACGTTATAAATATTATTATTAAAATTTTATTAATACAAGGTTGTACATTTGAAAAAAAAATGAAACTTAACTTAAAGTTTAAAGTAAATGAAAATTTAACATTAACGTAACTGAATAGTAAAGTAAACTTAAATATGTACGTTAGAAATTAAACTAAGTTTAAGTATCAAAGCCTTTGTATCAAATTTTAATATATCTTGTTTTTGTTTTGCATTTTGTTGTATTCATCTTTTGCATAAAGAAACCACTTTTTTATTATGTGAACAGGGTTCCTTGGTTTTAGAAGTCAGGAATTCTTTTCTGCGCTGTCTATATAAATGTATAAATTTTATTTGGTTTTAAATTTGTAACGCCAGGACTTCTAAAAATAATAACTTTCATTTTCAATTATAATTTCATTAATTTTCTTAAAGGTCGCAACATTTTTGTATGCTACTGTTGAGATTTAGTTGCGTCACTCAATTTCAATAATAAACATGTTTGATTAAAGTTTTTTTTTACACGTTGGAGAAATTATTGATTGTTGGAGAGGGAAAGTGAAACAGAAAATTTGATATAAAATTGAGAATTTTTATGATAAAATAGTTCAGTATAATTTTAGATTCGATTGGTATAATGTTGAAATCTAATAAAATCAATTCATTTAGTGTTTAAATTCACTAAATATATTATTATAAAGTGAAAACAAATAGGAAAAAATGTAACGTTTTGATTGTGCAAATTTTAAATTATTTGTTTTTTTGTGAATCGAAGGTTTTTTTAATTTATTTGTGACGTAAAAATGTTTTAGAGGAAATTGTGTGGGCGATCGCAAGATTAAAGTCTTATAATGGTCCTTAATGAATTCTATGGATCAAATATTCATTTATAAAGTGTTTAAACATATATCAATTTTAAAACAGACTGTTGAGTTTGTAATTTGTGGCGTCTCAAAAAAAACCATAAGTTGAGTTGCAATCCTAAAGGAAATCCTGATATACATAAATATCATAAGTTGATTTAGATGATGATACGTTGATTTGCTTAATACATAAATCGAATGTGGAAGAAGTATTTTTTGTTGGATGTTCAGAATTGTCTGACGAAGTAATATTTAGAATGTTCAGAATGCACCGAATTTAAAAGTAATTGATATATCAAGTTGTGATAAAATAACAAATGAGATTTTAGTCTCCATAAATTTTTATATAAATGACAGTATATATGAAGAAGACAACATCCACCAGGAATATTACTGTAAGCTTTTTTATTATATATTGTTTTGTATATTTTTTGTTGATTTACTCTTGTAGTTAAATTATTCTTTCCTGTTGGCTAATTAAAAGGCTTTGTTTAATTATTTCTGTGATTCAAAGTATATAAGAGATTTCGAAGTGGATGTGTTTGTTATGTTAAATTCAGTGTTTTTCAGTGATAATAGTTTTGAGCTATCTCCGGTGTAAAATTATAAATTCAATAAAAGTTCAAATTGTTATAAATTTACAGAAAAAAGAGAAAATGAAGCAGTTACCTAATATTAGAGTGATTAAATAGAATAGGTAGCAGAGTAAACCAACAGCTTAGCATTGACTTCACCAACACAAGAGGTCTCAATTCGAATCTAAACGAGGTTCATCACTACATCGAAAAAAATAAACCTGACATATTGTTTCTTACCGAAACAATTGTCAGTGGCAAAGCATCGAAATTGGATCTCGATAAATACCGGATACCTAGTTACGAATTGGAACATTCCTTTTATAACAAGCATGGTGTCTGTGTATTTGTTCGAGATTCACTTTCATGTATGAGAATCAAGGTCTACGAGTTGAACTCTAAGCACCATAATTCTATAGCACTGAAGATCTCAGGTGTTGTCACCCTTGGAACTATAAACGCGCTGACTGGGAGGGACTGAGAAACTTTTATGATGAAACACCTTGGAAAACTATTTGTTGTGTTGATCAAGATCCTAGCACATCGGCAACAAGAATTTCTGAAATCATAAAAGAAGGAATGCGGCGGTTTATTCCAAATCGATTAATCACTCCTAAAACTGAGCCTTGGTTCACACGGGATGTTGATGAGGCTGTGAGGAATAAACGCAAAGCATTCAAGACGTATAACGCTAATAAAACACCAGAAACCCATAGCGCCTATAAGAAAGCCAGAAATATTAGTAAATTCAAAATAGCCTTGGACAAAGACGCGTTTATCCAGAAGAAAGCAAAGAAATTCGCTGAGCACCCATCTGGCTCACGTAGTTTCTTTTAGGCAGTTAAATCAGTCCAGAGCAATTTTACAAGATCCTCTATTCCAACCTTAGTTCTGAATGACATTCCCGTGAGCGACTCGAAAGAGAATGCGGATTTTTTGGGTCGTATTTTCGCAGAAAACTCAAACATAGTTGAACCCCCCCCCCCCCATTCTCCTACACTCATTCACGCAGTTGTAACGAAAATGAAACCAATTATTTTTCGTTGCAATATTGTACGGAAAAGGCTTCTTTCTATCAATATCAACAAATTCGCTGGCCCCGACGGTATTCCACCCCTCATTCTTCAAAACTTTGCTAGACAACTAGCTCCAATTTTAACAAAAATTTTCTATTTATCTTATAAAACCGGAATATTTCCCGATTCTTGGAAGCTGGCCAGCGTTCAACCCATACCAAAGAAAGGCAGTAAGATAGAACCTAACAATTATAGACCAATTGCAATTCTGTCGGTTTTAGCTAAAATATTTGAAAAATATGTTAACTACAATTTGATAGATTATTTGGAAATGTCGCGAATTATTGATGATAAGCAGTATGGTTTTCATAGAAGTCATGCAACAGGTGATCTGTTAGCCTTCGTATCCCATCTCTGGAACAAATCGCTGGAAAACCACGGTGAAACATTCAGTATTTCACTTGACATTTCTAAAGCATTTGATAAAGTGTGGCATAAAAATCTTATAGTTAAATTAAAATCTTATGGCATAGACCATCTTACTGTCTCATGGATTCACAGTTTTCTTACAGGTCGCCAATTTCATGTTAATTTAGATGGTATCACATCCAATATATTCACAACCAATGCTGGGGTTCCCCAAGGTTCGGCACTCTCACCAACCTTGTTTCTTCTATACATTAATAACTTACTTATTTCCACAGTGCACCCAATCCATAGTTTTGCTGATGACAGCACATTACATGCATCACATGCATCTCCCAAATTTCGATCTCATACTGTAGTTACCACTGATAGAGAGCTGCTAATTGATTCCATCAACAAAGATCTGGAGCGTATAATGGAATGGGGTGATCGTAATCTTGTTTCATTTAATCCAACCAAAACCAAATTATGCCGTCTTTCACGAATAGAGCGACATAAAAATTTTCCTATTAAAATAAACCATGAGGAATTGCGTAAGGTTGAATCAGTTAGACTTCTTGGAGTGGATATTCAAAATAACCTGAAATGGAATAAACATGTGTTCAACCTCGCTAAATCTGCAATGCAAAAATTAGGATTCTTGAGTCGATGTAAAAAGTATTTCAATCCCGATCAAATTTTGCTAATCTTCAAGTCCTTTATTCGTCCATGTATGGAATACTGCTGTCATGTTTGGGGAGGTGCTTGTCAGTCAACAATAAGATGTCTAGACTCTGTACAGAGAAAAGCAATACGGTTGATTGGTAATACCAAACTAACAGATCAGCTTGGTTCACACCAGTACAGAGGAAATGTGGCTGAATTGTCAATCTACTATAAATATAACTTTAGCGAATTCTCCTCTAAGGAAATTCAAAATATCCTTCCATCGTGTGCGCAGTATAATCGAAAAACAAGAGCTGCCGAGTTATCTCATCCATTTGTTGTACAAATACCTCGTTGTAGAACTGTGTCCTTCCAAAACGACTATTTTAATAGAGTGACCTAATTATGGAACTTAATGCCTTCCTCTGTATTTCCCGATGAATTTTCCCCTCAGGCATTTAAAGAAAATGTCCATCATCATTTAAAAAATTAGTATAGTTATCCCTATATCCCCATTCCTTCCATTTTCCTCATCTCCTTCCTTTATAGTTGACATGGTATCTTCGGATATTCAAAGATTCTAAATAATGAATATTTCATATTTAGTGTGCTAAACATGTCTAACTAATTAATAAAAAAAAAAAAAGAATCCTTCAACAGCTATGTTACTATGACGACCGTACCAAGTAAAAAATCTCCCTGTTTCCACAGATAAAATCACTTTTAAGCAACCTCTTATGAACTTATCAATACTTGAATCGTTAGCCTTGCTGAACAAATTCATCTGTAAAAAGTAATAAAATGTGTTAAAATTAGTAAAGGGGCAATTTTTTGAGTGCTAATGTTTTACATTTCAAAGCCAATAATAAAAATTCTGATTTGGAACGTTAAAACATTGGCGCCATACTAAAAGTAACACAGACTAAATTTCATATAAAAAACTACTTATAAATAATATACACACAAACTGTTAAATTTTTAGAAATCTAGAAAATGTAAACACAAATTTAATTTAAAGATTTAATTAATTTAATTTAAACACAAGATTGTTTTTTTTAATTCACAATCATGGTAAAATGAAAATAAGGTATTCTCACTAGAGTGACAGCGATGCCATTTTGATTTTGATTGACGTCATTCAGAGTTTTATATAATACGTTTGTTGTTGTTATCAATGAGAAAAGCTATTGTTTTTAAATTAAAAATATATTTAGTATGATTTATAAGTTAATGAAATGATTGAAATTAATTCATTCATTAATTAATGAACTTTAGTATTTATTTTACTATTAAAACATATACAAATTTAAATGCCGAACTACGTTAAAACCTGCAAAAGTTTTCAACAAATGTGAAAAATTATACTCAAAACATAAGGTTTTTTAATTTCCAGAAAAATAAATCAATTTGTAGTGGATAGAATCATGTGGAAAAAGAAAATGTTCGTATTTATTATAAGATAGTTTGTTCCAGGGTTGTGCCGTAGACAAAATATATTACTTTACATGTATAGATTACGCATAGATTACGTGTAAATTACGCGAGATATTTTCGTGTAATCTATAATGTAAACTATTATGTAATCTATTTAATTGATATGTGCATTCTAAACTTTTTTAGCAATTAAATTAACTTTTTTCAAGATCGCAAGATTTTGTTTTTGACAATATTATTGATCATGTCTTTTGCGAATAAATCGAAAAAAAAAATTTCAGTAGGGATAATACAATATTTCCACATATTTCTTTTTAAATTAAAATTAATAGATTACACCAAATTTACATAGATGACATAGATTACATTACATAGATTACATGTAATGTAATCTATTTTAGATTACGCGTAAAGGAACAACCCTGGTTTGTTCCTTACACTTCACTGAAAATGATTGGACTTTAAAAGACAAACTTTTAAATACTCTAATGAGTAAAATTAATATTCGTTATATCATGGATTCTAAGCAAGAAATGAGTATTGAGTATTTTCCTTAAAATATTTTGACAGATAAAATAGGTGATTTCAAAGCCGGGTGGCAAAGGTGGCAATTTTGTTAATACAAAATCGTCAGTTTTTGTATGAAAAGTGTTAAAAAATAAACTAAATTTATCTAGGAATCGTTAATTACATTTAAACAAGTAGTAAGTATAAACTGGTTAAAAATATTTCATAAATTTATGTTAAATCGATGTTTTTGGTTGCCCGTAGTGTTGTTTAGTTACTGGAAAATCTTCAGTTTTATTTATGAAGAGTGCCGAAAAATAATTTAAAATAGTTCAACAATAAACTAAACTACAAATTAATAACAATACTAATACAAGTGGTGTGTTTAAATTTGTGAAATATATTCAACAAATTTCTGTTAAAATCAATGTTATATTACTGTATGTAATCTGTCGTTACGTCGTTATATTTCTGTATGTAATCTGTCGTTACGTCGTTATAATCTGTCTAATGATAATTAAAATTCAGTAATTATGTATTAAAATTTACTTCAAAACCAATAATAATGCAAATATATTAAAGACAACGCAAAACGGTAGTGGTTTGCAAGAAATAACAATTATTTAAGGTTTTCGAAATACAAATCAGCTGATCACATATGTCAAGTTTTTTTTCGGGAAAAAAGATGTACTATAAACAAAAAATATTGACTTTAACATAATTTATTGAATATATTTAACCAATTTAAACATTTCCCGTGTATTAATATTATTATTAACTTGTAGTTTAGTTTATTCTTTAACTAGTTTAAATTGTTTTTTGACTCTTTTCATACACAAAACTGAAGATTTTGTACTAACTAAACATCACTACGGGCAACCAAAAACATTGTTTTAGCACAAATATATGGAATATCTTTAACCACTTTATACATAGTACTTGTATAAATGTTATTAACAATTCGTAGTTAAATTTTTAAATTATTTTTTAACACTTTTCATACAAAAACTGAAGATTTTGTACTAACATAAATTCACTTTGCCACCCGGATATTTCTAAATATTTTTGACATTTCATTTGGACGTTTAAGTAAAAAGGTCAATACGTCATACGATTATTGCAATTGTATAATGTATTTGTCCCATAGAAAAACTATGTTTCGGTTTAGTGTCGAAAATATATCGTTTTTTTTCGATTCGATTTTTTTGTTTACAGGGATATATGACCCAGATCTTACATAAGATGTGACTTAGCGTGATGTTATTTTGATGTCACAATGAGGTTGTTGTTGTAGCGACGAGTTGTGGTGCTATTCTTCCGGCTCCAAGTCCAGATTCAGGAACTCTGCTACTGCCCTTGGGCGGTACCACAGAACTTCCTTCGTCAGGTCGGTTGGTTTCTCTGGACAATTGAAAAGGTGGTTAGCATCATGTGGCGTGCCCTCACATGTGGGACACTTGTCAACAATTTCCTGGTCAATTCTACTCATGTAGTTATTTAAGATGCGTGACCAATCGGATCTTAACTGCGTTAGGATGGTTCTGGTGATGCGTGGCAGTTTTACCTCTTCGGAAGCGGCTTGTGGTGGTTTGCTATTAAGAACTCGATTCGGGGCGTAGTTCCTTATTGTATCTTCAACGGCTTTGGTATGTAAATTTTCAACCCCCTCTTATACGTAGGATCGTCGATGTTATCTATGTCTTGATTGTTTTTAACATCTTATAAGAAGCATTTCGCAGTCCTTATGTCTCTAGATGGTGTTGTCATGGATAAGGTGTCATTGCAGGGATGCTGCCCTCCATGACAGGACCAAGATATTGTTTGGTAAGCATTTCGTTGTGTTCACGGACCGGCAATATGTTACATTCCTCGTGTAGGTGATCTCGGTGGGGCATCAAGTGACATCCGGTTGCTGTTCGGAAGGCTGCGTTCTGTGTTATGTTTAACTTATTCCAGTGCGTGTCAGCGACTTGGGGTGTCCATATGGGAGCAGCGTAATTTATGAAAGACCTTCCTATTGCTTTATATGCCGTTATTATTGTGTTTTTATCCTTACCCCACGAACTGCCCGCTAGAGCTTTCAGTGCGTTGTTCCTGTTTTTAAGTTTTGTATTTATTTGTTGAGCATGAGCGTTGAATTTAAGTAGGATCGAATGTTACCCCCAGCAGTTTTGGATTTTTTACAGTAGGAATCAGTATGTTGTCAATGCAGATATTGAGTGTTGTATTTACCTCCTTCGTCCATGTGGTGAAAAGTGTAGAAGTGGACTTTTCAGTGGACAATTTCAAGTTTTTGGTTTTAAACCATTCATTCAAGGTGTTGAGGTAGGTGTTTAGGACATTGGTGAGTTGTTCCAGGTTGTTTCCTGTTGCAAGCACCGTGCAGTCGTCTGCATATGACGTGATAGTTATTCCTTCCGGTGGTGCAGGTAAACTACTTAAGTAGAGGTTGAATAATGAAAGCGAGAGAACTCCACCTTGTGGAACTCCTTGTCTGAGTACTCTCATCTTAGATCTAGAGTTACGGAACTCAACGTATGTTTGTCGGCCTCTGAGATAGTTGCACAACCAGCGTTTTATTAGACCTGGCAGATTGGTGTTGAATAAGTCGTTCAGTAGTGCAGCATGTGACACTGTGTCGAAAGCTTTTGACAAGTCAAGTGCAACTAAAATTGTTCTATCACAGGGTTGTTTTTGGTTTAGACCATCGCTGATTTGGTTTTGGATTCTATGGAGCGCGGCTGTTGTACTGTGTGCTTCCCTAAAGCCATGCTGATGTGACGCCAATTTGCAAGATTCTGTTAGCCGAGGTAGTAGTAGTGCTTCTATCAATTTTGCAACCGATGAGAGGATAGAGATCGGTCTATAGGATTCTCCATTTACTTCAGGCTTGCCAGGTTTCAAAATGGGACTTATTCTAGCCGTTTTCTAGATATTTGGTATCTGGAGCGTATTTAGAGATGTAAGGTAGTGAGAAAGTTCAATCTTTTGGGTTCAATTTGTTTTAGCATTATGGCTGAGATGCCATCTGGTCCAATAGCTTTAGATGGCTTGGATTTCTTTATTGCGTTTCCAACATCTTCTTCGGAAAAAATAATATCCTCGAAATTTTCAGTATTAAGTTTGCGCATATGTCTTAATGCTGACCTGGTTTCTTTTTCATGTTTACTTTGCTTTTCTGTAAACTGCCTGTTGAATTTTGTTGCGCATTTTCTATGGTTTTCGGTTGGGATATCATCGAAGGAGATCATGCAGTTGTTATGCGATGGACGCGGATGTGTTAAACCTTTTATCACCTTCCACAGATTTTTATTTGTGCCAAAGTTTGAATTACTCACTAAATCTTTCCATTTGTTGCGTTTGTGTTCTATTATTAGTTTATTTATCTGCTTGTTCAGGCCCGAAATTCTAGAATCAGTTGGATCTGCCTTACGGATGTCATCTATTTGGGAGGAAAGTACACAGGCTTCTTGTGGGAAGTTTGGTTTAATATTTTGTATTCTGCTGTCTGGAATGAAGCGAGATCTAGCTTTGTTAAAAATTTCTCTGAATTTTCTTTCCCCAGAGAGGGCGTCAATTGGTAAAATTTGCTTACTGAATTCTAATTCAGTAAAATTGGTAAAATTATCCCAGTCTGCTTTGTTAAAATTAATGTAAGTCTTCTTCTCGGATTTCATTTCGTTTAAGGAACGGCTTAAGGTGATTATGATCGGCACATGGTCTGATCCCAATGCAATTTCAGTTCTCCATTCAGCGATTGGCTTTAGTGACATGCTGGCAAGTGAAACATCTGGAGACGAGTATGAGTTGTTTGTTGCTCTCGTTGGTTGTGGTTCATTGAGGACTCCAAAGTTGGAGCCGTCAATTTGATCAGCAATATTTTCACCTCTTGAGTGAGTGTTCAAGTGTGAGTGCCATAGATCGTGGTGAGCATTTATATCTCCGAGAATTAGACAGTCTTTGGTGTAAAATAAATGTCTTATGGACGGTTCATAACCTATATCACAGCTGCTTACTGGGGGAATATAAATATTTACTAGATTTATCTCCGTATTTCCGGATTTTATTGTAATACCTAGTTGTTCTAGGTGTTTATCAGGTCCCGGTACTGCTGGTAATGTGGTTGTACCGTAGATAATGGTTTTGTGTATGATAAAGGCAAGGCCACCACCTTTGTCCTTCCCTCTATCCAGTCTTATAATTCTATAATCACAGATACTATCACTAATCTTAGATCTAACATTTAATTTGGTTTCTTGCAAAACCGCGACTAGAATATTGTTTTTATACAAAAAGTTGATGATATCATCGATTTTGTTTAAGAGACCGTTACAATTTAGTTGCATTATTTTCACATCACTTGGGGTTTCCGGATGTGTGCTCATTCGCAATGTGTTCTGTTGCGAGCTCGTATTTATATGTTGACTTGATGAATAGCAACATGGCGCTATGTAGTTTTTGGTCCATTGCTTATGTGTTGCAAGGCCTGAGCAGTTCTTAAGATGACACCATTCTTTGCAGTCCTTGGTCGGAACTGGGTCCCGAGTACTTTTGGGGCGTAGACCCGTCCATCTTGAGAAGTCACAATGACGTAAATGTGTTTTCTGGGTGATGCCTATAATGTATTTTATTATGGTGATAAAAACTTTAGCAGGCAAACTGGAAATTATTTCTAAATATTTTGCAGTCGTGGATAAAATAGCATCTTGTATTCGCATAGGATGATGGCAATTCTTCACTCGAGAGATTCAAACTTCATCCTCGTGAAGAATTGCCACCATTCTAAACACATACAATTGAATCTACTATTCTTATTACATCGTACTCCATTATCGTAACAATATAAAAGAAAATAAATGTAATCAATTTTTTAAAAAAATTAAGAAATAATTAACGAATTATTTTCAAAACCATCACGAAATAAAGCGAAAATAACGATAATTCACATAACGAATAACGATTATTCACAATTTTTTGTTTGTTGACAAAAATCACATAAGCCGCACAAACCTTGAATGGCGTCTAAATAAACACTTTTATTGGTTTATGAATTGCATTACGATTAAAAAGCGTAATACTTTAATATATTTCTCATTAATTAAATTATAAAATACTAAGCCAGCACTAAAGAAACACAATTTTGTGTTCATTTCAGTATGATTATTCAATTATGGTGTCAAGTCAATAACGAAAACAAATTACAAATATAATGCAAGAATATTGTGACAACAATGAAACATCATCCAAAAAATATCAAAAAATGAAAATAAAACAACATATTCTTCGATTTGTTATAATTATATTAATTATTTTAGTTATAATTGCAGTTGTTGTTTTTTGTTTTTTAGGAATAAAAACCACAGTTAAAGATGAAGTACAACCAATTAGCGGGTGGACAGATAAATTATCAAATATGCAAAAAATATGGTTTGATAATGAATATGAAGAATTGAAAAATGCGTTAAGTATTACTACGAATACAAATCGTGCAAAATATGTAATTCTATTTGTTGGTGATGGTATGGGCCCAGCAACTTTAACTGGTTCCCGAATATATCGTTATGGAGAAAGTGGAAAATTAAGTTGGGAATCATTTCCAAATATGGGTTTGTTGAAAACGTATTGTGCTAATAAACAAGTTCCAGATTCAACAGCTACCGCAACTGCTTTATTTTGTGGCATAAAGTCTAATTATGAAACCGGCGGGGTCGATGCATCGGTTAATTTGAGTGACTGTGCGAGCTCATTAAAATCTCAAAGTCACGCTGCTTCTATAGTAACGTGGGCACAAGATAGAGGTATGAGTACTGGATTTGTAACAACAACTCGAGTTGTTCATGCAACACCGTCGGTTTTATATTCACATATTGCTGATAGAAGATGGGAATGCGAAAGTAAAATGAAAAAGGAAGATTTAGACTTAGGTTGTCGTGATATTGCTAGGCAGTTGGTGGAATTTTTACCTGGAAAAAACATAAATGTTAGTGATTCATTTATTATGATAGTAGAAGCTAACTGGTAGTAAGATTTTTTTCATTTAGGTTATCATGGGTGGAGGAAAACAATGCCTTGTCTCAAACGTAACAGGAACAGATGATGATCCAATTGACACATATAGTTGTTACTCACAAGATGGACGAGATTTAATCAAAGAATGGGCTAACGACAAAACAAAACGTAATTTAAAACATGCAGTTGTTCAAAACACTGACGAGTTAAATAAGTTAAATGTTAAAAATACTGATTACTTATTAGGTCTTTAACTCACTTTGATTTTATTCTTCGACAATACGATTATTAATATTTCAGGAATATTTGCAAATGGTCACATGAGCTATGAAGATCTTCGTAACAAGAATTTACATGGGAGACCATCATTAAAACAAATGACTTCAAGTGCCATTAAAATCTTATCAAAGAATGAAGAAAATGGATTTCTATTAGTTGTGGAAAGTGGATTAATAGACCAAGCACATCATCGTGGTTGGGCAAAACGTGCATTTTCTGAAGTTCTCGCTCTGGATGACGCTGTGATTGAAACTATAAATTTAATGAATTCAAAAAAAGATGAAACATTGATTATTGTTACATCTGATCATTCTCACACATTGACAATTAATGGTTATCCTGCGAAAGGAAATAGTATTTTTGGTATAGCCGGCAAATCAAAATTTGATGGTGTTCCTTATACGACGTTAACATACGGTACAGGGCATTTTGGATACCAAATTGAAGGAATTTCTAGGGAGAAGTTTCAAAGATCTAACCCTTTACAACTTGATACAGAAGCATTTGATTATGTACAACAAGTTGCGGTTAAAACTGATGAGAATACTCATGGCGGTCTTGATGTGCCAGTATTTGCAATTGGGCCGATGGCTCATTTATTTAATAGGGTTCATGAACAAACATATGTTGCCCATGTTATTTCTTATGCAGCTAGAATTGGACGTTTTAACGATCAAGTAAAAGTATGATTAAATGTGAACATTTTTTAAAATATTAAATTTCCGTTATTTCAAATTTTGAATAGAAGATTGATTTATGAGGAAAGGTTCAAGTCTCCCTAGAAGCAATTGCAGAAAAAAAAGTTTATTTTTTCATCTGTCAAAATACAACACAAACTTTATTGTAAAGTCAAAACAAAATGAGATTAACTAATCTCAATTATTTTAAAATAATTAATTGCATTAATTCTAAACGATTAACACAATTTATACCAAAACATGATCCTGTGATTGAGAAAGATATTAAATTACTAGAAAAATTTCTTCGTAATCGACCAAATATTTTAGTTCTAACTGGTGCAGGAGTTTCCACTGAATCAGGTAATTTTGAACAACAAACTTGTGGCGAACATCTAAATTAACTTTTAGAATAAAAAATTTAGTTGGCGATGTGTTTTGCGTAGCTTCATAAAAAATAAAAAAACAATTTTTTTTTTCGAATAAAAGTTTTTCCTCAATGTTAAAAAGTTCCTTTCTTATATTATTTTAAATATAATTAATTTAAAGAAATTTATCAAAGTTGTACATATATTAAAAACTATTCATTTAATATTTTTCTTATATTAAATTTTATCACAAAACTAAAAATAAAATTATATGAAGAAATTGGATTATTGTAAACAATTAAAATCAAAAGAAGTCTTTCATTTGTTCATTATATTAAGAGGATAATTGCCAATTAAATCTAAATTTTTGGATCAACTCTATTTATATATTAATCAAAAATTATGTGAAACGATTCAAATTAATTGCAAATTAAATCTAAATTTTGGGACCTAATTTTGGGATTTTTCAACTTATGAAAACAATTGCTGATTTTCACATCTTCTCTACGCAATGCTATTTTTCTCAAGATTATTTATTACATGTTAAAACTGATATTATACTGAAGTTTAAAACTATTTATTATAGCGCGAATAATACTAGCTATATATTTGGTGACCCCGATTAGGAACACAATAACGAAATTATATAAACCGATTTGGAGTCAAACAAAAAAATTTAAGTACAACAATTGTGTTATTTTATTTATTTATTAAATTTAACATTACTATTTTATATCTTAATTGTTACAACTTGTTTGTTAATTGTTTGTTAGTTGAATTATAAATCGTTTTAGCACTTAAAGAATTATGTACGTATTAAAGGAATTTTTGGGTTGTTTAGTGGTGTTGTTGGTCGCTGTGTTTGCGATTGTTGTAGCGACACAACATACGGTCGTGATTTTGTTCGCTGCAACATTGTTTTACCTAGTTGCTGTCATTACTAGGCTTAATCGCAATGCGTTCTCGTTCCCAGCAGTTTCAGCAAGTCCACCAGAACCTGAGGAAACTGCTGCATCTTCTGGACCCCCAACCTTTACATTTACACAAGATCAGCTTCAGGCACTGGTCGCAGAGCAGGTCGCAGCTGCTCTTGCTAATATGAATCTTGGAGGTACATCTTCAAATCCTCCACAATCTCCACCACCTCCTGCTGCGTTACCTCCACCTCCCTCAGTTTCAACTTCTTCGGCAGCTATGCCACAAATTGATCACGTAGCTATCAAAATTCCTCCTTTCTGGTCTGAGACTCCAGACCTTTGGTTCATAACTCTTGAGGGGCAGTTCTTGTTGGGGCGTATCAGGTCCCAACAAACTAAGTATGGCCACTTACTTACCATGCTTACTCCCACACTGGCGAAATTAGCCAGTGATATTTTGGTTAACCCCGACCAAGATTTCCCATACGATAGGCTCAAAGAGGCTCTTATAGCTCGCCTATCCGGTAGCACTTCAGATCGCATACACAAAGTGTTACGTGGTATGGACCTTGGGGATCTTAAGCCCTCACAATTACTTCGGGATATGACTACCGAATCCCGTAATACGTTTTCAGAGGCAGCTCTTAAAGTACTTTGGGTGGAGAAACTTCCACCTGCTGTCCGCGCTGCTATCGCTACTGTCAGTGAAGATCTTCAGAAGACAGCAGAGATAGCAGATAATGTTCTCAATGCCCTAAGGGGTTCGCAAGTTAATGCGGTATCTAACCCTGCCGCTTCTTCTTCTTCTTCCTCAAGTGAAATCATATCACTTGAGGAAAAATTAAAAAAACTGGAGGCACAAAACGTGCAACTCCTCAATGCCATTCAAAGGCAAAATTTTTCCCAACCTCCTCAACAATACCGAAGTAGATCTAAGGATCGAAACGGTAATCATAATTCAAATTTCAATCGGAATTATCGTTCTCCCATGCGACCTCGGTCCAGGTCTCGCGTGAAAATGTTTGATGGTATCTGCTACTACCATCACTATTACAAGGGAGATGCAAAAAAATGTGTTCCTGAGTGTAAAAATTATTCCAAACACTCAGATTCCTCTGCCTCGACATCTTCAAAAAACTATTAAATTCATCACATGTGACGGCATGTGATGACAATCATTCTCAACTCCGTCTTCTGGTCCTCGACATTTCTTCATGCAAGACTTTCCTCGTTGATACAGGTGCCGAAGTTTCAGTTCTCCCCGCTACTATGGAGGAAAAAATTTCAAGAAAATCAGACTTCTACCTCTACGCAGCTAACGCGACTAAAGTTAGCACTTACGGTACACGGTCTTTAAACTTAAACATTGGTCTCAGACGAGTGTTCTGTCAGACCTTTGTTATAGCCGATGTTACCACTCCTATCCTAGGAGCTGATTTTCTCAATAAATACGGCCTTTTAGTGGACATTAAAAACCGACGTCTTGTCGATCCACTAACTTCTCTATTTACTTTGGCTAAACTCTCCACTTCTCCAGCACCTTCTTTAACTTTGATCAACGATTCGGTCAATGTAGAAATTCTTGATTTACTCAAAAATTTCAAGGACTTAACGTCCAAAAATGATCTTGTTAAACATGTGAAACATAACGTAACTCACGTTATTGAAACACGTGGTCCTCCCGTTTCTTGTAAGTATCGTCGACTTGCTCCAGACAAATTGGCTATCGCAAAGGCAGAATTTAATCTTATGTTATCCCAAGGCATCTGCCGACCTTCTAACAGTCCTTGGGCTTCTCCTCTCCATCTCGCTAAAAAGAAGAACGGCGAGTGGAGACCTTGCGGTGACTACCGTGCTCTAAATAACATTACAATTCCGGATCAATATCCTATTCCTCATATTCAGGATTTTTCGCATCAACTACATGGATGCCAATTTTTCTCAACAATTGATCTCGTCCGCGCATATCATCAAATTCCTATTGATGAGCGCGATATTGCAAAAACTGCAATTTCAACTCCGTTCGGACTCTTCGAATTCGTTCGAATGACTTTCGGATTGCGAAACGCTGCGCAATCTTTCCAACGGTTTATGCATTCCCTTCTCCGACACCTAAATTTCTGTTTCATCTACATAGATGACCTCCTTATTGCTTCTGAAACCTATGAGGAACACCTCAAACATCTTAGGACTGTTTTTGAGCGTCTTTCTGACGCTGGTCTCATTATCAACGTTGATAAATGCAACTTTGCTAAAACCAACGTTGACTTTCTTGGACATTCCATTGATTCAACTGGAATCAAACCTACTTCTGAACGTGTCGATGCTATCAACTGTTACGAACGTCCCGAAACAGTAATGCAACTCCGCCGTTTTCTTGGAATGATAAATTTCTACCGCAGATTCATTCCTCACGCTGGTGGCAATCAAGCCATCCTAAATGATTTTCTCAAAGGTTCCAAAAAGAATGACAAACGGGTCATTCAATGGTCTGAAGACGCCATTCAAGCCTTCGATCTTTGCAAGCGGCAACTTAGTGAGGCTACAACTCTTTCTCACCCCTCACACTCTGCCCAACTTGCCGTTATGGTCGACGCTTCCGACAAGGCACTTGGCGCCGTTGTTCAACAAAAAATTAACGATTGTTGGACACCTCTTAGTTTCTTCTCTGTGCGACTCAATGAAACGCAACAGAAATACAGCGCTTATGATCGCGAACTCCTTGCAGCTTACTCTGCAATTAAACATTTCCGGTATCTCCTTGAAGGTAGAACCTTCACTCTTTTCACCGATCATAAGCCACTCATTTACGCTTTGTCGCAGAATCCTGCCAAAGCTAGTCCTCGCCAATTCCGTCATCTTGATTTTATCAGTCAATTTACGACTGATATTCGTCACATTTCTGGAATTGATAATGTAGTTGCCGACACACTTTCTCGTGTTGAGCAAATATCAATTCCAGAAAATATTAACTACGACAAAATTGCTGATGCTCAGTTCAACGATAACGAACTAAAGGAATTAGTGGACACTAGTCCCACACTTCAATTCCGATCCTTTCCAGTATCGTTTGGCAATTCTAGTGCCAAAACTATTTTATGTGATACCTCTACTGGTAATCCACGCCCCTTTATTCCAAAGCAATTTCGTCAATCTGTTTTCGATAGTCTCCACAATTTATCTCACCCAGGAGTCCACAGTTCTGCCAAACTACTTGCTGAAAAAGTCATTTGGCCATCAATTAAAAAAGATGCACGACAAATGGCTCAGAACTGCCTGGCTTGCCAAAAGGCAAAAGTGTCTCGCCACACTCAATCTCCATTAGGTAATTATCCTCAAACTTCTCAAAGATTTTCCGAGATTCATATGGACATTATTGGTCCACTCCCTACCTCTGAGGACAAACGCTATTGTGTAACAATTATTGACAGATATACTCGCTGGCCTGAAGCCATTCCTATCTCGGATATTACAGCTGAAACGGTAGCATCAGCTCTCTACTCAAATTGGATTGCTCGCTTCGGAGTACCTTCAGTAATCGTCACTGATCAGGGCTCCCAATTCGAATCCAATCTCTTTAACGAGTTGTCAAAACTTATCGGTTTCGAACGTAAACGTACTACTAGTTACAATCCTAAATGTAACGGACTAATCGAACGTTGGCACCGAACTCTTAAATCCGCGATAATGGCCTACGACAGAACGGACTGGACACGAATTTTACCGTCAATACTACTTGGTTTACGAACCACTTTCCGTGAAGATTTCCAACCTTCATTGGCTGAGCTCGTCTACGGTACTAACATACGTCTTCCAGGAGAATTCTTTAGCCAAAACTCTAACTCCACTCCACAATCTGATTTCGTTTCACAGCTGAAACAACATTTTACTCACCTTCGTCCATCTACTGCGTCAAGACACACTTCTCCTAATGTTTTCGTTTCCAAAAATCTCCAGTCTTGTTCGCATGTCTTCTTACGTACGGACTTAGTACGTAAAGCATTACAACCGCCATACGAAGGTCCTTTCAAAGTCATCAGTCGCGATGATAAAAATTTTGTTATTGACCGTAAAGGTCAACATATTCGAGTTTCCATCGACAGATTAAAACCTTGCTTTAGGGAACAATCTGAAGATGACTCATCTCAAAACTCACCTACTTCGAGTACTAATCTCAGTCGCGCAGACGAAACTTCGTCTTCTACAGATATTGTCCATTCTACTCCTTCGCACACATTCCTGTCTTCTCCTTCTACCTCCGCAGAAGCGAGGCAACGCGACGCTAAGACAACTGTATCACCTAAAAGGGTTAGATTTAATCTCACTCCTCAGACTCAGATATTCCATCCTGCATCCACAATTACGCGAGCAGGTAGAACCACTCGTACCCCTGCTCGTTTCCTTCGTGCTCTAGCGCAGTAATTTTCACTTTATATCGTCCCATCTTCGATGGCACTAGGGGGGGAGTGTTGTGGCGAACATCTAAATTAACTTTTAGAATAAAAAATTTAGTTGGCGATGTGTTTTGCGTAGCTTCATAAAAAATAAAAAAACAATTTTTTTTTTCGAATAAAAGTTTTTCCTCAATGTTAAAAAGTTCCTTTCTTATATTATTTTAAATATAATTAATTTAAAGAAATTTATCAAAGTTGTACATATATTAAAAACTATTCATTTAATATTTTTCTTATATTAAATTTTATCACAAAACTAAAAATAAAATTATATGAAGAAATTGGATTATTGTAAACAATTAAAATCAAAAGAAGTCTTTCATTTGTTCATTATATTAAGAGGATAATTGCCAATTAAATCTAAATTTTTGGATCAACTCTATTTATATATTAATCAAAAATTATGTGAAACGATTCAAATTAATTGCAAATTAAATCTAAATTTTGGGACCTAATTTTGGGATTTTTCAACTTATGAAAACAATTGCTGATTTTCACATCTTCTCTACGCAATGCTATTTTTCTCAAGATTATTTATTACATGTTAAAACTGATATTATACTGAAGTTTAAAACTATTTATTATAGCGCGAATAATACTAGCTATAAACTTTTATCAACGGCAATACTTGACAAGTTTTGTGAATCATCAGAAAATTATAAATATTTAAAAATTATATTTGTAAAGGCTTATTCTCGTAAAAACTAGAACCGTTTGAATCTCGATCGAGTTGTAATATAAAAGTAATTGAAACTTTTATTTTCAGGAATTCCCGACTATCGTTCTGAAGGTGTAGGTATGTATGCTCGTACAAATCATCGACCTGTTCAATATATGGAATTTATAAAATCACAAGCAATTCGGCAACGTTATTGGGCACGCAATTATGTTGCATGGACAAATTTTTCACAATTCGAACCAAATCAAGTTCATCGTAGTTTAGCAAAATTCGAACAAGATAACCGTATACAAGGTATTGTTACACAAAATGTTGATCATCTCCATATAAAAGCTGGTTCCAAAAATGTCATTGAATTACATGGCTGTGGATATACCGTTATGTGCATAGGTTGTGATTATCGTATACCCAGACATGATTTTCAAAATATTTTGCATACACTAAATCCAAATATGGTCGATCATAGCGACTGCATCCGCCCGGATGGTGATGTTGAGCTATCCGACGAACAAATAACCAGTTTTGCTGTACCATCGTGCCCAAATTGTGGAGGAAATTTAAAACCGGATATAATTTTTTTCGGTGATAATGTTCCAATGTCGAGAGTGTTGGACGTAACACGAATGGTGATCAATAGTGATGGATTACTTGTACTTGGTTCAAGTTTATTAGTATATTCAGGATATAGGATTATCCTACAAACAATCGATTGTAATTTACCGGTTGCAATTGTTAATATTGGTAGCACGAGAGCAGACGATAAAGCTACTCTTAAAATTAATGCAAAATGTGGGGATGTTATACCAAAACTGTTTAGTTGATTATTAAATTTTCTTAGTGTTTGTAAATAATTGTATAAAAATAAAAACCTTGATAGTTAATACCTTAAATTTTGTTTATTGTATTTGATTTTTGTTTTTATATTTAAACTACAACTTTACTTTGAATGATTATATTACCGAAATGATTAGAAACTACCTTAATTATATATTATTTAAAACAAAATAAAATCCGGAAACAAAAATCTGAATTTCTAGTTGAGTAACGGGTTGGTTTTTTTCGTTTATAATTTTTAATGTAACCGTTTTGATTCCATCTGTCAATCTTTCAAATATTAATGGTATAAATTAATAATTATTTTTCGTTATACTATTAATCAAATTGAATGGTAGAAGTTTATTGTGAAGTCAAAACGTATGAACAATAGTTTATTTAAAATAATAATCGTAAGAATTAAATTATATTTTTAAAAATAAAGAAAACGTAATAAAATTAATTATAAAAAGTAATCAGCTTGGGGAGTTTTTGATGGTATACCACGACTTTCTTGTGCCGCAGCTTCAAATATTGTAAAATCCCTATTTAAATGTTCATTTAATTCAAGTATAGCAGCAACATTACCACATCGATAACAATAGTTAGGTGCAGACCAAACAGTCAAAACGGTTTCATTAAAATGCCATTTATAACCTTCCATAACTAATTGATGTGCCCGACATATCATATCTATATCGTTTGATGTATTAAACTGTAATACAACGTCTGAACCAAACAGATAACCGGCACCACGCGGTGAAACGCCCCAGCCTTGTGTATCTAAAACAAAATTTTGGGATTAGGCACCAATTTACAAAAATTTTAAAAAATCACCTTCTGGATCACTCCATAATAAATCACACATCGGACCATCATGCGGAACTTCTTGTTTACGATCGATCGAACGTATTTGATCTAAATATTGAATTGACGGACTTAGTCCCCCATGAACACAGAATATTTTACCATCGATAATAGCTGATAAACTTAAATAATCAAATATTTCCGTACAATGTCTCCAGACAGCATTTGAACCATATTTCCTAACACATTCATCATAGAAACCATAAACTTGTGTTATTTGTCGCGATTCATGATTTCCTCGTATCAGAGTTATTCGATCTGGATATCTTACCTAAATAGTAAAATAGAATATATAAACAACTTTTGTTCCCGGTTATTTTCTATTGAATTATATACCTTTAGTGCCAATAGTAATAGAAATGTTTCAACACTATAATATCCTCTATCAACAAAATCGCCCATAAATAAATAATTCGTTTCAGGAACATCACCACCAACTTTAAATAATTCTTTTAAATCATAAAATTGACCATGTATATCTCCACATACTGTGACAGGTGAATCAACTCTTTGTACATTTCCCTCTTCGACTAATATTTCTCTAGCTTTGGCGCATAGTGCTTTCACTTCATTTTCCTTTATTATTTCACAACGTTTTAATTGCTCTATTTGACGATCTAAATCACTATAGTTTGCCATTGTAAAAAATTACTAATGCGAAAACCTTTACAGGGAGAATCAAAAACAAGAATATAAAAACCCTATTGATGAAATATATAAAATCATTTACTCATAACTCACCTTATTTATGGTTTTATGCTAATCATAAAATTAACTTAACTCTAAATTAAAATAATGAAAATTTAACTTCAAATGCTGGTGTGACAGCGTAGTGCGTACTAATGCACATTCAACGCCATTTTGAAATTAAAAAAAATGATGCTTTTTCTTTTTTGTATCAAATCGAAATAAACATTACCGCTAATATAGGACTATTCATGTAGAAAACTATTTTCTTTTGTATTAGTTTGGTTTTAGAACAATCAGCGGTCGAAATTTTTATGTACGTCAGCGCAAAACCTCCAATAATCATAGCCTGCTTCATTGACGATATGTGGAAAAAACAATGACCATTTGTCATATACAAAAAAATGGATTATGTAGTGTTTTTGAAAAATACATTTTTTGGTTGTTCAAATCCAAACAAGAAAAACTTATTTTTTAAATAATGAATGAAAAGCACCTTATTCTTGTTTACTGAGTTTTTATTATTTTTACTATATTTCTTTGGGATTTTTTGTATTAAATTTCTAGATATTACGATGTATGAATTCGTAGGATGAGAGAATATTTCGTCATCTTCTTAAGTCAACATTCTAATCAACATCCTAAGTCACGAGTGTAAAGTCATTATTAGTTGTTGCCAATCAATGCGCAACTTAATACCTGACGCCAAAGAAAGTCTCTTAATTCTTTGCCTGACGCAAGGTCGATTTATTGTTATATATAACAATAAATCGACCTTGCAAAAATATATTTTTGGTTAGGAAATATAGACAACTTTAGGGGAATTTTTAATTTGGAGGGGTTTTTTGTGAGCAATTAAGCTTAAGTACATATTGGAAATCACTTGAATTTTGCAATTTGAAATAACTTTTCCTGGCACAAAACACAAAAAAAATTTTCTAAAGGAATTTTAGAGGAAATGAAAAGTTATTTCGAATTGAAAAATTCAAGTGATTTCCAATATGTACTTGAGCTTGATTGCTCACAAAAAACCCCTCCCAGTTTTTACTATATATATACGCATTTCGAAAGGTATGCTTTCATCATCTGTGCTATGCATCGAAAGCTATGCTTTCATCACTACAGATTATGAAAGCATATAGCTATCGAAATGCGTATATAGCAAAAATAATAAAAACTCAGTAAACAAGAATATTTTTTATATGGAGTTTTGTATTTCATGATGACGTTAAATCATTGAATAAACATATAAGGAAGCATCGCTACGTGTACGTATACAAATGATCAGTGAAGCGTTTTGTTAAAAAATGTATTCGTTAGGTTGCCACAATGTCATTTCATTTGTTTACGTCGTATTTTAAAACAAACTAAAGTGTTTTTTCTAAATTTTGTTCTTAAAATATTGAATTCAATATTGTAATTCAATTTTATACAAATTAGTATTTAAAATATTTTTTTCACAACAATTAGTTTATATAGTTTATATAGTTATTTATTCATAAAAATGGCGTACTGCATCAAAACATGTAAAAAAAATTGTCAACATTTCAAAGCATTTTGCTGCTAAACTTACATATATCAGATAAGGATATTTTGATAAAAAATGTTAAAAAAAACAATTTAGTATATATTTTTAATATATTTACAATAGGTTTGTGTCACAAAATTAATTATTTTCTAATTTAATTTTTCAAATGTATGGTTGCCCTAATGTCAAAACAATTTTGTTAGACACGCCCATTCACAGGGATTGTATAAAGTCATTGTTTTTTATGAAAAGTGTGTGTAAAAATTATGAATTTGAATATGATTTAAATTTTAAACGGATTTGATCTAGAATTTTTAATAGTGAAAAATATCGTTCAAACATATATAACCATAAGGATTTGCAATTTAACTACGATGTTGATACATTTTATTATTAGTTTACTAGTCGAAGTATGGTTATAAACATAAATTAAAATCGAATTTTTAGACCAATAGACAGTACAAGCTAATTTCGTCAATATTTACGAATAGTAATCTTTTAAAGTGGGTTGAAAGGTACTTTGGAGTATTTTCAACCTATACCAATTTCGTTATATTCTAAAAAAGGCAACTGTTAGAAAAAAATGAATACGATAGAGATTTTAGATATGTTTTTTTATAGAAGTTAGTTCATAGAAGTTTTGTAGTTAAATAAAAATATTTGCTTACAGAACAGCTTTAAAAATCTGTATTCGTAAAGATGTGTTCATTTGTATTGCTGGTAATCATGGTATAACGAATATAAGGTATTCTTGACAGCTAAACGAAAATTTTGTGTGACGTCATCCGGCGTAAATATAAAGAAACAAAAAATGTTTTAATTTGAAAATTAGAGAAAACATAGTTTTTACGTTATGGTTTACCTTATTTTTTTCATTAACAATTTGTTTATTAAGTTTTCTAACTCTAAAGAACATTTTGCAGGGTAGGAAATTCGACGTCCACGCCATGCTGCAGGGGTAATGCAGACAGAATTAGGTTGGTGTATCGGAGACAAGCAGAGAAAAACTGCTTAGTCTATTACGCTACATCACCGCGAATTGGCGCCTTAAAACTTCTTATAACCTTAACATTATAACAGAACCATTAACGAAAATTTGGGTTGGGACTGAGGTTAATACCATCACTCCGAAAAAAAAGCTTTGTTAAATTTGATAACCAAAAAAAGAATACCAGACACTAACAAAACAACAGAAGTTTTACCTGGACGTGAGAAAGAACCAAACTACCGAATCGGAACGTGAAACGTGTGCAGCCTGATCGCTCATGATGCTTTAATAAGCCTAGAAACAGAGACTGAGAGGCATAGGATGGATATCATTTCTCTGCAAGAAATTAGACAGCCAATAATCGGAAAACAAAACTCGAATAGTCACTCTTTATGCAGTAGTGGTCATTCTTCTCGAAATGAATTTAGTACTGGTTTCCTTGTTGGTGCGCGAATACAAGAAGCCGTGTTGAAATTCATCCTGGTCAATGAGAGGATTTGCTACTTAGGGGTACGCGGTACATAAAACAATATTTCTCTTATTGCCTTGCATGCACCTACTGAAGCTAAGACCGTCAATATTTTCTACATAGCACTAGAGGAGGTTATGAAATCAACACCAACAATGATAATGGTGAGAGAATGACTGAGTTTGCATTATCAAATAATTTGAGAATTGCCAGTACTTTCTTTTCGCATCGATCGATTCATAAGCAGACTTATGTTTTTAAACCGATTTTAAACCGTTCCTTTATATGTGCAAATATTGGAAGTAACCACTTCCTTGTATGTTCTAAGATAAAGTTCCACTTTCCACGATCAATTCAACGATCTTTTACTCATTAGAGTATTTAAAAGTTTGTCTTTTAAAGTCCAATCATTTTCAGTGAAGTGTAAGGAACAAACTATCTTATAATAAATACGAACATTTTCTTTTTCCACATGATTCTATCCACTACAAATTGATTTATTTTTCTGGAAATTAAAAAACCTTATGTTTTGAGTATGATTTTTCACATTTGTTGAAAACTTTTGGTTTTAACGTAGTTCGGCATTTAAATTTGTATATGTTTTAATAGTAAAACAAATACTAAAGTTCATTAATTAATGAATGAATTAATTTCAATCATTTCATTAACTAATAAATTAATTTATAAATCATACTAAATATATTTTTAATTTAAAAACAATAGCTTTTCTCATTGATAATAACAACAAACGTATTATATAAAACTCCGAGTGACGTCAATCAAAATCAAAATGGCATCGCTGTCACTCTAGTGAGAATACCTTATTTGCATTTTACCATGGCTGGTAATCATGGTATAACGAATATAAGGTATTCTTGACAGCTAAACGAAAATTTTGTGTGACGTCATCCGGCGTAAATATAAAGAAACAAAAAATGTTTTAATTTGAAAATTAGAGAAAACATAGTTTTTACGTTATGGTTTACCTTATTTTTTTCATTAACAATTTGTTTATTAAGTTTTCTAACTCTAAAGAACATTTTGCAGGGTAGGAAATTCGACGTCCACGCCATGCTGCAGGGGTAATGCAGACAGAATTAGGTTGGTGTATCGGAGACAAGCAGAGAAAAACTGCTTAGTCTATTACGCTACATCACCGCGAATTGGCGCCTTAAAACTTCTTATAACCTTAACATCATAACAGAACCATTAACGAAAATTTGGGTTGGGACTGAGGTTAATACCATCACTCCGAAAAAAAAGCTTTGTTAAATTTGATAACCAAAAAAAGAATACCAGACACTAACAAAACAACAGAAGTTTTACCTGGACGTGAGAAAGAACCAAACTACCGAATCGGAACGTGAAACGTGTGCAGCCTGATCGCTCATGATGCTTTAATAAGCCTAGAAACAGAGACTGAGAGGCATAGGATGGATATCATTTCTCTGCAAGAAATTAGACAGCCAATAATCGGAAAACAAAACTCGAATAGTCACTCTTTATGCAGTAGTGGTCATTCTTCTCGAAATGAATTTAGTACTGGTTTCCTTGTTGGTGCACGCATACAAGAAGCCGTGTTGAAATTCATCCTGGTCAATGAGAGGATTTGCTACTTAGGGGTACGCGGTACATAAAACAATATTTCTCTTATTGCCTTGCATGCACCTACTGAAGCTAAGACCGTCAATATTTTCTACATAGCACTAGAGGAGGTTATGAAATCAACACCAACAATGATAATGGTGAGAGAATGACTGAGTTTGCATTATCAAATAATTTGAGAATTGCCAGTACTTTCTTTTCGCATCGATCGATTCATAAGCAGACTTATGTTTTTAAACCGATTTTAAACCGTTCCTTTATATGTGCAAATATTGGAAGTAACCACTTCCTTGTATGTTCTAAGATAAAGTTCCACTTTCCACGATCAATTCAACGATCTTTTACTCATTAGAGTATTTAAAAGTTTGTCTTTTAAAGTCCAATCATTTTCAGTGAAGTGTAAGGAACAAACTATCTTATAATAAATACGAACATTTTCTTTTTCCACATGATTCTATCCACTACAAATTGATTTATTTTTCTGGAAATTAAAAAACCTTATGTTTTGAGTATGATTTTTCACATTTGTTGAAAACTTTTGGTTTTAACGTAGTTCGGCATTTAAATTTGTATATGTTTTAATAGTAAAACAAATACTAAAGTTCATTAATTAATGAATGAATTAATTTCAATCATTTCATTAACTAATAAATTAATTTATAAATCATACTAAATATATTTTTAATTTAAAAACAATAGCTTTTCTCATTGATAATAACAACAAACGTATTATATAAAACTCCGAGTGACGTCAATCAAAATCAAAATGGCATCGCTGTCACTCTAGTGAGAATACCTTATTTGCATTTTACCATGGCTGGTAATCATGGTATAACGAATATAAGGTATTCTTGACAGCTAAACGAAAATTTTGTGTGACGTCATCCGGCGTAAATATAAAGAAACAAAAAATGTTTTAATTTGAAAATTAGAGAAAACATAATTTTTACGTTATGGTTTTCCTTATTTTTTTCATTAACAATTTGTTTATTAAGTTTTCTAACTCTAAAGAACATTTTGCAGGGTAGGAAATTCGACGTCCACGCCATGCTGCAGGGGTAATGCAGACAGAATTAGGTTGGTGTATCGGAGACAAGCAGAGAAAAACTGCTTAGTCTATTACGCTACATCACCGCGAATTGGCGCCTTAAAACTTCTTATAACCTTAACATCATAACAGAACCATTAACGAAAATTTGGGTTGGGACTGAGGTTAATACCATCACTCCGAAAAAAAAGCTTTGTTAAATTTGATAACCAAAAAAAGAATACCAGACACTAACAAAACAACAGAAGTTTTACCTGGACGTGAGAAAGAACCAAACTACCGAATCGGAACGTGAAACGTGTGCAGCCTGATCGCTCATGATGCTTTAATAAGCCTAGAAACAGAGACTGAGAGGCATAGGATGGATATCATTTCTCTGCAAGAAATTAGACAGAGAATATTCGGAAAACAAAACTCGAATAGTCACTCTTTATGCAGTAGTGGTCATTCTTCTCGAAATGAATTTAGTACTGGTTTCCTTGTTGGTGCACGCATACAAGAAGCCGTGTTGAAATTCATCCTGGTCAATGAGAGGATTTGCTACTTAGGGGTACGCGGTACATAAAACAATATTTCTCTTATTGCCTTGCATGCACCTACTGAAGCTAAGACCGTCAATATTTTCTACATAGCACTAGAGGAGGTTATGAAATCAACACCAACAATGATAATGGTGAGAGAATGACTGAGTTTGCATTATCAAATAATTTGAGAATTGCCAGTACTTTCTTTTCGCATCGATCGATTCATAAGCAGACTTATGTTTTTAAACTGATTTTAAACCGTTCCTTTATATGTGCAAATATTGGAAGTAACCACTTCCTTGTATGTTCTAAGATAAGGTTCTACTTTCAACGATCAATTCAACGATCTTTTACTCATTAGAGTATTTAAAAGTTTGTCTTTTAAAGTCCAATCATTTTCAGTGAAGTGTAAGGAACAAACTATCTTATAATAAATACGAACATTTTCTTTTTCCACATGATTCTATCCACTACAAATTGATTTATTTTTCTGGAAATTAAAAAACCTTATGTTTTGAGTATGATTTTTCACATTTGTTGAAAACTTTTGGTTTTAACGTAGTTCGGCATTTAAATTTGTATATGTTTTAATAGTAAAACAAATACTAAAGTTCATTAATTAATGAATGAATTAATTTCAATCATTTCATTAACTAATAAATTAATTTATAAATCGTACTAAATATATTTTTAATTTAAAAACAATAGCTTTTCTCATTCATTCATTCAACAAACGTATTATATAAAACTCCGAGTGACGTCAATCAAAATCAAAATGGCATCGCTGTCACTCTAGTGAGAATACCTTATTTTCATTTTACCATGAACAATAACAAAAATTATTATTTGGGAAATTAATTATTCGATAAAATAAAATGATAAGGAAATTTTATAAAAATCTACTAGCAATAAAATAATAATAATGAAATTATGATTTGAAACTAATTAGTATTTGTATGTTGCAATTGTTTTTATCTGTCAAAGATTTTTCGTTAATTGTTTAAAAAATAGTTCTACCCAAAGAATTAAGAGACTAAGGAACTGAAACTACTGTATATATACACAAAAATATTTGAAGTCGTTTTTCTATCTTCTCCTCTCTTTTTTTTCGGTGCTAAGTTGTTAGCTTCGGTGCTAAGTTGTTCAAATTTTTTTATGTTGTTTTTCTATTTGTCGTTTTTCTTTTTTATGTAATGGCGTCTCTTTTTTTATATTAATTTTGTGGGCAAAAATACACTTAAATTTGGAATTCAATGCAATAATAGAAATATTTACGGTGCCTCTACTAAAACGTATGTGTGTTAGTAACAATTTATTGGTGTGCAAAAATTGCTTCAAATTTTAACATCAATTTCACTTCCTCTATTCTCTTAATTCTTTGGTTCTATCACACTTGCACATTCTTCCTCTTTTTCGCATTTCACGATTATCGGGTTCGAAAAACAAGATTACCACTATCTAGTTATGAAACACGATTATCTTGAAAGCAGTGTAATCGTGTAGTGACAGACTGAAAAAAATAACAGGATAATCGGGAATTCACGATTATCTAGTTTGTTTCTGTCATGGGTATATATTTTTGTTTGCTTTTTCAGAATTTTTGCATAAGATTTTTATTTATGCCGAGCAATGTAAAAAAAGTGGGCATACTATTTTGACATTTGGCCGAAATTGTAATACTTGAAATTTAGAAAAATTATAATTTTAAATTTATGTCCGTGTAAAAATTAAGCAAAAAAGAAAGATGCATATCAAATTAGGAAATAAGGGACATTGTAATTTTTTACATTTGCAAAAAAAACCTTAGAGGACAGCATGGTAAAAAACAGGACAGTAGAGGACATTTTTACTAAGTATAAAAATTAAAAATATAATTAATATCTGAAGTAAGAATTATTTCTATTTTTTTATAAATGATTTATTTATTTATTTATTTATTTCATCAGCAATACATTGTATCATAGATTAATTATTATGAGCTTTAAAATTAAAAAATTAACAATACTAAATTATGAGCTAATTCAAACAAATAAAAGACTAAAACATTAAAATAAAAACAAAAAGAACAATTTAGAAACAGTTTAATAAAATTCAAGATAGATATACTTGTCATTAAGAGTTTAAAGAAATTTAGTTTAAATTGAATGTAATAGTTTTAGTCTGATTCTATTCTTAAACACCGTTCTGGATATATTAAAATCAAAGACATCTGAAAAAAAGTTGAAGTGCCTTGAAGCGGTGAGCAATGGATCACTTGTTCCGTAGTTTGTTCTACGATAAGGGAGTTTTAAAAAGCTTGATATTGTTCGTAACTGTCGTGTGGGAGCATAAATATTTATTAACTGTAATAATAAGGTGCAATCAATTTTATTAATCAAAATGTCATAGACAAAGATTGCCGAAGAGATTTGTCGTCTATTCGCCAGTGTTTCCAAATTTAAAAGTTGGCACTGTCCTTTATATTGTTGTAGTACATACGCGGGCAAGCTAGTATCCCTAGGAAGACGACGAAGAGCGTAACGAATAAATTTTTTTTGAACGCTCTCTAATCTATTTGAATGAATGTTATAAAAAGGAGACCATATTATTGACCCATATTCTAATATGGATCTAACAAAACAACAGTATAAATTGCGCACGGTGTAAGGGTCTTGAAAATCGGAAGAATTTCTAATTATAAAACCTAACATACTATTTGCTTTGAGAATTATTTTATTTATGTGATCATCAAAAGTCAGATTGAATTTGAAGTAGACATCAAAGTCTTGGATAGAAAATACGCGCTGTATTAAAATATTGTTTAAGCAGTAATTATTATAGTTAACTGATCTAATTCGGTGAAAGGTTATGGTTTTACATTTAGATTCGTTTAAAAGCAGTTGATTATCGTTACACCAGGAACAAAATCGATTTAATTCATCCTGCATTATTTATTCCTGAATGAATTTCAAACACAAAAACGTAACGTATAAAACGTTTTATACGTGTATATAACAACCTTGCTATAAACGACATAAAAATTGTTTGCGTCTATCAACACTTTAACGCATGTTGTAGTGAGATTTCTTAAATTCAACGTGTATAAAACCGGCAACTGTGCAATTACATAATAAATTTTAGTACAAATTTGTTTATTGATTAGATTAGACCACGTGATATAACTATTTTCAAAAAATTTAATGTTTACATTCTCGTAATTGTCAAAAATTATTGTTGTTATTATTCTGTGTAATTGTTATAATTCTAAATATAAATTAGATTAATAATAGCATAGTTTTTTTAAATTTAATTTAACATAAATTAATACATATTTATTTATGATATATTTTAGTTAGCTCATGCGTATTGTTATCAAATTTATGTTTTAATTGCTTTATTACATTGACGCCATATTTACTTATAATTTCATAGAATTTTTTTATTTGACAATCATACAAGAAGTTTTTTTCTATAGATTTTATAAATAAATTATAATAAAGTTGCTCTTTTGCGGTTTTTAAATTAATTTAGTGAAATATATAAACAAAAAAAAAATAGGATTAAATTGTGTGTTCATTTAAATTATAATTTTTTAAATTAATATCAAAAGAAGGAAATTTATACATAGCAATACCATTTGTTTACAAAAAAATTAAGAATAAGAAAATTGTTTTAAATTGAATTTTATTTTGTTTATTTTTATTATTAAATAATAATCGAAGTTTTGTATTGTTGATTATTTAAGTGATATATAAACAATAAAATATATAACGAAAAGATGGGGAATATACATACAGTGGGACCGAATGAAGCTCTAATTGTATCAGGTAACTAAGTGGAAATAATGTTCATGGAAAATCTATTTATAAATATAAATTGTGTTACGTCATCTATGATAGTACGAAACGTATTCTATCATTATTATCTATATACAAATAAAAATAATATTTTGTATATACAAAAAAGCCGAATTATGTGTAGCGATTAAAATTTAATTTTTGTAGTGGATTTTATTTATAAACTTTAAAGTGCTTACAGTAGGAAAACAATTCAATTAATTGAAGGCGCCTTAAATATTTATATGAAAATTTTATGTTATTTCACAAAATATGCGTGATAGTTGGAAATGATAAATATATACATATATTAATTGAATTATATCTTTGAATATTATTATGGCTGTTTTTTTTGCAAATAGGAATTTGGGAGTGTCATTTTATTATATACTTAGTTGTGTGAAAATTTATGTAAAAGCTATGAGTAATTTCACAACTATGTCGGGTCGGTTATTATGGTAGATAGAAAAATTCTTTGGGCGCGATGTGACGTGATGCCGATTGTCGGTTTTATTTAAGGTTTAGGAGTTTTTTATTTACTGTTGATATTGTTACGTTTTTCTAACCTTACCTCGAATTGGCTTTACTCTCAATTCAATAAACGCATTTCCAAATCTCTTCAGAGTTCGATCACTGATCGAGTAAGCAAAAACACCAGGTTTTATTAAGTATTCAATTTCTTAATTTTTCCACAACAACAGGATAACAATACAGCGAACAATATTCCTATCCTGATATTTTTCCAACAGTTTCGAAAGTCCAACGGTTGATTGTAGAAATTTCCAGTTCACAGTTTCCAAAATAATACACAAATTATTTCTACTTAATCAACAACACCTAAAACTTTATTTACAAAAACTAATTTAAATATACCTTCTATTTACACGATTTTATATGCACGGTACAACGTTTCGTTTATGTTGTGTTCAAAGATACAACATATAAATTACAATTATATCAAATTAGCCTTCTTTATGAATTATATTGTAAAACATTTATATAACACAATGATAGCAAAATTACATATGTTATTCCAAGATTGTAGAAATAATGACAGTGACGTTGCTATATAATGACGTTGTTAAATGCTTTATATTCAGGGTTGCCACCACCTCCTTTTTAGTATAGCTCGTAATCTCTTAAATGAAATGGTGTAATCCTGGATCTTGAAGGTCTAATAAGAAGTGTATTTCCAGTGTTGAATGGTAAAATTGTTTGAGGTTCATTTTATAAATGCAATGATGAACTTGTTGTTAGTGTTGTTGGTGTATGTGGATTTTCTTTTGGAGGTGCAACTTCAGCGCGTGTTTGCAATTGACTTTTTTTTTATTGGAGGGCCTTGAGACTTGCAGTTCAAGTAGCACTGCGACCTGAAGGTCTATTGTGCTTACCCTGATCGTTATTAGTCAGTCGTCGTCTGTGCCGTTACTGGTTGTATTCTGTAATCCAAGTTGAGACTTTAATAAAATTAATTAGTTCAATTGGAGTGACGTTTTGTGGTTATGGAAGTGTTAGTCTTCTATGACCAAGTTGGTTGTATCTGCGCCAAGAGAGTTCAGGACAGCTGCAGATGACGTGTTCCATCGTTGTCGGAAACAACAAGGCCCATTTTGTTATGATGGTGGTTTAAAGGACCATGTCCAGTAACGCACCACGTTAAAATTCTTAGAGACTCTCTGTTTAAGTCGATTGTTTTTAAGGGTGAAATAGGGAGGTTCCCTAGAAACCATGGAGTGTACCAGTCCTTCTCTACTTCTCCATAATTTAGCATTTTGTTCCTGGTCCCATGTTTGGATTGTGCTTTTGAGCGAACTCTTGGCCATTCCGAAGCATGGTTTCGATCCAACAAACTTTTTATTAGCACCTTGCTTTGCTAAAACGTCAGCAATAGCATTTCCTTGTATTCCTGTGAGGCTGGGTGCCCACACATGACACAAGTCTGAATATTATTGCAGGAGACTTTTAGTAGATTTTGGTAGCATTCCCATACCAGTTTTGAATCAAAGCGCGTAGATTTTAGTGCCAAGAGTGCTGCTTGGCTGTCATAGATAATATATATATTTCAATATTTTGGTATTGTCTTTCAGCACATAGCAAAGCGCAACTGCTAATGGCTAAAATTTCGGCTTGAAATATGGTTGTTGTGGTGTATAAGGCACCCGTTCGTTTTGTTCTAGGACAAAACACTCTTGCTCCTGTGCCCACATTGGTTCGAGAACCATCTGCGTACCAGATGCTGAAGTTATGTGGCAGTTACCGTATGTAGTTTTTAATACAATCTCTGGCCAATACCTTAACTACAATTGCTGTCGTTGGCGTGGTTTTGAAAGCACCTGAGACACTAAGACACATAAGCCTTTGTATTTTTGTAAACATATTTTGAGCAGTTATTGGGCGCGTTTTATGCTGCTCAAACTAAATCTGCATATTTTAGAATTGGTTTTATAATACTTTGGTGCAACCAAAGTATCATTTTTGGGCTAAGACCCCATGTATTCCCAAACAGGTTTCTGCATGTGAAGAAAACTTTGTTTGCCTTGTCGGAGATATATTTCAGGTGTGAGTTCCAGATTATTTTGCTATCCAGGATCACACCTAAATATCTAACCTCTTTTGATGTTTTTATTGGATCGCCGTTTAGAACAGGAGAAATGAAATTAAAGTTTCTCCTGTTTTATGAAAACGACAATGCTTGTTTTTTGGGGGTTGATCGACAGTTCCAATCTATAGCACCACTTTGATACAAGATTAAGAGCTGTTTGGGTTCGACCAGCGACAATGGAGTCATGTTTCCCTCTAATGACTGGCAAGTCGTCGGCATAGCCTACAGTGTTGAAGCCGGAAACATTTAGCTTGTTGAGGAGATCATCAGCCACAATTAGCCAAGGCAGTGGAGAGAGCACGCCCCCTTGCGGGCAGCCCTTAGATGCAGTAACAGTCACTGAATAATTAATCACCTAGTGTAACCGTTATATTCCAACTCTATAGCATCTTGATAATCCACGCAATGATATGCGGGTTTATATTTTTCTTTGTGGCCATTTCAATGATAGCATTGAAGTGGACATTGTCAAAGGCTCCTTGTATGTCCATAAATGTACATACAAGTGCCTCCTTGTAGTTTAGGGTGCTCTGAATTTCTTTCACCATTTTGTGCAACGCCGTTTCAGTAGATTTCCCAGTCTGATAGGCGTGCTGGCTAGAGTTGAGGGTTTTGTTTAAGACATACATTTTTTAATAGAAAAGATGTAAGACTTATAGGTCTGTATGATTTGGCTTCTTTTGGTTTTTTCCTGGCTTGGGTATAAAAACAATTTTAGTTTCTCGCCATGTCTTAGGAATGTAAGCAAGGCGAAAGCTTGCTTTGAACAAACGCATGAGATATGGAAGGATAATTGTTAGACCCTTTTGCAGAAATACCGGAAAAAAATTCCATCACCTCCCGGAGATTTATACGGACTGAAGGATTCTATCGCTCAACTCGCTTTGTTGGGGGTGAAAATTGTGTTGGCTAAATTGTCTGCAGTACTTTTAGTTGCAGGATCTAGAAGATGTACGTCTTCGTTGGCATTATCTTCCTTGCTCCATTCTATTGAGCCCGGGAAGTGTGTTTGAGATAAAGTCTCTAGTGTCTCAATGCAGTTTATAGCCTAGAGGATTTGTGTGATCAGACGAAATCAATTTTTGGAGTCGAACTGCAGCAGGCAGATTATCTATCGTATTACAGAGCTCTTTCCAGCTATTACTTTATGATTGTCTGAGTTCTTTATTATAATTGGTGAGAGCTATTCGGTACTCTATCCAATTATTTGTTATTATGGCTCTGTTAAAGAGCTTACGAACTTTATTACTTTTCCTCTCCAAGTTACCATTCCACCAAGGTACATCTCTGCATCTTTTGAATTGAGTTAGTTAAGTGGAGTATTAAGGTTATATGCTTCAGTGATAATTTCTTGTAAATTATTTGCTGCAGAGTCAAGCTCAAATGTGGAGTCGATGCTGCCGCAACTGTTTTTATTATTATGAAGATATGTTGCGTAAAGTTTCCTGTTGGTTTTTCTCGGGTTTCTAAAGTACTGGATAGTGGATGCTCTTCGGGTAGTGTTCTATGCTGAAACATATATAAGCATGATCAGACACAGAAGCTTCCTTCGAAACATACCAGTTCTTAATATTGTTAGTAGCGTTTATGTTAGTTAAGGTAAGGTCAAGGACCTCACCTCTGATTGCGTTTCTAAAGGTAGGCTCACTACCTTTGTTTGCAATAAACATGTTGTTTGTATACAAAAATTGAAGCAGACGCTCGCCTTTTGTAAAGTCTACGAGCATTATATTAATACACACATTTCAAAATTTCTGGAAGTAAATCATTTAATAGCCGACAGCCAATACGGTTTTCGAAACAAAAGATCAACCACCGATCTATTAAACTATGTAGCGCATTGTTGGAACAGCATACTTGATAAAGGTGGTGAAACATACGTTATCGCTTTAGACATCTCCAAGGCATTCGATCGAGTCTGGCATGCCAACTTGATCCACAAGCTCGTTGCGTATGGTTTTCATCCCAATATTGTGAAGCTGATTCAAAATTTTCTAACCAACCGATACAATTCGGTCTCCTTAGACGGATTTTCTTCTGAGTCTAAACTAATTAACGCTGGTGTACCTCAAGGCTTAGTATTGTCCCTAGCCCTATTTTTGATTTATATCAACGAATTGTTGAAAATCACCAGCAACCCAATAAATAGTTTTGCAGATGATAGTACTCTGCACAAGTCGTTCGAGACCCTTCCTTCAAAAGGTAAAATGCACGAACGAATTAATCCCGCCCGGAGAGACGCTGGCATAAACGTGAATAAAGACCTAAAAATGTCGCCGATTGAGGTGACCAAAACCTGGTCAATTCCAACTCTACCAAAAAACAGCTGTTGATTGTTTCCAGATCAAAGACCGAGTTCCCCAAAGATATTTTATTCAGTATGTCTGATGAACCAATAGCTAAATGTAAAAGCATTCGTTTATTGGGTGTCACAGTTTCAAATGACCTACTCGGGAACGATCATTTAATGGCGATGGCAAAAAGCGCGTCTAAAAAACTCGGCTTCCTGAATAGATGCAAAAAATTTTTGACACCATACCAATTGCTCCATGTTTATAAGTTCTATATTCGTCCCTGTATGGAGTACTGTTGTCAAGTTTGGAGTGCTGCTTCTGTTTCCATCTTGGCCCTATTGGACTTTGTTCAAAAGCGGGCTATACGAATTGTGGGTGATCGAACTTTGACATCAAAATTTGATTCCCTACAACATCGTCGCACTGTTGCTGACCTCGTTGTTTTTTACAAATATCGTCATCAACAGTGCTAAGATGAAATCAGCGGCATCATGCCCCAAACTTATTCTTACCCCCGTTCCACTCGACAATCGGCTTCCGCAACCGGTCAAATGGTCGAGATTCCACGCTGTCAGATCCCATACTGGCAGATCGCAGAAAGACTTCTTTGTCCGAACTGCATACAAATGGAATAGTTTGCCGGAATCCTTAGTCTCAGGTGACTTCAACCCGCAGAGGTTTAAAAAAAGCTTTCATCATGACCTTAGAACGCCAGTTGTTGTGGGACCTAGGTCTAGACCTAGGTCTTAAAAGGTATTTATGTGTTGTTGTGACACTAATTGTAAACCCTATAACACAACACTTTTTATTCATAAAAAAATGTTTGGCCAGTAAACATAGCTTCTAGCTATGGATTTCATTCTTTCTACTCCCTGATGACCATGGTGGAGCTGATTTAAAATTTTACATTAGAAATTTTTGGGAATGACAATCCTGTCACCAAAAATAATACAGTCCTTGACGGTAGTTAAACATGTTTGACGAGTATAGAATAGTTTAACTACAATATTTTCAATGTCGTGGATGGTTGCTGGCCACCAATCTTTGATATATTGGATGACATTGCGTAACAGTGGGCATTTGTTTGTTGCGCCTTGGATCATTAAAAATGTGACTGGAGTATTGAAAATTGATTCGTTCAATGCAAAATTAATATCCTCCTCAAGATGAATTGATGCGATGTTGTTGTAGCGGCGGTGCGGTGCTACTCCTCTGGCTCCATGTCCAGATTCAGGAACTCTGCTACTGCTCTTGGGTGGTACCACAAATCTTCCTTCGCCAGGTTGGTTGGTTTTCCTGTAGACTAGATTTGGAAAATCCGTGCTTCTCATCATGCTTGTCACACTGTATGTGGCTAACGCGTTAGGAAAACCTGATTTATTCGTGTACGCACTAGACGGAAAAACAAAAAATATAGTGTTCCCACAAGCTGTACTCGAATAAATAAATAGAATTAAATTGACATTTTGAAATTCTTTCCATATTAAAATAAATAAGTTGCAATAAAAATGACACAATGTAAATTGAATGTTATCATAACGAGTTACGAGTTGTTTCGAATTTTCTTTCTTATGAGATAGCGGCAATATGCGACGGGTATAATGTTAAATAAACAAAACTTTTACACTATTTAGTGTAAAAAATAAAATTTTGTGAGTGATTAAGATCAAAGTAATTATTGTAAATCACTTGAATTTTGCAATTTGAAAGTATTTTTCATTTTCTCTCAGAATAACTTCTTTAGAACATTTTTGGTGTGTTTCGTGTCGGGAACAAATACAATGAATGAGGAATGTGAACATTTGTGAATCTATTTTTGTTCTGTATAATGTTTTATATAGAGATGACACACCTCTACTAATTCAACAAGTCATGTAAATTGTTTTATTGCTTACTTGAAACCATATTGGTAGATCGGTAATTTTTCATAAATCCGAACTGATCAGCTAGAATGCTGATTATTTTTCATTCATACTTTTAAAACGAAAAATTAAAAATTACGCTATCATTTCTCATTATCACTTTTTAAAATCATTTCACGTACGTCGACAAAATGTCTGCGCAAAAACTTTATTTATAAGCGTAGCAAAGCACGCCGGGTCCTGCTAGTTACATATAAATAAAAATTATGTCAGTCAGTCAGTTAAATGTTAGAATAGAGCTGTTCAATTATTCCCAATATATGCAGAATAAATAAATAACCGTCATTTTATTTATTAAACTTGAAAATTTTTGTAGGCCTACTTTTCAAAAATTTTCAAGTTTAATAAATAAATTACACGTTACTTATTTATTCTGCATACATTGAGACTGACTGACCAGCTCTGTTCTAACATTTAACTGACTGACTGACATATCTGTTATTTATATGTAATATAACCATCCGACAAAAAATCAGTTATTATAAATTCAGAGCATTTTTTTGCCCTGGCTCTTGGTCTATTATTTGTTACAATATTGAATAAATATTTTTGCTTTTTTTTGAGTTGGTTGCTATGATTTAAAAAACTTAGTGTGGTAGCTATGTTTATGACTATAGGAAAATGGCACATACTATTGGATAAAACCTACATATCACATTTTGTAAAATAATAATGAAAGTAAATCAAGTAGTTTTAATTTAATTTATGTTATAGACTGAATTCTAGAATACCGCTGTGCAGTTTCGAGTCCCAACCTCTCCGGTTTTCATCATAATTTGAAATATATCCAAACACAACGAAGATTTTGTAACGCTTATGACGTCACAAACGGAGAAATAAATGAAACCAAAAATTGAGCTATAGAAAGCATTTTAGTTCTAGAATTTATTGAATTTATATCTGTGTATACAAAATCTAGGGATATTTTACCATTTTCTGATTTTAGAATTACAATTCACTAGACTGAAATTTGAATAGATTTTTGAATCAGTTAGGATTTTCGTGAGCTAATGTAACTAATGTGAGCTATTGTAACTAATATGAGCTAATGTGACGAACGTAACTAAGAGAATCATTTTTGAATTTATTAACCCTAAAGCAGGTTTTATGTTTCTCTCAGTAAACTTTTTAATTTATTTAGAAAGATATCATACGAACCCACACTTAGACTGCGTTCCAATTCATGCTAAATTGTACTAAAAGTGCTAATTCAATTTAGTCAACTTTTTATTTCACTAAATCAATATTTTGTTTCTAAATGATTATAAAGAAATTGATGTTTTTATCAGTATCGGACAACTTAATCACATAAATTAAAATTAAAATTGGGTGATTTCGTTAAATCAAATTTAGCTAAATCTAAATTTGATTTAACGAAATCACCCAATTTTAATTTTAGTACAATTTAGCAGCTTTAATATTGTTACGTTTTTCCAAACTTCCTTCGAATTGGCCTTACTCTCAATTCGATAAACGTAATTCCCAATCTCTTCCTGAGTTCGATCACTGATTAGTAAGCAAACACACCAGGTTTTATTAAGTATTCAACACCTTAATTGTTTCACAACAACAGGAAAACAATACAGCAAACAATATTCTTAACTAGAATATTCTTTCAACAGCTTCGAAACTCCAACGGTTTATTGTAGAAATTTCCAATTCACAACGTTCAAAATAATACACAAAATATTTCTATTTAATAACACTTATAACTTTATTTACAAAAACTTTACACAAAAACTAATTTAAAGATCACTTTTATAATTTTTAACTTCACAATCGCAGGTTTAAAATAAACTAATTTTACGTTTAATTTCACTTTACTGTCGCAGGTCTAAAATAAAACTAATTAAAAACTACAAAAGGTATTTTTCTTATATACCTTCTGCAATACTTCTAGATAATTCGACATCACTTTCCAGAAACCTTGAGAAAACATTAGAATACTCGATTATTTTACTTTATGTTGATTTGATTCATAAAATCGTTTATGTTGACCCTATTTCTAAGAAGAGACAACAACAACAATATTCATTTCATTAACTTGTTTGTTGATTTTATTTTCCTGGAAGTGACCGTAATCGTTTAGATCTTTCTGTAATCGTCTAGATTTTTCTGCACTCGTAACATTACCCTCCACTTAAGCCTGTTCGTCCCGAACAGGATCTAGCTCTTTCCTCCAATTATTGAATCCAAAAACATTTTTTTTTCTTTTCCTATTTCCCAGGCTGTTTAGAATTACTTCCGGTTCCTTTCTAAGTACTGGGCCATTACTTTGTTTTATGTCAGCCCACCGTGATGAGTAGGGATTCTCATTATTTCTAAAGTGCTTCTTATCACTTTCCTTTGGGAGTTTCACAATGCCATGTCTCCGAACCATTCTCATTTTCAGCTGCGATTCATCCCCGTTTGCAGCTATTTGAACCACCTCTTTTACATCGCTCACCTCGTTATGGACTTGGACCTGTTTCCTTTTTAACTTTCGGTGTTTGTTTAAACGTCTGCGTCGGTTGACGTTTCTTTCCGTCATCTGTTTGGATGATGGTTCTGGATTTTCATCTGCACTGCATAGTTTCTCATCGCTACCAATATCTGTTGACTCTGCCTTATTCACAAGTAGTGGCATCTGAACATTATTAACCTTTAGGATCCCACATCCAAAATCGAAGACTAATCCCTTCGCCTTCATGAAGTCCATCCCTAAAATGACTTCATCCATAATGTCTGCCACTAGCACCTCTTGTTGATAGCAGTTGTTTCCCAATTTTATTTCAGCGATTCTTTTACCTTCTATTTCAGCGCATTCTCCAGTTACTGTTCGGAGTTTCAATCCATCTGATGGTTCCAAAACACCGTCAATTAAACCTTTGCGAACGAATGTTCGAGCTGAACCTGTATCCAGTGTCATGAAGCAACCTTTACCTTCAAGTTGTCCGTTGATACCCAATCTTTCACCATTTACCGCAATTCTTGAAATTGGAATGTAGGCTGCATTCTCCTCACTTTTTGGCTTTACAGTTGCACCTTCAACAGGCTTCCGTTGAATAGGAGACGAAGATCTATCACGCTTCCTGTTCCAGCAGTCCTGTGAGATATGGCCCGATTTCCTACATATCCAGCACAGGAGTTTTCTACTGCTGTTCCTGAACCCTACGTGCTCCATTTCTTCGGCTCCTCTGTTCTTCACAGAAGACGACAATCTGTCTGCTTCCCCGTTTTTCTTGCACTCCCGTGCCACGTGACCCTCTTCATCACATACCCAGCATCTGATGTCGCTTCTATCTCTGTGTGCCAAAACTTCCCCTTTGATGTTCCCCTCTACATTCCTTTTTCTGCATCCACCAGATGGCATACACATCCTCTGTACCATCTCATATTGCATTGCGTATGCGACAGTTTCATGGAAAGTCGCCTTAGGTGTAGTCATTACTTTCATCCTGGTTTCTGGATCTCGGATACCATCTGTAAAAGCCTCGATCTTCATTTTCTCCATAAAATACGGTGGATTATTCGAGTGTGCCAAATGTACAAGCCGTTCTACTGCCGAAGAATAGTCCTGAAGGCTTTCTCCATTCCGTTGCAAGCGACCCTTTAACTCGATCCTGTATAATTCCTTTTTATGGTCGCTGCCATATTTTCGTTCCAATGCATTCATTACTTCAGCATAACTTTTGCGATCGTTTTCTGGCACTGCCTGTAATGCTTCAGCTGCTTCACCCTTTAGCGCAACTATTAATGCAGCAAGACGATTTTCTGCGTTCCAAACATTCTGATCTGCCGCCGTTTCAAACTGGAATTTAAAGATTCCGAACGATGTTGTCCCATCGTATGATGGTGGTTTTAATTTGATGTTTGCTACTTGATGTACCACCTGGGAAGTAACTTTAGTCGTTTCAACATCCTGCAACCGTTTTTCGAAATCATCAACTTTCGATAAAACCTTATGCTCAAAATCTTGAATTTCACTTTGAATCTTCTCGACTTTTCCATCAAATGCCGTCGAGATTTGGAGAAGTTTCTCATCCATAATTTGCTTGACTTCATCGCGATTTAAAGCTAATTGCTGGCTGATTGTTTCACTAATTTCTTCTTTGTTAGCAGCCATTTGTTGATTGATGTTACTGATTTCTTCCTTAGTTGCAGCCATGTTATTGTTGACTATTTCCAGCTGTTGATTGATGTTGCAGCTTTGTTGATCAAATTTTTGATTCATATTCAAATTCATCTGTTGCATCATAGCCATTAACTGCGTAAAATCACAATTTGCAGGTGGCAATGAGGTAGTTGTTTCCGCAACAGAACTTTTCTCTTCATCAACTGCTACTGCATCATTATTTGTCGTGACTCTTACAAACTGGTAACTTTCCACTTCTATTCCACTGGCTTCCAAAGCTTCTCGAAGCCGAATCATTAATTCAGTTTTGTTTCCACTTGTTGACAATCCACGTTGTTCTAGTTCTTTCTTTAACTCAAGAACCTTCAATTCACTTAATAAAACCATTATTAACAGCTAACTAATCCGCCGATGTCACCAATGTTACGTTTTTGCAAACTTCCTTCGAATTGGCCTTACTCTCAATTCGATAAACGTAATTCCCAATCTCTTCCTGAGTTCGATCACTGATTAGTAAGCAAACACACCAGGTTTTATTAAGTATTCAACACCTTAATTGTTTCACAACAACAGGAAAACAATACAGCAAACAATATTCTTAACTAGAATATTCTTTCAACAGCTTCGAAACTCCAACGGTTTATTGTAGAAATTTCCAATTCACAACGTTCAAAATAATACACAAAATATTTCTATTTAATAACACTTATAACTTTATTTACAAAAACTTTACACAAAAACTAATTTAAAGATCACTTTTATAATTTTTAACTTCACAATCGCAGGTTTAAAATAAACTAATTTTACGTTTAATTTCACTTTACTGTCGCAGGTCTAAAATAAAACTAATTAAAAACTACAAAAGGTATTTTTCTTATATACCTTCTGCAATACTTCTAGATAATTCGACATCACTTTCCAGAAACCTTGAGAAAACATTAGAATACTCGATTATTTTACGTTATGTTGATTTGATTCATAAAATCGTTTATGTTGACCCTATTTCTAAGAAGAGACAACAACAACAATATTCATTTCATTAACTTGTTTGTTGATTTTATTTTCCTGGAAGTGACCGTAATCGTTTAGATCTTTCTGTAATCGTCTAGATTTTTCTGCACTCGTAACAATATACTTTATTTTAATTGCTCACAAAAAACTTAATTAATTCAAACATTTATTCAAATTTCAGTCTAATAAATTATATTTGTAAGAAATTTTATATTTTTACAAATTGTATTTTAGTATATTCAGTTGCATTTAATTAAATGATCTAGATAACGCATAGTGCATAGCTCGCTCAAATAACCAATTCCCACTCTTGTTATTACAGCCCCCCTAACGCTCTTGCTGTAAGCTTCATACTCGAGTTAAATTAATATCCTTGGCATCATTAGTTTTTGTGACGTTTATGCTTCATGTAGGAGATATGTTAAGCTAACCTGCTTCCAACCAACAACGATATAATAACCATGGCAGGTGGCAAATTCTTAAGTTAGTTCATTACGTTCAACTTTAAAACTAAACAAAAACATCATTAAAAATAAATAATGTATGTATACCGTCATACTTACGCTCTAAAAAATAATCGATTATTTTGGAAAAAATATTTGATAGAGTAAATCTGGTTTCTATGCATCTCAAGATCTAGTAATTCCTCAACTTCAACCTTGTTTTTCCTTAACTTTAGGCGTATTTGGTTCGGGATCGTTATTGTTAATTTAGTAAAAAGGTTCGGGGATTTCAAATTGGTAACAAAAAGCTTCCCAACACTAATTCTATTACCTGTTGGTGCAATCTATTTGTTAACACATTTTGTTTATCTGCCCTTGTATTATAGCATTAAATCGTTTATTGGCTTCTTATAATTTTATTCCAATTACAATTGGTGGATTTTATATAAAAATGAAATATTTTGTCACAATCACATATTTTTTTTTACTTACTTTTTGTAACTCAGTATAAATGTTGTTTTGTCAAAATTGCATTGATTAAAAAATCAAAAACCGGTTGTTTAAAATTTAAAAAATTATTTTTTAATATTTCGGAATGGGTTGTGCGTATACAAGGTTGTGCGTTGGACCAAATCAAGCTTTAGTTATTTCAGGTACATATTTATAAAAATTAATTTACGATTCTGGGATAGTTCAATTTTCCTTATAACAAAATAAAACAAATAAATTTAATATAATTTATCTATTTATTTTTATTTTTAAGTTTTTTCTTTAACCAATAATTTTTTATCATATCCGCTGCCTTTTCACCAATCATAAATGAAGCTGCATTCGTATGAGCTGTTGGTGGTTCTGGAATAATACTTGTGTCACAAACACGTAATCGCCTTATACCATGTACTTTAAGTTCATAATCAACAACACTTGATGGGTCACTACTCGGTCCCATTTTACAAGTACCAACTTGATGATGTAACGTGCATGATAACGTTCTAATCGAACATCTCCAATAATCATCGGAATCAAAGGTTAAATGTGCACAGTTGGGGAGTGGTATATCGTGTAAAACTGAACCAAGTGCTTGCATTGCTGGAGTTTTTGAAATTCGTATAATTTCTCTAATTCCTTCTAACATTGTATCGATATCACTTTCATCTTGAAAATAGTTGGGATAAAATTTTGGCCAATGAAACGGATTATTATCTTTTAGTTTCATATAACCTTTTGATCTAGGATGAAATAACATAATATCAACTGACCATGCATCAATATTTGGATCCTCTAAAGGCTTATAAACTTTATTATATAATTCGTCGGTCAATTTAGTTCCTCGTTTAAAACCAGTTCCCTCATCAGCTGCCAAACTATTCGGTATAAAAATTAGCTCTAAATCTGGAACGCTGTGTGAACGATTTGAATTTTTGGTTTTCATAAATGTTAATGCTTCAACTCCTCCAATTATTGTTAGTGGTCCATTTCCATTTAAAAATTGACCAAGAACTCGTTTATTTAAAAATTTTGAAATATGGAGCGAATTATTTGTTGAATTTTTAGCAATGAATGTTGGTCCAAAATGACTTATATGATCGTACATAATTTTTCCAACCGGCAAATTAGTAATTAATGGTATATTTAATTCATTGAGATGATCCTGGGGGCCTATTCCAGATAATATTAATAGTTAAGCAGAGTTAAAAGTACCTGCTGAAAGGATGACTTCTTTACGGACCTGAACCGAAAAGTAACGTTTTTGTTTTGCGAAAACGACTCCATAAGTTTTTTTGGTTTTCGGATCAATAAGTATTCGGGTTACTAACGCATTTGTGAATATGTGTAAATTTGGTCTTGTATATTTAATTGGATCAATGAATGCTGTAGCCGCACTATGTCGTCTACCATTTAATGTACTTGCTTGTACATATGATGTTCCAAGTTGTGTTTCACCGTTATAATCGATTTTTGGATATCCAGCTTCTATTGTTCCTTTTATGAATTGCCGAACTAATTTTGTTCTATATGGGACATCTTCAACACTCCACGGTCCTTTTCGATTATGATATGTACTATTCTCTTTACCCCTTAAATTTGCTCCTTCAGATTTTAAAAAATATGGTAACACATCGTTATAAGACCAACCTAAATTACCAGCTTGATACCATCGATCGAAATCATTTTTATTACCACGATTATATATCATAAAATTTATTATACTTGAACCACCAACCCCTTTTCCACGAGGAAATCCACATCGTTGATTTATCATCCCCAAACAAGTGCCATTTTGTTTTTCTGTTGTATAATCCCAGTTTGAAGCAGTTGATTGAAAATAAGCTGCTAGCAATGGAACTCTATGAAAAAATGTTTCCCAACCACCAGCTTCGATTAACAAAACTTTATAATCTGGATTTTCTGTTAAACGATTTGCTAAAACACAACCCGCTGGACCAGCACCAACAATAATAAAATCGTATTCAGTAATAAGTGGTCCATTAAAAAATATTTCATCGGTCACTTGATCTCTTTTATGTAAACTATTTAAAAATAAAAATATGCTTGTAATGTGATTTACAAAAATTAACAAAAATAATGATTTTATGTAAATAAATCTCATTTTAATATAAGAAGTTTTAAAACATAACACTTTGACTTGACCTACGCGAAACGCGACACTTGAAACTAAACTGATAGTTGTGATTCGCGAATGAAGTTTAACTCCAAGACTCTTAAAAACTTATTGATAGTAGTTTTGATATTAAATAGCTGATTGAAAATGCATATGACTTTATCGTGCTTGAAAACGACCTTCGTTTAAATCGTCTACTACCTTTCTGAACATTATGTAAATCAAAATAATTTGTTTTGTTATATATTAAATTAATTTCTCAATGTTTTGTTAATATGTTTGGGTACGAAAACTACTGCTACTTATAGGGTTGAAGATCAAAACAAACATAATTCTGATGTTCAATTAAAATGTTTATTTTATTTATACCTTAAAGTAAATTTTGTGTTCCACATTTTAACAAATTTAATGTTTCAACTGTTTTTATTGAATCTTTGAATTGAATTGAATTTGAATTTGAATCTTTAAATCTGACTCAGTAGAATGCCAACCACATGAGTATTGTCTATTCTCGATTATTAAAAGTTAATCTGGCTCATATAGACCAGAAAAATTATTCACTATAATAATTGAATTTGTAATTTTGTCCAATCGTTATATTTTCTGAAATTTTAAACTATGAACGAACCAAGTTCGTTAAGGTTTTTATTATCAAACTTAAAATTTACAGATTCCGAATTAACATTAACTTAAATTAGTTGAAGGCAAACCTAAATTGTTGTTTGTCGACATGCGGACTTATATAGTATTCAGATTTCGACCTTTATTTTTACATTTTTTGGTTTGTTCAAAACTAAACAAGATAATATAATTTTTAAAAAAGAATGAAAAAGCACCTTATTCTTGTTAACTGAGTTTTATTATTTTTTATTTTTTAGTATACTATTTTTTTTTTTTTTTTTTTTTTTTTTAATAAAATGTGTTGTGTAATAGGGTTTAGAATATGTGTCACAACAACACATAAATACCTTTTAAGACCTAGGTCTAGACCTGGGTCCCACAACAACTGGCGTTCTGAGGTGTAGATTAACGCTTTTTTTAAACATCTGTGGGTTGAAGCCACCTGAGACTAAGTGTTCCGGCAAACTATTCCATTTGTACGCAGTTCGGACAAAGAAGTCTCTCTGCGATCTGCCAGTATGACAGCGCGGGATCTTTACCGTTTCACTGGTTGCGGCAGCCGATTGCCGAGTGGAACGGGGGTAAGAATAAGTTTGAGGCATGATGCCGCTGATTTCATCTGAGCACTGCTGATGACGATATTTGTAAAAAACAACGAGGTCAGCAACAGTGCGACGATGTTGTAGGGAATCAAGTTGTGATGTCAAAGTTCGATCACCTACAATTCGTATAGCTCGCTTTTGAACAGAGTCCAAGAGGGCCAAGATGGAAACAGAGGCAGCACCCCAAACTTGACAGCAGTACTCCATACAGGGACGAATATAGGACTTAAACTCAGAGTTTTTATATACTACAGATGATGAAAGCATAGCTTTCGAAATGCGTATATAGTAAAAAATAAAAAATAACAAAACTCAGTAAACAAGAATAAGGTACTTTTTTATTCTTTTTTAAAAACTTTATTTTTACCTCAAACCTGAATACATATATTAATTTCTTAAACGAAAGATCAAAAAAAAAAAGTCCAAGCGGCACGTATATCCGCTAGAAATAGGTAGATTTCGGGGTCAGACAGTTTTGTGTACAAATAGAATTAGATGTGTCAGATTGGTTTACATAAAAAATTTAAGTAGAAACATAATAATTCAAACAAATTATCAAACCAAATTAAATACATTAACCGAAACAACTTTATCAATGCAATTTTGGAACAGTTTTTTTAATTTGGTTAAAACTACTATTAATAACATATTAAATCCACCAAAGAGCAAATTAACGTTCTTACTACGTCACACCTACAATACCACAAGACATAATTCATAATCAAAAATTATCAAACAGCTGTTACACCTCAAATAATACAAATATCTATCAATTTAGGAAAACTTTTGTAAATGTGTAATCAATATACATATTATATTCATTTTAACTAAACCATTTCCAAATAGCCAAAGAAAATATTCCTTAGTTTAAAACAATAATAACCCAGCTTTGTTTTAATTTTTTTTTAAATTTTTGCGAAAAAAAATAAAAACTGAAAAAAAAGAAACAAAAGAAAATTTATTTAATATTTCTATGGGATATTTTTATGGAATTTGTTGTTCTAATTGAATGGCATGCATTAGGTATGATGCTAATTAAATTGAAACCTCTTAGGTTATAAAGCTGAAAATCTCTGAGGTTATAGTTGAAAAGTTTATCTAACAGATAGTATAAGTTTGAACTAGGGTTTCTCAAACGGGATCCCGGGATCCCGTTTTCCCGGGATCCCGGAGGTAAATTTTCATCCCGTTTTCCCGGGATTTCACCCCGGGATCCCGGGTATCCCGCTAATTTTTATTAACATTTTTTTGTACTTTTTTCAAAGATATTAAAAGTTTTCTCACTCGAAAATCGAGTAGTTTTTAATTCTTTTCACTCTGTAGTAATTAATTTCGTTCAAAATTAGGAAAATATTTTTTTGACACATATGGTATCATGGTTTTTTTGTATTGTTTTTTTGACACATATAACCACAACAAATTAAAAACAATCAAACTTAAAATAGGTAGATTTTTCTGAGAAATCTACCTAAAACTTCCGCTTCATTTCTCTTAATTTATGTTTAATGGTTCTGTTGGACGGATGGTTCAATGGACGTTTCGTCACGAAAATTCGGACAAAATTGAGTGATGACGCCATTGACAACCTAGTTTTTTGAAAAATTGTTTAAAAATTAGTATTATGAATTTATTTTTGTTTTGTTTTTATGTATTCTTTTTTATTTAATTTTTGAAGTTTTTCTAATTAAAAATAATGGAAATATAAAAATCAATAGCGCATTTTTTGTGCTGTTTTAATTTTACACATTTTTCTACCACCCAATTAGAAAAATCTAGCTTTTCAGCGTTTCCCGGGATTTCCCGGGATCCCGGGAATTGGATACTTTTTGTCCCGGCTTCCCGGGATTTGAATTTCTACGGGAAATGAGAAACCCTAGTTTGAACAACATAAACTCATAAATAATGAAAGCATGGCCGTTTGCGTTTGTTTTCGTTTTAACAGCCTCTGGGTCTCAACCTCTGAACTTGAACAATTTTTTTTTTAAGTTTAAGAAAGATTTATGTTGTATCAACGTGTACAAAATCTTTCATTTTTCAGCTTGGTCATTTTCATCTATATATCGAGGACAACAAAGTTTAGTATATTCTTAAAACAGCTGTTTTTTCAGGAACCTTTTGCGCTGAGGTTTTCATTTTGCAAAAAATAATAAAAAATAGTTGAAATATACAATATTTATCAATTTTATTTAAACATTATGATTTAAACGGGAGTTATAACGCCTTAGATTATTCGACTTTTAAGGCTCTGGCCGCTTAAATGGTACCCCGATATGGCCAGTTCGCGAACTTGTCCAAGAGATTGTTCGCCGCAATATACACAGAAAATGTTTTTGGCGTAGGTTGAAAAGTTCGACCGTGAGGGTGTCGGATAATTCCGTTATACCTCATATCGTTATATATATGGGTAGTTCTACAAACAGGAATTTTGGACGGCTCTGTTTATTTCGTATATTAATATGAAAAAAAATTTTTTTTTTAAATGAAATTTGTAAACCTTAACTATGTCTAGCTGGTCACCCAAAATAAACCCGTTTCGAAATATATTTCTTACAAAAAAAATTATTCAAAACGTCAAATTATCAGTCCCCTGGCGTGTCCCACCTTGAAAGTCAAAGCTGGTAAATTAAGGCTATGTACAGAGTGAAAGCTGTGAGCGGTGCTGTGAGCAAAGTGGTGCTGAAACCGTAGACAGCTTCAAAACTGCACGCATATAATCAAATGAGAATGTTCACAGTAAAGCGAAGCTGTTTGCGGTGCGTAAGCATATTCGCAAGCGGTGCGCTTTGAAACTGTTCTGTGCAGTTTTTGAAGCTGAATAGCATGCGTTTTGATTGTTTTTGTATGATATAATAGATTATTTTTTTGCTGCACATTTGTTGCGAGTTTTTTAATTTTACGTGTTTTCAATTGATTCATTTGCAAAAGGTTTTATTTGGTGATAAGACCTAAGAAGTGGTTTTCTAAATAATGGCTTTCTCCAGTAAAAATTTAATTGCTGCCATTTTTGTTAGAAATGTGTTATGGAATCAAAAAAATAAAAACAACCATTAATTTTTCACAAGCTGCTATTGGTGTTTTAATAAAATTGATCCAAATTTTTAATAATTTTGGTTCAATTAAAATTAAAATATAATCAAATGTTTTTATGGACATTCTAGTGTATTCAAACAATTTAGTTTTATCCTCCCGAAGTTGAATTTATCACTGATGAAACTCACTTTTGATTTTTCGATCTTAATTGATCTTATGTATATACCAATTTTCGTTTTTAAATTTTTTAACCGTAAATAAAGACTTTCAGTTAAGAATAACTCATCTTTTGATGATGAATTCATTTTGAAAAATGACCAATAAAATCAATTTTTGTGTAAGCATATAGCTTCGCGTAAAGCATTACTGTGCGCTTTGCTCGAGCGCGGAATAGCACCGCTTTGCGCACAGCACCGCTCACAGCTTTCACTCTGTACGTAGTCTAAATAATCAATCAAATATTGGAAAATATTGGAAATTCATATTTCTATCAAGTTATCGCTCGTCACAGGAATTAATTAAAGTTCAATAAATATAATATTGCAAGTGTTTTACTTAGTCCGAGGTTTTATCAATCAAAACAGTCATCATTACTAGCAAGATCGTGTGTGTGCTGCAATTATCAGTCCCTTGGCAAGTATTTTCGTAAAAAGTATTTTAATTAGAGGTAATTTTGTAGTTTTATACGTCGTGAATATGTATTGCCTTGGTATAGAACTCGTTTATTTTTTTTTTAGACGTAATTTTGTCATTTTTAAGCGAAATACTGATAAATTGTCAGTCCCCTGGTCTCAAAGTGACTTAAATATTTGGGATTTTGACTTAAATAAATGTTTATTTCGTATTTTGAGATAATATTGTGATAATTTTGAGTAAGAACGTAACTAAAACTACTTGCCAGAACTTATACGCAAAAAACATGTCGTGCCGTAATTAGCTTCATTTTCTTCCTTCGTGTGTAGAACTACCCATATATGTATATACATTTTTTTTTCATTTTGATTTTCCGTCTCCGCTTATCATATATATTCGTTTGGCTCCAAAATTTTTCCGACATTCCGAGATGAAGCACGTTGCAATAGGTAGATTTTTATATGAAATCTACCTAAATATTGTGACGCTGATGCATAGGCTGACTTCACCACAGTTCCGCACTATATATCCAGAAACATAGTTTTCTGGATATATAGTGCGCTAATATTCATCAAATACTTTAATTAAAGGCTAACCAATGTTATAGATTTCGCGTAGTTCTAATTATAAAAATATTAAAGAAAGCAGTATTATCCCAACAAATATAAATTCTGTTGTACGACAAAAAGTAAAAATAAATTTTAACAGGAAGTAACAAACTGGAAGCTGGGATGCAGAACTGGTGTGAACCGTACTAAATGCTTATGTACCAAGTTTCATCCAATTCGATTATCAGGTACAGATGTTATTGAGCTTTCAAAAAATAGTTCCAGTTCCTTGCCATACATATTTGCATTTTTTTCCAAAGTGTCATCAAAATTCATTCACGAACGAATGTTGTATGCTCCCAACCAACATTGAAAAGATTGTGACACAGTAAACAGGTGTTAGGGAGGCCCTCTACCACTTATCCCAAAAATTTCCAAAAACTAATCAGTTCTTTGTTACTTAAGTCTCTCATCTTTTTTCAAAGTGTCACTAAAATTGATCAATGAATGAAGTCTGTATGCTCCCAACAAACTTTAAAAACAAAATGTGAAAAGTCAGCAGTTGTATGGTAGACCCCCCGTCACTTTGATCAATGTGTTCCAAAAGATGATAATTATCTACTCACACTAATTGAAACCTTTTCCATAAGTTTCATCATAATCACTTCATTATTGTAGGCTGTAGTGTGCATAAAGATACTGAAAAAACTTCAAAAATTTACAAAAAAAATTTTTTACCGGAAGTGAAAAACCGGAAGTTGGGGTGCAGAACTGTTGTGAACCGTACTAAATTCTTATGTACCAAGTTTCATCCAATTCGGTTATCAGGTACAGATGTTATTGAGCTTTCAAAAACAGGTGTATGGGACACCCGCCATCACTTTGTTCACTATCGCTCAAAAACTAATCAGTTCCTTGCCATACATATTTGCATCTTTTTCCAAAGTGTCATCAAAATTCATTCACGAACAAATCTAGTATGCTCCCAACAAACATAAAAACATGATGGAAAAAACCACCTGTTGTATGGTGGACCCTCCAACCCTTTATCCAATGTACTCCAAAAGCTGATAAAATCTTTTTTTTTTTTTTTTTTAATAAAATGTGTTGTGTAATAGGGCTTAGAATATGTGTCACAACAACACATAAATACCTTTTAAGACCTAGGTCTAGACCTGGGTCCCACAACAACTGGCGTTCTAAGGTGTAGATTAACGCTTTTTTTAAACATCTGTGGGTTGAAGCCACCTGAGACTAAGTGTTCCGGCAAACTATTCCATTTGTACGCAGTTCGGACAAAGAAGTCTCTCTGCGATCTGCCAGTATGACAGCGCGGTATCTTTACCGTTTCACTGGTTGCGGCAGCCGATTGCCGAGTAGAACGGGGATAAGAATAAGTTTGAGGCATGATGCCGCTGATTTCATCTGAGCACTGTTGATGACGATATTTGTAAAAAACAACGAGGTCAGCAACAGTGCGACGATGTTGTAGGGAATCAAGTTTTGATGTCAAAGTTCGATCACCTACAATTCGTATAGCTCGCTTTTGAACAGAGTCCAAGAGGGCCAAGATGGAAACAGAGGCAGCCCCCAAACTTGACAGCAGTACTCCATACAGGGACGAATATAGGACTTATAAACATGGAGCAATTGGTATGGAGTGAAAATTTTTTTGCATCTATTTAGGAGGCCGAGTTTTTTAGACGCGCTTTTTGCCATCGCCATTACATGATCGTTCCAGAGTAGGTCATTTGAAACTGTGACACCCAATAAACGAATGTTTTTACATTCACCTATTGGTTCATCACACATACTAAATAAAATATCTTTGGGGAACTCGGTCTTTAATCTGGAAACAATCAACAGCTGTGTTTTGGTGGAGTTGAAATTGACAAGGTTTTGGTCACCCCAGTCGGCGACTTTATTCAGGTCTTTGTTCACGTTTATGGCAGCGTCTCTCCGGGCAGGATTAATTCGTTCGTGCATTTTACCTTTTGAAGGAAGGGGCTCGAACGACTTGTGCAGAGTACTATCATCTGCAAAACTATTTATTGGGTTACTGGTGATTTTCAACAATTCGTTGATATAAATCAAAAATAGGGTTGGGGACAATACTGAGCCTTGGGGTACACCAGCGTTAATTAGTTTAGACTCAGAAGAAAATCCGTCTAAGGTTACCGAAATGTATCGGTTGGATAGAAAATTTTGAATCAGCTTCACAACATTGGGATGAAAACCGTACGCAACGAGCTTATTGATTAAGTTGGCATGCCAGACTCGATCGAATGCCTTGGAGATGTCTAAAGCGATAACGTATGTTTCACCACCTTTATCAAGTATGCTGTTCCAACAATGCGCTACATAGTTTAATAGATCGGTAGTTACTTGTTACTTGAAAGTATGTTACTTGAAAGCTTTTACCAACGTTTCATGAAAATCGATCGGTAATTGTGGCACGGTATGGCTTGCTCGAAGAAACATTGTTATATTTCACAATAACAAAGGCAGACAGTGCGTCACATGATCACGAAATATACAACTAACACGATAATTTCCATCCCAATTTCAGTTGTGTTCGTGCTTTTTACCCATTTATTTATTTCTTTTACCTTATTATGAAATAATTATTGACCTATAGTATATTATAGTACGTGATATGATTTATTGTTTAGTTATTCATTCTTTAAAAAAAATATAAAAATCAAAAACAAGAAATTTGCGTCGATCCACAGTCAAAACAACGCATGTTGTTGTGGAACCTTGCTCTTAAAAGATTTTTATGTGCAATTGTGACAAATATTGTAATTACTACACAACACATTTTATTAAAAAATATTCATTAAATTAACTTTTGTCGTATATTTCATCAAATTTGTTGGTCAATTAGGTTCGAAGTCAAGTGCAGACTAAAAACAAATACATTTTCAGTAATCTATCAAAACCAGAGCATATATGAAAATTAAATAAAACATTCAATCTTTCTTAAAAAATCAACCTTTCATATCAGACTAGTATTAAGGCACACATTGAAAAACACATTTTCGTGTGTTGGTATCCGATCGGGTTATTTGAATTGACACCCAACCCGACTGATCTTCGTCAGGGTTTGTACTACTAGTTTCTTTCCATCGAGGTTAGTTTCCTTACACTAATTCTATTAGCTGTTGGTGCAATTTATGTGTTAACACATTCTGTTTATCTTCCGTTGTATTATACCATTAAATCGGTTATTGACTTCTAATCATTTTATTCCAATCACAATTGAATTTTATATAAAAATAGAGTATTTTGTCACATTCACATATTTTTTTACTTACTGTTTGTAACTCAGTATAAATGTTGTTTTGTCAAAATTACATTGATTAAAAAATCATAAAACGGTTGTTTAAAATTCAAAAAATTATTTTTGAATATTTCGGAATGGGTTGTGTTGTGCCTAGGATCAAATCAGGCTTTGGGGTTATTTCAGGTGTTTATAAAAATTAATTTACGATTCTGGGAGAGTTCAAATTTTCTCATAAAAAAATAAAACAAATAAAAAATTTAATGTAATTTATCTATTTATTTGTAATTATTATATATTTAAGTTTTTTTTTAACCAATAATTTTTAATCATATCCGCTGCTTTTTCGCCAATCATAAATGAAACTGCACTCGTATGAGCTGTTGTTGGTTCTGGAATAATACTTGTGTCACAAACACGTAATCGCCTTACACCATGTACTCTTAGTTCATCATCAACAACACTTGATGGGTCACTACTCGGTCCCATTTTACAAGTACCAACTTGATGATGTAACGTGCATGATAACGTTCTAATCGAACACCTCCAATAATCATCGGAATCAAAGGTAAAATGTGCACAGTTGGGGAGTGGTATATCGTGTAAAACTGAACCAAGTGCTTCCATTGCTGGAGTTTTTGAAATTCGTATAACTTCTCTAATTCCCTCTAACATTGTTTCGATATCACTTTCATCTTGAAAATAGTTGGGATAAAATTTTGGCCAATGAAACGGATTATTATCTTTCAGTTTCATATAACCTTTTGATCTAGGATGAAATAACATAATAAGAACTGACCATGCATCAATATTTGGATCCTCTAAAGGCTTATAAACTTTGTTATATAATTCGTCGGTTAATTTAATTCCTCTTTTAATACCAGTTCCCTCATCAGCTGCCAAACTATTCGGCACAAAAAGTAACTCTAAATCCGGAACGCTTTGTGGACGATTTGAATTTTTTGTTTTCATAAATGTTAATGCTTCAACTCCTCCAATTAATGTCAGTGGTCCATTTCCATTTAAAAACTGACCAAGAACTCGTTTATTTAAAACTTTTGCAGCATGAATTGAATTATTTGTTGAATTTTTAGCAATAAATGTTGGTCCAAAATGACTTATATGATCGTACATAATTTTCCCAACCGGTAAATTAGTAATTAATGGTATATTTAATTCATTGAGATGTTCTTGGGGTCCTATTCCAGATAATATTAATAATTGAGCAGAGTTAAAAACACCTGCTGAAAGGATGACTTCCTTACGGGCTTGAACCGAAAAGTAACGTTTTTGTTTTGCGAACACGACTCCATAAGTTTCTTTTGTTTTCGGATCAATAAGTATTCGGGTTACTAACGCATTTGTGATTATGTGTAAATTTGGTCTTGTATATTTAATTGGATCAATGAATGCTGTAGCCGCACTATGTCGTCTACCATTTAATGTACTTGCTTGTACATATGATGTTCCAATTTGTGTTTCACCGTTATAGTCGATTTTCGGATACCCAGCTTCTTTTGTTCCTTTTATGAATTGTCGAACTAATTTTGTTCTATATGGGACATCTTCAACACTCCACGGTCCTTTTCGATTATGATATGTGCTATTCTCTTTGCCCCTTAAATTTGCTCCTTCAGATTTTAAAAAATATGGTAACACATCGTTATAAGACCAACCTAAATTACCAGCTTGATACCATCGATCGAAATCATTTTTATTACCACGATTATATATCATATAATTTATTATACTTGACCCACCAACACCTTTTCCACGAGGAAATCCACATCGTTGATTTATCATCCCCAAACAAGTGCCATTTTGTTTTTCTGTTGTATAATCCCAGTTTGAAGCAGTTGATTGAAAATAAGCTGCTAGCAATGGAACTCTATGGAAAAATGTTTCCCAACCACCAGCTTCGATTAACAAAACTTTATAATCTGGATTTTCTGTTAAACGATTTGCTAAAACACAACCCGCTGGACCAGCACCAACAATAATAAAATCGTATTCAGTAATAAGTGGTCCACTAAAAAATATTTCATCGGTCACTTGATCTTTTTTATGTAAACTATTTAAAAATAAAAATATGCTTGTAATGTGATTTACAAAAATTAACAAAAATAATGATTTTATGTAAATAAATCTCATTTTAATATAAGAACTTTTAAAACTTAACACTTTGACTTGACCTACGCGACACTTGAAACTTGAAATTAAGTTTAACTCTAAGACTCTTAAAAACAAAACAATAATTAAAGAAGGAAGATTATCGTTTGTTATATTTTTTTTTTATTGATAGTAGTTTTGATATTAAATAGCTGATTGAAAATGCATATGACTTTATCGTGCTTGAAAACGACCTTCGTTTAAATCGTCTATTACCTTTCTGAACATTATATAAATCAAAATAATGTTTTTTTGTTATATGGGTAGTTCTACACACGAAGGAAGAAAATGGAGCTAATTACGGCACGACATGTTTTTTGCGTATAAGTTGTGGCAAGTAGTTTTAATAAACGTTGATGACGTTCTTTCAACTTTCTGAATTGTAAAAAAAATACATTAGTCAAAATTAAAAAATATTCGTCTCAAAAAAATTATCTCAATATTACCTCAAAATACGAAATAAACATTTATCTAAGTCAAATCCCGCTTTTAAAACTTCCAGGGGACTGATAATTTTTCAGTATTTCTCTTAGAAATGACAAAATTACGTTTAATGAAAAAAATAAACGACTTCTAAACCAAGGGGCTACATATTCACGACGTATAGAATTATAAAATTACCCGTAATTAAAATACTTTTTACGAAAATACTTACCAGGGTACTGATAATGTGACTGGACAAAATACGATCTTGCTAGCAATGATGACTGTTTTGATTGATAAAACCTCGGACTAAGTAAAACACTTGCAATATGTATACTGTCTTGTATTCTCTTTCGTTCCTCTTATTTGTATTAGAAAAATAGAGATAAATGAAAACAAAGAAAATACCAAGCTTTAGACCTTTAGAAGGTTTAAAGCTTGGTATTTTCTTTGTTTTCATTTATCTCTATTTTTCTAATACAAATAAGAGGAACGAAAGAGAATACAAGACAGTATACATATATACATTATAGACCAGTTTTATGGTATATATTTTACAAATTTATATCATAAACAACACACTTACACACTTGCAATATTATATTTATCGTACTTTAATTAATTCCTGTGACGAGCGATAACTTGATCGAAATATGAATTCCCAATATTTTCAATGTGTTTTGATTTAGCAGGAGAGTGATAAAAAATTCGAGGTACAAAATTTAATAGGATATATCTTCAATGAAATATAAAGTAATTTTATGATTATTTACACATTGCTAACGCATTATTATTAAAAATTATTACTGCAGTGTAAATTTGTCTCTACACACTTAGAATCATTGATTATTTACTTTACCAGCTTAGACTTTCAAGAAGGGACACACCAGGGGACTGATAATTTTACGTTTTGAATCATATTTTTTGTAAGAAATGTGTTTCGAAACGGGTTTATTTTGAGGGTCCTGCTAGACATAGTTAAGGTTTACAAATTTCATTTGAAAAAAAAAATTTTTTTTCATATTAATATACGAAATAAGCCGAGCCGTCCAAAATTCCCATGTTTGTAGAGCTACCCATATATTAAATTAATTTCTCAATGTTTTGTTAACATGTTTGGGTACGAAAACTACTACTACTTATAGGGTTGAAAGTAAAAAAAAAACATAATTCTGATGTTCAATTAAATGTTTATTTTATTTATACCTTAAAGTAAATTTTGTGTTCCATATTTTAACAAATTTAATGTTTCAACTGTATTTATTAATTAAAATCGTATACATATTCATGAATTTGAATCTTTAAATCTGACTCATTAGAATGACAACCACGTCCACATGAGTATTGTCTATGCTCGATTATTAAAAGTTAATTTGGCCAAAAAATTATTCACTATAATAATTGAATTTGTAATTTTGTCCAATCGTTATATTTTCTTCAATTTTAAACTATGAACGAACCAAGTTCGTTAAGGTTTTGATTATCAAACATAAAATTAACAGATTTCGAATTAACATTAACTTAAATTAGTATCCGATGAAGGTAAACCTAAATTGTTGTTTGTCGACATGCGGAAATATATATTATTTAGAACTAGACCTTTATTTTTACCTCAAATCTGAATATATTAACTTCTTAAACGAAATATCAAAAATAAAAAAAAAATATTGCGACGCTGATGCATACGCTGAATCACCACAGCTCTGGAAACATAGTGTTCTGGATATATAGTGAGCTAATATCCATCAAATACTTTAATTAAAGGCTAACCAATGTTAAAAATTTCGCGTAGTTCTAATTATAAAAATTTTCAAGAAAGCAGTATTATCCCAACAAATATAAATTCTGTTCTACGAGAAAAAGTAAAAATAAATTTCACCAGTTGTATGGTAGACCCCCCGCCACTTTGATCACTGTGCTCCAAAAGATGATAATTATCTTCTCACACTAATTGAAACCTTTTCCATAAGTTTCATCATAATCACTTCATTATTGTAGGCTGTAGGGTGCATAAAGACACTGAAAAAACTTGAAAAAATTACCCAAAAATATGTTTTACCGGAAGTGAAAAACCGGAAGTTGGGATGCAGAACTGTTGTGAACCGTACTAAATTCTTATGTACCAAGTCATCGTGCTTATCACCCAATTCGATTATCAGGTACAGATGTTATTGAGCTTTCCAAAAAACCGGTGCTCTAGACACCCGCCACCACTTTGTTCACTATCGGTCAAAAACTAATCAGTTCCTTGCCATACATATTTATTTATTTATTTATTTGAATAACATATTCACAAAACAATTTACAATATAAAAATTTATAATAAAAATGAAAATTTACAATAAAAATAAAAATTTGCACTAAAAAAAAAAATAAAAATTTATAATAAAAGTAAAAATTTACAATAAATATTACAAATTTACTATACGACAAGACTGAAATTAACCTAAATAAAATAAAATGCTTTAAATACAACTATGTTACATATGTATACTATATTTTATTTACAATTATTGAAGTTATCTTTTTATATACAACATTTTTTCATTCTTTTTTTAAAAGTATTTTTACATATATATTTGCGTCGTATAGTTTTATAAATTTATTAAAATTATTAATTCCCCGATTTATCGGTTCGTTATTGCCATAATCAGTTCTGTGTTTTACTTCCTTCAGATAGCTAGAGTGCCTTGTTTGTCTTATATTGTCATTTATTTTAACCTTATCATTAAAATATGAGACGTTTATATTGTGGTGTAAAATATCATATATAAAACTAGCTGATAACATATCACGACGATCATCTAGGGAGTTCATGTTAAGTAATTTGAGCCTATCAGTATAGCGCGGCAAATTGGTAAAATCGCGTGGATCATAAACGTGTCTAAGAGCAAACAGTAAAAACTGCTTTTGAACAGATTCAATAGAAGTGCAGTGAATTTTCTGAAATGGTGCCCAAATAACTGCTCCGTACTCAAGAATGGTTTGTACTAATGAACAGTAAAGTGATTTAGTTACCATAAAATTGTCAAATTCCGTTGCTCTTCTTTTTATAAAACTTAACATTTTTCGCGCTTTCGCTATAGACGAGTCATATAGTGTTCTCTATAAGTTAGCTGTGCATCGAGAACTACGCACCAAGATCACGCACTGTACATACTCGAGCTAGTGTTCTTTCATTCAGAGAATACGTGTAGTATTCGGGATCTTTCTTACGATGAAAGGATATCACTGAGCATTTGTCTACGTTTAATTCAAGTTTGTTTAGTAAGCACCAATTCTCAAGCGCAGCGATTTTGTTCTGAAGGAACTGAGAATCGGCATGATTTTCTATAGTATGATAAACTTTAAGATCATCAGCATAGAAGAGATGCTTAACATCACTCAAAGTTTCTGATAAATCAGCAATAAATATGTTGAACAGAAGAGGCCCTAGATGGCTACCTTGAGGAACTTTAGAGGTAGCGTAAATGGTATTTGATAATGTTCCCTGAAGTTTAACTTGCTGGGTTCTTTGGGTTAAGTAAGATACAACCCACTTCAGCAAGCGACCTCTAATACCTATGTTATAAAGTTTTTGAAAGAGAATCTTGTGGTCAACTCTGTCAAATGCTTTACTAAAATCTGTGTAAACAGCGTCAATTTGTTAACCTAATTCCATGTTAAGTAAAATATCGGACGTAAAGATTGCTAAATTAGAAACAGTAGATCGACCTTTAACAAATCCATGTTGTTCTTCGTTTAGTTTGGGTAAAACGTAAGCCGACATTTTACCATAAACTAACATTTCGAAAAACTTTGGAATTGCAGAAAGAATACCCGCGCAGAAATTAGTTAGGGAAAACCTGAATACAGTCAGGGCGTGATCAGGGCCTGGTCAGTTCTAAAAGGGAAATCCCTATTAGGGCACTCTGATGTGGGCCTGTTCCGGGCCTGATTTAGAATACCCTTACAGAGTAAACCTTATTTGAATATATCCGGCCCTGAGCAGGTTATTCGTATTGAACCCCTAGCTGAAATTTTAATTTGTTAAAATTCACTAGAGTATTATCCTTTTTAGAAATATATAGTTAAAATCGGTTCATGTATGTTTTAGTTATCGCTTCTCGGCTGAAAGACTATAATAATAGTGATTAAGGTGGTATGTATGTTTTAATTTTTTCCATGGTAATTTTTTTATTTTAATTTGATTATTTTAAGTATATAATATATAAATATATATCACGGTCTGGTTCGGATATCCCAATCAGGGCCTTACTTGAGCCCTGACAAATTTCTGCTCGGGTAGCTATACCTCTATAATTTTTTATATCGATTCTACTACTATTTTTTAATATAGGTGTTACAAAAGATGATTTCCATTCAGATGGAAATATACCAGAATCGAGAGATTTATTGAATAAGAAACATAATGGTTTTGACAAACTAACTGTGCATTTTTTTAAAAAATAATTAGAAATTTTGTCAGACCAGCTCCTTTGTCTTGATTTAGGGTATGCAAACCAGATATAATATCTTCCTCCGTTATTACTATCTTGTCTAATGTGACAGTAGCATCTCCGTTCGTTGAATGTATATCAAGTTCGTCCTAATCATCCACAACACCGACATAAACGTCTTGGAAAAAATCTTTAAATAAATTGGAAATACTTTTAGGGTCCTGGGCCACAGAACCGTTAAGATGCATTTTCACTGGTAAACCTTTGCATTTCCGTTTGGTGTTTACGAAATTAAAAAATTCTCTAGGGTCTTTCAAAATTTTATTGCCGATTTTTTTAGTATAATCGTTGTACGAAACTGAAGTTTTTTCCTTAAAAGAATTAGCTAAAGATTCGTATAACTCTTTGGATCGTTGGTCGTTAAATTTTTTGTACCATTTATAGGCTCTGTTTCTTTTTCCAAAGTATCATCAAAATTCATTCACGAACAAATCTAGTATGTAAAGTTGTTAGATAAACCAAAAACGAATCAAACATATACCTCGATTATTGACGTTCACAAATAATTTTTTATTTTCAAACAAACAAATTTAAGTCACAAATTAAAAAATTTATTTCAAACTTTCATAAATTTATTTAAAAAATCTTTTGCAGTATGCATTTCGGAAATTATTCCATCCTCAGCTGCTGTCGTTTTTGCAACTAATCTTCATTGAATTTATTTTTTATTATGATAAAGAGTGATAAAGAAAGATTGTACATAAATTTAATAACAATATGTATGCGTTAACAGTTAAAATTTGATTAAAGTAAATGTATGGACATGGTTAATTAAGTTGTATTACACATTACAAAAAACCTTTACAAACGTAAATAGATTAAAATAAAATTAAAAGCGAAACAAAAAATATGAAAATCAAAAAATAAAATACAAAGCGAAACAGAATGTAAAAACAAAATTAAAGATTAAAATAATAAAATAAAAACAATAACAATAATAAATTAACAGGTAAAATAAGACAGCGAAAATTATTATCTCTAGATTTTAAATAAATTCTCTCCCGTTCTTAGATCTTAATCTAAGAAAGAACGACAGCAAAATTGACGTTAACGTATATAGAAAAACAATTACAATTAAATAATGAAAAGCGTATAAGTTTTACCTTTCAGCTCAAACATTTCCAACCAACTGAAGGACCTTCCCTACCTTTGCGGTAATAATTTAAAAAAAACTCAAACATATATGATGTCGGTGTTTGCCAGGACTTATGAATTCTGCCTTTCACCCCCAGGGGCCAGGACAACAACTCACCAACAATGCAAAAAAATATAAATAAGCACACGAATTGTCTGCGCGCCAGGACTTACAAAAATCTGGCCTTTCGCCCACAGAACAAAACTTAACAAAAAAAAAACCTTAAAACACAAATGTTGTCTACGCGTCAGTACTTGCAGGACATCTTGCCCTCCGCCCACAAAACAACACACATACAAAACAACTCACACCTGAATAAAAAAAATTCAAACAAAACAAAAAAAATTTTCATAACAAATTCAAAAATCGCAAAAATCAAAATCATTTTAAATGCAATTCAAACAAAAAAATATCTATTGAAAAAAAAAATAAACCAAAAAAAATAATTGCTAAGCTCCTCACCCCATCCATTTTCGGGCGGCACAGATTACACACTGTGCTGCTGCTGCTGTTGGCCAAGGGAACTCAAAGGGGAATCGTATGAAAAGCAAATGAAGAAAAGAATGATGAAGATAGGGTACCACCAAAAGTGGAATAAGTAGCGTAGGAGTATGACGCCGAAAAGCAAAACAAGGTTATAGACAACTAAAAAAAAATGCGAACAGCGCTGATTCCTTGGCAGTTCATCTAGTTTCACTTATAACATTGAGCCATTTAAATATCGGTCTATCACTTGTTTTTCCCAAACATCCATTCGTTTGCAAGATTCCCTTAAAAATACAGCACAAGAATTCACTCAACCACGACTTGAATCTATTGCACTGTCCTCGCATGCTGGCAGCTCCATCTCGTTGAATTGGCAATACAACTTTTAAAGCCCAAACTGCTATTTTCGGTAAAATTAGATTGTACATTCCATGACCTGTAGACGAGTTGCAATTCAACACTTCGATTACACGTTCATAAATTTTATCTGGTGTAAAAAATGATAGATATTTATTGTAAATGGAACGGCTGTATTATGAACATTAAATCGTGTTAATAAAAGTAAAGTGAATTTTAAGTGTAAATAAAAGTTTTAAATCGTATTAAATAAAAATATTTTGTGTATTGTTTCTATATACTGTCAATTTCTAAAATTAACTGCAGTTTATGAAGTTAGTGAAGAAATACTCTAGATAATAGTATATTACGTACCGAGGTGGAAAATATCTCATTTCTGTCGAGAGAAAATGCAGCGTAGCGCCAAGGTTAACTTAATCTCGAGACATAAATGACATTTCCACCGAGGTTTGTATACTATTTTATTCACAACAACTAAGTAATCTGTCGAACAGAAAAAATTTTTCGCAATCAAAATTCCTACTCAGGTCGGGAAGTGCTACTTCCTTCTCAGGTCGGGAAGTGCTACTTCCCAACCGGTTGGGAAGTAAAAGTTAGCAATCGAAATTACTACTCAGGTCGGGAAGTGTTACTTCCCAACCGGTTGGGAAGTAAATTATAGCAATCAAGTACTTCCCAACTTTAAAAAAGTTGGAAAACGACAGATTACTTAGTTGTTGTGAATAAAGAATATTGTTTGATGAATTGTTTTCCTATTGTGAAACAATAAACGCGTTAATACTTAATAAAATCTGGTTATTGTTGTTCTAGCAACGTTGATAAAGTACTACTCGTTCGATTCCTTATCTAGGTTCAGAAACTCTGCTACAGTCCTTGCGCGGTACTACAGATCATTCTTCGTTAAGTCCGTCGCATTCTCGGGACATGCGGGACATTTGTCACTAATTAAGGGTTCGATTCCGTTCATGTAATTATTCAATATTCATGACCAGCCAGATCTAAGTTGCGCTAGAATGCATCTAGTGGTGTGAGCCAATTCGTTTTCTTCTGCAGCAAATTGTGGTGGTTTTTCATTCAGAACTCGATTTTGTACGTAGTTGTTTATTGTTTCTTCCTCAGTCTTAGTGTGAAGCCTTTTTAAACCAAACCACTTCTATGTAGGCTCATCGATACTCTTGGTTTCTGGATCTTCTCTAACATCAGTTTGAAAGAGCTTAGCAGTTTCCCTTATGGTTCTAGGTGGTCGAGTCATTAATAGGATGTCATAGCATGGATGTTGCTCTTTGTGGCAGGCCCATAAATATTATTTAGACAGCATTTCATTATGTTCACGGACCGGTAAGATATTACATTCTTCATGCAAATTATTTCTCAGAGAAACTTAATTTGCATTCCATTCTTATCCCTGGTTGGCATGGTATCTTCGGATATTCAGAGACGTTAATTTATAATTTATTATAATTAACAGTAAACATGCTTAACTTTGAATATAAAAAATAGGTGCGGTTTCTATGAGCCATAAGGTGACATCCAATAGGGGTTCTCAGAGCTGCGTTTTGTGTGGTTTGCATCTTCTTCTAGTGCGTGTCAAAAACTTAAGTGTCCGTATAGGTGCTGCGTATTCTAGAATGGGCTACCTAAAGATTTGTATGTTGTGATGATTTAGCCCATGAACTTTCAGCTAACGCTTTTAATGCATTGTTTCTGCTTTTTAGCTTTGAGTTCACCTGTTGTGCATGATCATTGAACCTGAGTGTTGAATGTGTGAAGTGGGTGAATGTTACTACCAGCAATGACGGATTTTTAATTGTAGGAATGAGTACGGAATGCGGATGTTTAATTTTGTATACACCTCCTTCGTCCAAGTGGTTGAGTAGTGAACTTCCGACGATAGTATAAGCTTTCTGCTTCTAAGCCATTCATTAAGGCTGGACTTTACAATTAACAATAGATGCTTACAAATGCTACTGGTCCCAACTCACGCTGGATTGCGGCATAACATATTCCTTCAGCTTAATGGTGAGTTGTTCTAGATTGTTTCCCGTGGCAAGGATTGTGCAATCGTCTGTCTGTTACATGATGGTTATACTTTCTGGTGGAGTAGGTAGACTTCTTAGGTAGAGGTTGAAAAGTAATGGTGAAAGAACTCCACCTTGTGGTCCACCTTTTTTTAGTGTTCTCATTTTTGATTTACAGTTCTTAAATCCACATATGTTTGGCGGACTCTTAAGTAGTTACACAACCAGCGTTTTAATATGCCTGGCAAGTAAATATCAACTGTCGTTTAGTAGTGCGGCGTGCGACACTGTGTCAAACGGTTTTAATAAATCAAGTGCGACTAAGATTGTTCTTGTACATTGCGGTTTTTGCTTCAAACCGCTGATTTAATTTTGAATTTTATGGAGGGCGGTAGTTGTGCTGTGTACTTTTCGGAAATCATGTTGGGGTGGAACTAGGTTGCAGTAGTTTGATATACTAGGTTGCAGAAGTCGTTTCGATGGTTTGATTTTTCTAATTGTCTTCTCAACTTCAACATTTGTAAAATTTATATTCTCAGTGCTGTCATCTTTACGTTTTAAGAAGCGTCGGAGGAAGGACTGATCTAGAATCCTTCTCATATTTACTTAGTTTTTCTGTAAACTGTGTATTAAATTTCGAGGCGCACTTCCTATATTTTTCTATTGGAGTATCGTTGAAGGAGATCATGCAGTTATTTTCAGGTCTCCGAGAATTGGTTAACCCCTTTATAACTTTCTATAGACTTTACTGGGTGCGAAATTCGATTTACTCGCTAGTTCTCTCCATTTGTTCCTCTTGTGTTCTATGTCTAATTTGGTTTATTTCCTGGTTTAAGTTTTGGATTCAGGGATCTGTTGGATCTGGTTTTCGGATGTCATCTCTAAGTACGGCAATAGCAGATGCCTCTGGTGGGAAATTAGGTTTAATATATTGTATTCTACCAGCTAGGCTGGAACGCGCTTTTGCTTTGTTAAAAATAAGATCAGAAGTTAAATCCTGACTATACTAAAAAAGCAACGTTTTAAACAAGAAAAAAAATTCCCATCTCAAATTGTTATGTAGAAACTATAATTCAATATTTGTTGTCTATTAAATAAACAACTTACACATAATTTATTTTAATATATTTAATACATATATTTATTGTGATGCTCAGAGGATAGCTGTGGTCGTATGCCACCTTATATATATGGTAATATGGCGCGATCCGATCAAGGCTATCCTCATAGCATCACAATGAATATGCATTAAATATATTAAAATAAATTATGTGTAAGTTTGTAACGACGGGTCTATTTCGAATTTTGCTCTAAAACAAGAATATTCATCTTTAAAGGAATTCTCTAATGATTTGCTAATTTATTTAGGTTCCGGCCTTTAAATATTAAATAATCCATTTCAAGAAACATTTTAATTTATAGAGAAATTCGAATAATAGAAGTTCGATTTATGTAAGATTGACTATAATATTAAGCGTGCATATGCGTATGCTTATATGTCTTATGTCAAATCGTTTTTTTTATTTTCTTCTCTTTGTCTCTCTGCGAAACCGTTATGTTTCCCATAGACGTGCGTAACTTTTAAATTTGATTCAAGATTGTAAAATGATTACTATTTATTCCACTGCGGTTGTATAAAAAGAAAATAAATAAAAAAGGCATTTTGTTTTTTTTATAACCAAACATAGTTTTTTGAAATTTCATAAATAATAAATAAATTTATTCATAATTAATATAAACATAAAGTTTGCCAGCAAATTTTTTTATAATATACTGTGAGAATATTCGCATAACTTAAATATTTCCTTTATAAAATATTTGAGTTAAATAATCACTAGAAATAACACAATAAATTTAAATTACTCTCGTAATTATTTTCATTCATTTTATAAACATTAGTACAACTATTAAGAAAACATTTAATGTTATTTAGCATTTTGAATTCAGAATTGTTTTTCATTTAAAATTTACTAAAAAACTTTTGTGGTTGTAAATAAAAACAAATCAAAATGGAAAAAGGAGAAATTGACTATGAAAGTAGTGTTTTCACGTTCTTTTATGTCTCTCTTAAAGTTATCAGTTTTTTAAATTTATATTCTCTCTATATTTATATATACCCTGAGCATATTTTATTATATGATAGGATTTATTGTTAAGCTATCCATTATTTAAAACAAACATGAAAAAACAAAAAAATTATCGTCCATCAGCTAGAAAAGAACATGGTTATTGTGGAACTTTGGTCTCAAAAAAAATGTTATGTCCAGTTGTGAGTTGTGACTTGTCACATATATTGTAATTGTGTGGGACAACACATTTTATTAAAAAAATATCCATTGAATTTGCTTTTGTTGTGTTTATTTCATCTAATTTGTAGGTCGATTAGGTTCGAAGTCAAGCTTAGTGCAGAATAAAAACAAACGCTTTTTTTTAGAAATATATCAATACCAGAGGACATGAAAATTAATTTAAACATTCAATCTTCATTAAGAAAATCAACCCTTTCATATTCGACTGCTTTCAAAGTTAAATTAAAGGGGTAAGGCACACACAAAAACACAAATGTTCTTACTAGTTTTACTTACTTTTCAATACTAGTTTCTTTCTATCGTGGTTAGTTTCCTTCTTACAATAAAATTTAAAGTCGAGTTTCAATTGGTAGTGCATGGTCTCCCATCAAGGTAATTCGGAAGTTTTCAGCCGCACATTTGAATGGAGTAAATCTGGTTTCTATGCATCTATGCAATATCTAGTAATTCCTCAACTTCAACCCTGTTATTCCTTAACCTTAGACGTATTCGGTTCGGGATTGATTTCAAATTTGTAACAAAAAGCTTCCGAACACTTCTTCTATTACCTACCTGTTGGTGCAATTTATTTGTTAACACATTTTGTTTATCTTCCGTTATATTATAACATTAAATCGGTTATTGACTTCTAATAATTTTATTCCAATCACAATTGAATTTTATATAAAAATAGAATATTTTATCACATTTACATATTTTTTTTACTTACTGTTTGTAACTCAGTAAACATAAATGTTGTTTTGTTAAAATTACATTGATTAAAATATCAAAAAACGGTTGTTTAAAATTTAAAAAATTATTTTTTAATATTTCGAAATGGGTTGTGCGTATACAGTAGGACCAAATCAGGCTTTGGTTATTTCAGGTATTTATAAAAATTAATTTACGATTCTGTGATAGTTCAATTTTATTTCCTCATAACAATATTAAACAACTAAAAAAATTTAATATAATTTATCTATTTATTTGTAATTATTATTTTTAAGTTTTTTCTTTAACCAATAATTTTTAATCATATCTGCTGCCTTTTCGCCAATCATAAATGAAGCTGCATTCGTATGAGCTGTTGGTGGTTCTGGAATAATACTTGTATCACAAACACGTAATCGCCTTATACCATGTACTTTAAGTTCATAATCAACAATACTTGATGGGTCACTACTCGGTCCCATTTTACAAGTACCAACTTGATGATGTAACGTGCATGATAACGTTCTAATCGAACATCTCCAATAATCATCGGAATCAAAGGTAAAATGTGCACAGTTGGGGAGGGGTATATCGTGTAAAACTGAACCAAGTGCTTGCATTGCTGGAGTTTTTGAAATTCGTATAACTTCTCTAATTCCCTCTAACATTGTTTCAATATCACTTTCATCTTGAAAATAGTTGGGATAAAATTTTGGCCAATGAAACGGATTATTATCGTTTAGCTTCATATAACCTTTTGATCTAGGATGAAATAACATGATAAGAACTGACCATGCATCAATATTTGGATCTTCTAAAGGCTTATAAACTTTGTTATATAATTCGTCGGTTAATTTAGTTCCTCGTTTAAAACCAGTTCCCTCATCAGCTGCCAAACTATTCGGCACAAAAATTAACTCTAAATCTGGAACGCTTTGTGGACGATTTGAATTTTTTGTTTTCATAAATGTTAATGCTTCAACTCCTCCAATTATTGTTAGTGGTCCATTTCCATTTAAAAATTGACCAAGAACTCGTTTATTTAAAATTTTTGAAACATGGATCGAATTATTTGTTGAATTTTTAGCAATGAATGTTGGTCCAAAATGACTTATATGATCGTACATAATTTTTCCAACCGGTAAATTAGTAATTAATGGTATATTTAATTCATTGAGATGTTCTTGGGGTCCTATTCCAGATAATATTAATAGTTGAGCAGAGTTAAAAGTACCTGCTGAAAGGATGACTTCTTTACGGGCCTGAACCGAAAAGTAACGTTTTTGTTTTGCGAATACGACTCCATAAGTTTTTTTAGTTTTCGGATCAATAAGTATTCGGGTTACTAACGCATTTGTGATTATGTGTAAATTTGGTCTTGTATATTTAATTGGATCAATGAATGCTGAAGCCGCACTATGTCGTCTACCATTTAATGTACTTGCTTGTACATATGATGTTCCAAGTTGTGTTTCACCGTTATAGTCGATTTTTGGATACCCAGCTTCTTTTGTTCCTTTTATGAATTGCCGAACTAATTTTGTTCTATATGGGACATCTTCAACACTCCACGGTCCTTTTCGATTATGATATGTACTATTCTCTTTACCCCTTAAATTTGCTCCTTCAGATTTTAAAAAATATGGTAACACATCGTTATAAGACCAACCTAAATTACCAGCTTGATACCATCGATCGAAATCATTTTTATTACCACGATTATATATCATATAATTTATTATACTTGTACCACCCACACCTTTTCCACGAGGAAATCCACATCGTTGATTTATCATCCCCAAACAAGTGCCATTTTGTTTTTCTGTTGTATAATCCCAGTTTGAAGCAGTTGATTGAAAATAAGCTGCTAGCAATGGAACTCTATGGAAAAATGTTTCCCAACCACCAGCTTCGATTAACAAAACTTTATAATCTGGATTTTCTGTTAAACGATTTGCTAAAACACAACCCGCTGGACCAGCACCAACAATAATAAAATCGTATTCAGTAATAAGTGGTCCATTAAAAAATATTTCATCGGTCACTTGATCTCTTTTATGTAAACTATTTAAAAATAAAAATATGCTTGTAATGTGTTTTACAAAAATTAACAAAAATAATAATTTTATGTAAATAAATCTCATTTTAATATAAGAAGTTTTAAAACGGAACACTTGACCTACGCGTAACGCGACACTTGAAACTAAACTGATAGTTGTGATTCTCGAATTAAGTTTAAATTCAAGACTCTTAAAACCAAAATAATAATAAAAGAAGGAAGAAGATTGCCGTTTTTTATTATTTTTTTTATTGATGGTATTTTTATATTACATAGCCGATTGAAAATGCATATGACTTTACCGTGCTTGAAAACGACCTTCGTTTGAATCGTCTATTACCTTACTGTAGATTACATAAGTCAAAATAATTTGTTTTGTTATATATTAAATTAATTTCTCAATGTTTTGTTAACATGTTTGGGTATGAAAACTACTACCACTTATAGGGTTAAAGGTCAAAACAAACATAATTCTGATGTTCAATTAAAATGTTTATTTTTTTAACTTTAAGTATATTTTGATTCCATATTTCAACAAATTTAATGTTTCAAAGAATTTGAAACTTAAAATCTGACTCATTAGAATACCAAACCAACCACATGAGTATTGCTAATTCTCGATTATTAAAAGTTAATCTGGCTCATATAGACCAGAAAAATTAATCACTATAATAATTGAAATTGTAATTTTGTCCAATTGTTATATATTCTGTAGTTCTAAACTATAAATGAACCAAGTTCGATAAGGCAATGATAAAACTTTAAATTTACAGATTTCGAATTCACTTAAATTTTAAATAAGTATCCCATAAAGGTAAACCTAAATTTTTGTTTATAAACAGGCGAAATTTTCCTATATATACCGTTATTTTTACCTCAAACCTGAATTTATTAATTTCTTCAACGAAATATCAAAACGATATTATTTCTTTAGGGTTCATCTACCTTGTTCTTCTATCTTCTGATACTATAAAATCTTGTTTTAATTTATTTTTACATAAGAAGTTCTTTGTTTACGTTTTCTAACTTGGATATAACCATTAATATTCTTTGTCACATTGCATGATGTAAAAAACGTTCAACAATATAATTGAATACCATGTTTTTTCGTAACAAAAATATCATTCTGGAATCACCAGCTCGTTATTTAGTGAAACATGCAATCGAAGCAGAAATAAATAACAGGTAACTGACCGAGAGAATCAAGTTATGCGGTGAATCCAATATTAAAATGATTTTAATTGCGTTTGTTTTTTTTTATTGTACACCCAAATTTGTGATAATGAGATAACCGAAAAATGTGGTTTCAAATATCATTAACCCATATCATTGCTAAATAAAAAAGTTAACCGAAACCGGTAATAAAATAATTTAAATAAACGAAAGTTTTTTCTTTTGTGAAGTTTGTTTGTTTATAAAATTTGAGCAAAATGCAATAATGGTTTGTAACTTGTCTCAAATCATTGACAAAAATATGTTACAAAAACTTAACAAAGGGTGTCGCTATCTGTATAGAAATAGTTCATAATCTACGATTGAATTGACTAAAGTGGTCGTTGAAGTATTGCATTTTATACTTAACGATTAGTTCTAGATTTTATTTGAATCTACTTGATTTTAGAACTATAATTCCTAGGCTGCAATTTTAAATCAAATTGAATTTTAATTCGGATTTTTGTGAGCAATTCTCAAGGATCTAAGAGAATTTGAATTTTTGAATTCAAAAGCATGTTTTTGGTTTCTCTTAATAAATTTTTCAGTTTGTTAATGAAAAATTTTCATCGTATTTCGTGCTCAGATTCGAACCGGTGTATCACATTGATTCGAATCCATGTATTGATAGATACGACATCAATTATCATTTTTAGAGACACGCTCTTCCGGGGTATTTTTTCTATATTAGTTATATAAATATTGTTATATTATTTACGTTTATAGCCTTGACAGGAATTTTAGACATAGATTCAAGATTTCCAGTTGTCTCGGCTTTGAACTCTAATAACACTCAATTGTTTTCTACCATTAATTGTTTTTCTCCCATTAATTATTTAGCAGCTAATCTCAACTCGGTACATGAGTACTTGCAACGTATTTCACCTGATATTGATACGATTATCAGTGGAAAGGCGACAAAATTAGACTTAAACAAATATCAATGTCCAAATTATGAGTTAGAACACTCATTTGTTGATAAGCATGGTGTTTGTGCATATATATGAAACTCCATCCCATATGTGAGGATTAAAGCACTTGAACTGAGTTCAAAGCATCACAATATGGTTTCTTTGAAGATTTGTCCTAATCAAACTCTTTATGTATTTGGATTATATCGGTCAACAAGCTCCCCTGAGAACACACATTTTGTTCAAGACTTGCCTGATAAGATAGACAGGTTAAATGACTACACAAATGCTAAATTTGTTGTACTTGGTGACTTTAATGTGCACAACATATAGTGGCTTAAGCACAGTTCGAAAACGGATAAACTTGGTAAACAAGCAGAATTATTTTTGTTGTACCATAACTACACGTAAATAATTGACCAGCCAACAAGGGTTCCAGATATTTTAGGTCAAAAAAGAAATCTCCTTGATTTATCTTTAATAAACGATCCGACTATAGTGCAATTCAAAATCACAGAGCCTCTAGGAGGATCTGATCACAATTTGATCTCAACTACACTAAATATTGAAACACCCAAGCCATTTAAAGCCAATCCACGACGTGTTTGGAACTACAAAAATGCGGATTGGCAAGGCCTCAAAAGTCATTATAAATGGTATCCATGAAAACAAACTTGCTTAGCTGAACAAGATCCAAATAAGGCTGCTGTGATATTTTCTGATGTAATACTGGCAGGAATGTGTAAATTTATACCAAATAGTCTGATTATCCCGAGAGTAGACACTTGGTTCACCAAAAAATGCAAAGAGGCAATTAAACAAAAATCTATTGCGTTTCGCAATTACATTAAATCAACTAATTTAAAAACCTTGCGAGAATATAAAGTTGCCAGGAACATGTGTCTGCTATTGATAAACAAAGAAAAAAATCGTTATAATTCGACGAAAGCAGCGAAATTTGCCGAGCATCCTACGGGATCTCGACAGTTTTTTAAGGCCGATAAAGCAGTGCAAAACAATTTCACTTAATCGTCACTACCAACCCAAAAGAAAAAGCTGATCTTGGAAACATTTTTTCTGAAAACTCAACTTTAACGCGCCTAATTTCCAGCCAAAACTATTTTCTCAGGTACCGTACAAAGTGAAGCGTATCTTCTTTCGCAAGAATGTCATACGTATGATGCTTTTGCCAATAAATTCTAATAAATCATCAGGCCCTGATACTATCCCTCCCATCATACTGAAAACTTTTGCTAGAGAGCTAGCAGCAATTGTCACAAAAATCTTCTATCTATCATACAAGATAAGGTATATTTTCTAACATGTAGACGTTTGCTAGTGTTCAGCCAGTATAAAAAAAGGAAAAAACAATGACCCAAGTAATTACAGACCGATATCCATCTTGTCGGTTTTAGCGAAAGTTTTCGAAAAATATATTAACTATAATATCATTACTTATTTGGCATCTTCAAACATTTTTAATAGAAGGCAATATGGGTTTCGTCAGGAACGATCAACAGACGATCCTCTTTAAAATGTTTAGAGAGTGTCCAACGGAAAACAATCAAATTAGATTAAATCAATACTACCTAAACCCGCGATTTTTTCTCGTTCCACCAGAGCATCAGCCATGGCCCACTCATTCACCGTTCAAATAACAAAATGTAGAACTTTCAACGTGGCCTTTCAACGTCATTTTTTCAACCGTGTTTCTTATCTTTGGAATTCTTTATCCTTATGGGTTTTCCCTAATAATTTTGATCCCTGACTTTTTAAAGTCCATGTCCACCAATTTCTTAGAGAAACATAATCCATTTCCACAAACCACAGTTGGCATGGTATCTTCGGATATTCAGAGACGTTAATTTATAATTAATTTAAATTAACACTAAACATGTCTAGCTTAGTTAAAAAAAAAATTACACTACCGAGGCGAGGCGATGGTGTTTTGAAGTTGAAATTGTATTCAGGTGTGGTAGGCAAGTGTTTATCTAAATCATGCACTATTTTTGTTTGTTCCTACACTAGTTCAACTACTGCTAGATCTAATGCTTGCTACCAAGTGCTCAATACATGTCCTCGTTGATGACCTCTCGTAACTTAAATTTATTTGAGGCTAAGTATAGAATTCGAAATCCGACATGGGTGGGGCTTGAGACAAAACTAACACCTCCCTATGGGAATAAACGCTATCGTCAAAAATGGGAATCAAGCGTGAGTGGTTCTGATGCTTTCAAGTGTCTAGAAACAGAGGCGAAGAAGTACAGATTGGATTTCATCACTCTGTAAGAAATTAAACAGTCAACCATCGTATAACGAAAAGTACATTTCCTACATAAGAGAAGAGGTTATGAACCAACACCAACTTGGTGATCTAGACAATATTAAATTTCATTATTAGTCAATAGACAATATTTTTTTATTTTATTGGACGATTTAATATTTATTTGTTTTCATCGTTTTAGTCCAAAAATATATAAATTAAGCTTTTTAGTTCAAATTTTTCAAAATTTTATTTATTTATTTGACGACATGTTTCTGCTTTTAACAAAAGCTATCCTCAGGTCAGAACAAAAAATAATCAAAAAAATGTATTGTCAAGATATACGACTGATTATTATTAATACTATTATTATTAATTTTAATTTTCAAATAAATTAAACAAATTTTTAATTAAATATAAACTAAAACATTTAATAGACAAGATATAATTCCTGCGATAGAGGGAAGTTCATACTAAATTATAATTTATACTAGTAGAGTATTTTAGACATCCTTCCATTATAATTATATTTATGGAATTCCTTTTGCAGAACGACACACAGTTCAAATTGGAATGCGATTGTGTTAACAATGATAGAAATTTGTTGTAAACGAAGCGCTGTACTGTTTTTTGTACTGTTGTTGTGTTGTGAAACGATTAACGTGTTAAATATTTAATAAAAGCTGCTGTTTTCGCTTACTAATCAGTGATCGAATCCAGAAATTTTGGGCATAACCTGTATCAAATGAGAGTCAGTGTAATTCGAGGAAAGGTGAAAAACGTGATAATATGTTAAAATATGGCATTTTACGCATGGAGGGATCAGTTTTTGTTGATTTGTAATTTTAATTTACGGGTGTATCCATCCCGTGTACTCCTGTCTCTGCTATTGTCATATGAGTTAACGCGAAATATCACATACCACTGGCAATAGCAGTGAGATATCTCTATAGCCAAGGTGATATTTTAGGGGAATGACGAATGAACTCTAGACAGTCAACGGTAGCATCCTCAACATTGTTAATATGCCTTGATGATGGCACGCTATTTCTTGCTCGAGGAAACGAGCCTTCATATAACTCTATGTATGGGTTTTAATCATTGAGGGAGACAGTACGTCACATAATCAAGCAATATGCCATTAGCTGGATCATTGGCAACCCAATTCTAGTTTTGTTCTTGCTATTTTTTTTAACAAATATTTTTAATTTTTCTTATCATGAAACATTGATTTATGTCATATGTTATATCATATATGTGATAGGATTTATTGTTAAGTTTGCTATTCGTTGGAAAAAATAAAATACAACAAATTAAAAATGATATGTATCTAAGATGTAGCAAATATAAAACCAATAAAAGATGGCCAAATAGTTTTAAAAAAATTTGCAGCAACAAAACTGTAGTTAGGTTGGTAATAACTAATGATCCTGCTAGATGGAATTCTTTAAAATTATGTAGCGCAATATTTTCTCACTCTCTTCCTGAATGATTAAAGCCTAGATTAAAGATATTTAGGGCCGATTGTATGATCGCAAATAGAAGAAATGTCGTCGGATATAACGTCGCGACGTTTGTATTGTATTAATCACGATAGAACAAAAAATGTTTCCGAGGATTGTGTTCTATCTGTTCTTTTCTTCTCTGTTTTTCTTGTATAGAAGAGTGGATAAAACAATTTGTTTTTTTTCTTGACATGCGCATAGCAGGATAATTTTGTTTCGAATTTGTGGTTATTTTTTCATTCAAATTTGTGCGTTCCTTAAATTTGTTTTTTTGATATAAATTAATAGTAAAATAAATTATATTTTTAATATAATTTTAATATAATTAATTTAAGTTTTCAAATAATTGTTTTTAATTTATAATTAAATTTATTTAATTGAAAAATAAAACAAAAAGTATTGCCACATATAAAAATACTGCTATAAAAATCCGTGTTCATACAATCGACGAAAAATAAAATTCTCGGATGAAGATATAACTTTATTCTCGGACTTTTTTCAGGATTCATCCTTTTTTATACAATCGGTTCTTAGTTTTATGGAGGTTTATATATATATGTAGATTTTGCAAATACCACATTTTTTATAAATTAAGAAATCTTGGTTTTCAGCTCGGTTTTCGGGTTTCAATGGGGGCTCCATGTAGGAGCGTGACCAAGTTAATCAGGTTTGAATATTCACCACGGTCGCTAGCAAAAGCGACATAATTACCATGGCAGCCGATTTTTTTAAGGTCGTTTATTACGTCCCCATTGCAGTCGTGGTCTACCTCGCGGTCGGCTACTCCCTGGGGTACTAACGTACATTTTTCAATCATTCCAGACTGTGAATCGGCTCGTAGAACATGCCCAAACCAAGCAATCCTATTAGAACCGATACAACCCAATTATATCGGGACCCTCAAGGTCTCTGATCTCAAAGTTATACCGGGCTCTGTACTCTCCATCGTCTGTCTTAAGTGGACCAAAAATGTAGCGTATGATCTTACCATATGTTTGGTTTTATCGTAGTTAATTTGCAGACCAATTTTTCTAGCACCACTCTCAAGCGACTTAAAAGTCTCACTCATAACAGATTCACTTCGGCTGAGGATGACAACATCATCAGCGTAAGCGGTCATCTGTACTGAGTTTATTGACAAGATATTATTGTTAATCGATAGTTTCTTCTGACCACACATATTCCAAGGCTAAATTAAATAGTATAGGAGAGATAGCATCACCTTGTCTTAAACCGGAGTCGACTTTAGAAAACTTTGATATTTCGTTCTCTACTCGTACACAGCATTGAGAGTTCTGTACAGTCGTTTTGCATAGTGACATCAGTTTTCCAGAAATTCCCATTGAAACCAGAGCAGACCATAGAGTCTCTCGTTTGAGAAAGTCGTAGTCCCCCGCCTGAAATCAAAGAAGAGTTGGTGCACATGTATGTTGAACGCTCGACACTTTTCCAAAATTATTCTTATCGAGACAAGTGCATCGATAGTACCTCGGCCTTACCGGAAGCCACACTGATATTCTCCAAACAGTTGTTTAACCAAAGGATTGATCTTGGTTAGCAAAATATAGGAAAAGATCTTATATGCTGTGCAGAGGAGAGCGATTCCTCTGTAGTTTGCACATTGTAGGCGATTACCTTCTTTATGAATTGGCATCAGCATAGCTGAGTTCCAACCCTGTGGCATGGTTTTAGTCCTTCAGATCATTTGAACAAGCTCAAACAATCTTAAGGAGTTTCACCACCTTATACAATCATTTCGGATGTTATATCGTCGCTCTCTTCGTTCGTCTACCTAGCTTTGTAACGGCTTGTTTTGCCAGTCTATAGTTCTCCTTCGTGGACCTAGTGTTGCGTCCTTGTAGACATTTCAAATAGCCACCTCTTTGTATCTCCTCAGCAGCGCTTAACACGGCATCTTTGAGCAAATACCATGACTTATCGACGTCTCCATTAATGGTTTCTGATTTCTCGAATGTTTCGGCGATATGGTTTTGATATCTCTCTTCCGTTTCAGCATTCTTTAGAGATGAGATGTTAAAACGTTTCCGTTGATTGAATTTCGGAATGCCTGTATTTTGAAAGTGGAACCTTATTTTAGCACATACAAGGAAGTGGTCACTTCCAATATATGCACCTCTAAAGGATTGCTCATCCAGAACGCTCGAAAAGGAACGTGCTGTTACTAGCACGTGATCAATTTGATTTCGAGTGTTTCCATTCGGTGAGACCCAAGTCTACTTAATCGATCGATGCGGAAAGAAAGTATTGGTAGTTCTCAAACTATTTGATAATGCAAACTCAGTCATTCTCTCACCATTATCATTCGAATGCAAATGCAGGCTGTTGAGACCCACCACATTTCCACAAGAGATATCTCTTCCAACCTACCCATTAAAGTCACCAAGAACCATAACGAAGTCGCGTGTTGGTCTTAGCTTCAATAGATGCATGCACGGCAATAAGAGAAATATTGTTGTATGTACCGCATACACATAGGTAACAGATCCTCTCATTGACCGGGATGAATTTCATTCATCCGTATGTGTGCACCAACAAGAAAACCAGTTTCAAATTCTCTAGGAGAGGGATGACCACTACAGTATAAAGATTGACTATCCAAATCTTATTTTCCGATTATTGGCTTTCTAATTTCTTGCAGAGCTATGATATCCATCCTATACCTCTTAGCGTCTGTTTCTAGACTTATTAGAGCATCAGAAGCGCTCAGACTGCGCACGTTCCGATTCAGTAGTCTGGTCCTTTTTCACGTCCACACAAAAAAATTTTATGGTTGAATTGATCATATTTTTAGAGAACCATAAAATGTGGTCAATTATTATCATAGTATGGCTCTGTGTCTATAATAACAACCATAAAAAGTGTTTATCTATCACCATAGTATGGTTCCTTATATATAATAGTAACCATAAAATATAGTTAACATAATACCATAGTATGGTTCTCTAAAAGTTTGATCAATTTAACCATAAAACTTTTTTGTGTGCGGGTAAAATTTTGTTGTTTTGTCCCGGTCTGATATTCTCTTTCTGATTTTCAAATTTAACAAAGTAGTTTTTCCGGGGTTAGGGTGTTCGAGTCGCATTGGTTTTAAGGCACCAATTTGCCGTGATGTAGTGTCATTGACTAAGTAGTTTTTACTCTGCTTGTCTCCAATACACCAACCTAATTCTGCAGCATGGCGTGGACGTCGAGTTTCGGATTTCGCTGCTCTTTTTTTTGGAATTTGGATGATTTTTGAGAGAAAGAGAAAAGGGGGAAATATGAAGGTGTGACTTTTGGTGGTTTTTATCGATTATTTTGTTTGTTGTAGCTATTTTGTTGGGAGTTTATTTATAATCTCTGTTAACAATTGCCGAACTTCGGCCCCTAGGTGATTCTAGTTTTTTTAATTAAACAATTAATTATAATTATACGCAATAATATTCATAAATTTTCACCCTCACTTTTAGTATGTATATGATTCCTACCGCAAAAAAATGAGAACCGAATTCTCAAAAACAATATCAACATGCAAAGCATGCGCAAAAAAAAACAAAAAATAAGGAATAAGTTAATTTAATCTAACATGTCCAACAGCAATTGGATGCCATGTACCCATAAACTAAATCTAACATGCTTAATATTAATTCAAACAAAAATCTACCATATTTACAAATAAATTAACGAATAACGAATAACTTAAATACTAACATATTAAACATGCAAATGAAACTAGCAAAAGTTTAATAAATTAGTAAACCAACACCGAAAATTCTCACAAATAAATTATACCTTAATTTAACATAGCCTACTACTAAAACAGAATCTAACCTATAGCTTTACAAACATTGAACACACTAAAAGGGTTTTCACACTAACAATAAACACACTAAAATGGAACCTAATACATTAAACACATTAAAACGGAATCCTATATTTTCTTATGATACTAAACACAGAATACATTAAAACGGAAATTTATCCAAATTCATTTAGTTCAAAATCAAATTCATTTATTGCAAAGTTTTCTGTAGTGATACATTTTTTTATATCATTTGAGTGGTACTCAGTCCCTCAATACCCCGTAAACACAACTCATGCCGACGCTCCTCCTCACTCAAATGAACTGGCTCAAAGGTATAACACACGGCCATCTCAACAATAGAAAACCAAAATATGTAAACAAATATAACAAAAAGTGGCTTATATTAAGATTGGTTGGTTACGCAAAGACTACCAGCCTATTAAACAAACCGACACACGAAAAAATTAGTAAACACCTTCCGACTCCGCAATATTATTTTAAGTGAAATGGTAAAAAACTAGGTTAAACACAATATATTATTAAATATAATTCCCAAATGTTAACGCTTTATAATTGCAAGTAATATTATCGTACAAAACACAACAGCATTTAATAAATGAATCAATAACAATAACAAATTTAAATGATCATAATTACTTTAATTTTTCAAAAAAAAATTTATCAAACAAATTTAAATAATAAAAAATTTAAATCATATACAAAATAAACAATATGAAATGTGTTTGCAAAAAAAATAGAAATAAATAAATATGCATAAAGAACATACCAGACTACTAATACACGTGTTCGTCTACTTTTTTTGTGTTTGCAACTCGTTTTCTACTATATCTCACCAATTCAATTAAACCTCTACGGTATATTTTTAATTCCAATGAACTTGAACTTGAACTTTATGAACTATTTTTATTAGCCTATTATCCAGCTCCAATATATAAATATTTTATTTTAGAAACGGCAATATAATCACTTTATCACTACTGACGCCAACGATATGTTTTTGTATGCATAATAAAAGCTACTCTAAAATAGGTAATGGAAATACAATTAGAACTATAAAATAATAATTTTTTTGCACCATATACATATTGCACTAAAAACCCAAAGAAAAAAAATAACTTATAACCACAAATTAATTTATAACTTAACATAACATTTAACAAAAACTTAATTTAACTTAATATAACCTAAAACAAAAACCCACATTATTAAACACATTTTGGAACAAAAACGACACTGAACAACAAAAAACACACTATTTTTCACAACTACAAACAGAATTTGCCACTGAATAAAAGGTGTTGTTTTTTTCTTGCTATCCTCCGCACAAGGGATGCCAAATATAGGATTGAACCTTTGGAGCTGCACTCTATATTATATTTTTTTAGTGAGGGAGAGGCTTTTTATTCAGTGGCACTTCAAAACTTATAAAAAATCACTAAATTTCAACTAAAACACAAGCTATTAATCAACTAAAAAACACAAGCACTTGCCATTACAATAAGACGATCGAAAACACAAATCTAGATCACAAAATACACATAATATCCTGAACGTTATAAATTTTATTTTTATTTAATTAGATTTGTTTTTATCTTGTGACTACAACATAGGAATTATAAATTTTATTTTGTTAATTTTTATAAATTTAGAAATAAAAGAAAAAATTGACTTTATCACAATAAAAAATGATTTTAAATAAATAAATATAATAAATACAATAATATACCGAAATGTTGTTTCTTGTTTGTGGTACGTCCAAATCCAAAATCCAAAAAAAATTGTATTATTCTTCTTGTTGTTAATTTCTTAAATTTGTTTCTGGTCAGCAAAATATATTTAACAATTTTCTTCTTATATAATTATCTTCTGATGTGTGGTGCCGATGAACGCCAAAAACGAATAGAATGATTTACATTTTTTCATTTTCAATCCTTCCAAATTATTTACGTGGTCTCCATAATATTCTCCAAAATAATCATATTGGGTTGGCTGTCCTGAATTATGCATGTTCGAAAAATCACTTGTTTAAGGCATATGTTGTTTTTCAATTTCGAAAAATAATTAATTTGAAATCTCGATTGGTTGATGCAATATTCGGAAGATTTAAACTAGTCTGGCCTATTCTCATTATAATCCTCAGTTCCTCAATATTTGTTTAACGAATTTCATTATAACTTAAAATTCGAATGTGATATTATTTTGAGGTAAGTTTATATTATTTCTTTTTAATTTTTTTTGTATTATTATTCCTTTATTTTGCAGTACAGGTTGACAAATTTTTACTTATAGCTTAACATAATTTTAATTTCTCATACATTCAAATTTTTGAAAAGAATATTTGTAAGAATTACAAACGGAAAATATAGAAATTTTATGTATTTTTTCTTTATATAATTTTAATAAATAAATATAAATTTTATTACTTAAAGTTTCAAAACAAGATAAACTTTTATTATTTTCAAAAAAAAAGAAGAGTAAATTACTAAATTATTGATAAAAAATGTATTTAATTTATTATGAAAAATAAAAGGATCAATGAGTAATTAAAACAAAGTGTTATAAATCAATTTTAATTTATGAATCAATCAATTATACAAAAAAAAAGGTTTAAATTTGGAATTTAGATTTAAGAGAGAAATATAGTTTTAAGTTAAACAAACACATTTAACACATAGTGAGTTTATATGGCCCAAACCAATTGCACGTAATTTTTTTGTCGCGTTACAAATAAAGGAAATCAAAATAAAATAAAACTGTAAAAGCAAATTTTTTAGAAAAATTTGCACGAACAAACCTAAAATTGGTTTGCCAATAATCCAGCTATTGGCATATTCCTTGATCAGTGTCATCGTTCTGGCTCAGTTGTTAAAGCGCTAACCTTTTAACTCGAGGCCAGTTTTCCTATATATTGGTCAGAATGTATGTTTTCAGACCTAGTCGTTAATTGATCATTCTGAATATATAGTACAAAGAATCCGGTTTACATGGTATCTGGGAATATTCAAAGCCGTTGAGTCAAGTGGTAGGATTTAATGCTAAACATGTTGATTCGATTTATAAAAAATACGTGACGCTCTGTCTTCCTCAATGATTAAAATGAGAATGCCTCACCTCGTCGCGGGAGTGAATATGTCGATTTGAACCCCTAAATTGATTCAACAGTACACTTAAAGAAAAAATTCGGTCACTACAACCTTTTTTGTGCCAACCGAATGTTTTCTGTCACAATAACCTCAAATTCGGTTGTTAGGTTCTTCAAATTTGGTTTTTGAAGAAAAGACACCCGAATTTGAGGTTATTGTGACAAAACATTCGGTTGGCATAAAAGAGGTTGTAGTGACCGATTTTTTTCTTTCAGTTTACAGATACAGAATAGTGTAGTTGAGCCAACGCATGTTATGTTTATGTGATAATTAATTATTGTTCAATCTTTTCAGATCAACCACCAATTTTTATCACTTACACATATACTTTCTTTTATCTATCGTATTTTGTCCACAACAACTTATCGACGATAGTAGACTGTTTTTGGTATAACAATTACACTCAACCAATCGACCGTTAGTAAACGATTGCCATCAATAGATAAAACTAGGAACACTTCCTCGAACTAGATTTCTGTCCAATTATTTTTGTCCAATTATTATTTCCTTGAAATAAAAACTTTTCGGAAAACCAAAAGAAAAGGTTAAATTATTTAGCATTTCAATAAAAATATATCATCGTCGTAGGAATGTTATTTTATGAAAAATATTATTGAAATATTAATAATTTTTCACACTCACGGATACAAATATATGTAAGGATCAAATATTTTCACCACAAAAAGTCATTGAATAAAATTGTTTAGTTTTGCTATATTTAATGCAAGAAAATTTTCTTACAAAAATCCTTCAACTGTAATTTTATGAGTAATAAATTTAATTTAAAAATACCTTTTGTTGTTTTTATGTTTCATTGTAAGATATACACATATATATATATGTACATGATTTGCAAATTGCTTTACTAAATTTGATTGTGATGTGTGTCACAAAAACTGGCTAGCGTAAAACATTAACCATTATCCTCGTTTAAATTAACATACATCGACCCATAAAGAAATCAGTTTAATTGATAAAAAAATCAGGTGTTATAAAAAAAAAAATTAATTATTTGATTCTGTTATGGAAATCTTATAAACATTTGTAAAACTTAGTGTAATAGCTTTTATTTGACTATTTTATTTATTATTATTCGTGAATTTATCAATTGAGGTCAAGAAAATATGTGGGTAATTATAGTTACAATTTTTTTTTGGTGTTATTAGGTTTAGTGGTTTATACATTTCATTGTTTCATACTACTAAGACACTTGCCTTAGTCCTAAAACATTACAGTTTTGATTCGGGGTTTGTGTAAGAACTTGTGAATGTAGTTCATATAGTGCTTGGATTACAGCTACCTAAGGCTTGGATTCAATTTTCTACAACATTATTAACGTCACAGTCATTTGTATTTATTAAAAATATATTGATAGTTGGGAGTTTCTTTTGTTTGTTCATTCTTCTTAATTCAACATGGCATACTAGGTTAGAATAGAATGGCTATCATGAGGATAAGGTATAGAAACAAGCGGTATGTAGCCATACCATAAAAGGAACTGTTTTCTGCTCAAGCACTACCTCTTTAGAAACCATCTAAAGCTTTTCAAAAAGCGACAAATGTCCTTAAGATCAAAAAGGGCGCGTGCACCTAGAAGCTTGAGTCTTGTCTTTGGCAGACCGAAACACAAGCATAAAGGAGATGAATAACCGTTTCTTTCTCCTCTTCATAATTGCAGCTGCGAGGTCTGCGACAGTATTCATGAGAGATTACATCCAGTCTGTTTCCATGTTCCTATGCTGATATCTGCGATTTATTGATATCAGCTGATCAGACCTGGAACGGTCCAGTACAGGCCATATCTGCCTGCAAATCACACATATGGTGTCTTCTGATCATCTTATATATTTGCGCGTATGAGCCTACTTTTAGAGTAGCAATTTGCACGATTTCCACACTTGCCTTAAGCAAGGCAAGGAACTTATACAAGGTTGGAACTTAGGAAGTTCTTTGTCGAGTGACATCATCGAACTTCAGATTTCACGTTATACCGAAATGCCCTGGCATCCGATGGAGTGAATGTTACACTGATCAGCCATGTTGGTAAGAGATGCCATGCAGTTCCGTGATACCGTAGACGTGGTGAGACTCGTCTTATCCACCTTGATTGCAGCCTGACTGCCCGTTCGTAAAAATGCCGATATCCCTTATAGGTCTAAAATTGTACTTTAACTTGTCTACGGCCTCTTTTTTAGTTGAAAGTTCAGCCTGTAAGATACTACAGGGATCAGGCTGAAGAAAAGAGAGGTTTAAATTTATTTCTTTGCCAAAAATCTTACAGCCGACTTCCGCACACATTTTTGACCCGTTCGTATAGAAGTTGACAACAGCTGTATGCTTGTCTGATATGTATGTATGTTCACTTGCCCATTTCTTTCTGGAATGAATAGCAGTTGGGAAGCCAACCTCTGAAGACGAGTTTGGAATGGCAAAGTATGTACCCGAGCGAATATTCCTGCTGGCCAGAATTAAGGAGTATGTCCTATATTACTGCAACTCCACATACCGATAGATTTCTGCCTAACTGCTGTGCTGACGACTATTTATTTGGCTGAAATGCCGATAGGAGTGAAACGAAAGAGAATTTCTAGGACTGCGTTAGGTGTGCTAATTAGAACTTCACTAATGCACAATGAGGCCCGCCCCATTTTTGTCCAATTACGCTTTTGCACGAGTTATGGTTTACTTACTCTATCAAGAACGGTTTTCAGCTAAGTTTGCTATCCACAATGAGCCACAAGAAATTAGTCTTGTCTATGACACTCAAACTGAATTCGTTGAGAGTTGGTGGGTAAAATTTGGGTGGTTTGAGCTGTTTATAGATGGCATCCAATTTTAATTTTTGTGTATTGAGATCGAGTCCACAGCCATCGGTCGATATAGAGGGGAGGGGAAAAGCACTTTGCCTGAGAGTACAGGATATTTTTCGAACACGTGAATACAAACATCAACCGCGTAAGCGGTGTCTATTCTGAGAACAAAGAAGTAGACTACTCACCGAGACAGACTCTGTCGACCCTACATCTAACAAGTACGATCCAACCGACCAGTAACTCTTTCAATTCCAAATCCACAGGCGTGTAAGTGATAGCCCCGGGGACTGACGTTGTTGAAGGCTTCTTCAATCGCAGAAAGTAGCCATAGAGTATTCATTACAGTCCCGATATTTTCAAATTGAATGTATAAGAGAATGAAAGACAGTCTTACCCTTGCAGTGTGCGTGTTGGAATTCTGACACCCTTGTAGGTTCAATTTAACCTCTCATAAAACTTTCTAAAATCTTTTCTGCGTTTTTAAAAGGTTGGCCGCCTGAAATATAAAGATCATATTTGATTCAATTCATTTTGTAGGAATGTGGCATAGTTTAAGACTTTTCCTGAAAATAGAAACCATGTCATTGTCAGGTCGCAATATTATATTTGTACTAATGATTTGATTCCAAGTTCTTACCAGCTTTATTTCCATGCGTTATGACTACAGATGTATCCAAGCAACCCAGAAAATTCGTTTCTAGTATTACTTCTAAGGACTCAGAACAGGAAGTGATATACTAAAAGGTGTAATAATTTGTACGTTGCTGTATATCAATATTTGCAGTACGTTTGCTGGGTCTTTGCGTTTGCAGCAATTTAATTACGAGCTCTCGTTTATCATCGACCTGGTATATCCTCTTCACATTAACTGAGAAATCTGATCTCTTAGTGCCGTTACCACTTCCACCATTATTTAATTTCGATACCCATTTAATTGTTTGATATTTAGAAAATGAAATGAAAGAAATCAAAGTTCTTACTACTATTACTTATTTGAGAATTGAGAAACCCAAAAGCAATCATAAAAAATACTAATTTTTTTACAATTTAAATTTAGTTTTATTTAACCGAAGTAGCATTTGCCTTTTTCAATATGCGAGACAAGGACATGCGCATTAGTTTGAATTTATTGATTTTTTTTATAAAACCAGAGCGAAAACTTTATTTTTGAATTTTTCATAAAATAAAATCAAAAAAAATTATTTCGGACTTCAATACAATCATATAAATAAATTATTCAATTGTTTTATCCTTCCGGTAACTATAAATAGATCTAGGTTTATTTTGGGTTTTTTTAGAACCATAGTTGTGTGCGTTATTGATCTTAATAAAACAAAATAAAAAGCTTTGCAGAATTTTGCGGAACACAATTTAGAACAATTTATTTAATTGTATTGAATTTTGAAATAAATATTTTTTAATTTGATTTTATTTTACAAAGAAATCATCAAAAACTTTTCGCTCTGATTATATAAAAACAATTCAAATTCAAACAGGTGCGCATGTCCTTATCTCGAATTTTGAAAAAGGTAAAGGCTACTACGATTAAATTGAATTGAAGCTCTATTTTGAAAAACATTATGACTGTTTATTGGTTTCTCAATTCTAATTAATATTAGTAGTAACACTAGTAAGAACTTTGTTGTCTTTCATTGTAGGTCATTTCATTTTCCAAATACCTAACAATTAAATGGTTGTCGAAATTGAATAAAATTTATTTAATTGTTAATTAATGGTACAAAAAAAAATAAAAAAATCCATTTTTTTCGTTTCACTTGTTTTACCAATGAATTTTAAAATAATTTAATTAATACATGTTACTCTGTCAGTAAACTTTTTCTCGAAAAATAAAATATTGTTACGTTTTTCAACCTTACTTCGAACTGGCTTTACTCTCAATTCGATAAACACAATTCCCAAATCTCTTCCTCGATTAGTTCACTGATTAGTAAGAAAACACAACAAGTTTTATTAAATATTCAATACCTTACTTGTTCCGCACCAACAGGAAAACAATATTCCTATCTAGAATATTCGTCCAACAGCTTCGGAACTCCAACGCTTTATTGTAGAAATTTCCACTACACAGCGTCCACTTAAATATTTATTTACAAAAACTAATTAGAACAAATAACTTCTATGTACAAGATTTTATATGCACGGTAGAACATTTCATTTACAATTAATTCATTTCACATTTTACTTAAACTATCGCAATTTTAATTGTAACTTTATATCATCGCAGATCTAAAATAAAACTAACTTTATTTCTAGTTTATTTTACCTTATATACGATTCTGCATAATTTCTCGATTATTCGAGGTCACTTTCTTTACAAACCTTGAGCAAATATTAGAATATTCGATTATTTATGTTGATTTGTTATGTTGATTTGCGTCATAAAGTAATGTAATTGTGTTGCATGTTGTTGTTGCTTATTTTAAACGCTTTTTATTGGAAAAAGTGACGTTGAATACAAATTGTATTTCATTGTGCTTATATAGAATCGTAACAATATATTATCAAACACTGACCCAATAGAATACTAATATTGTGTTCCGCAGCAATCGCGCAACAGAATAAAATTTTACAGCTGTTTATTTTATCTTATTAAACGAGCAATAATTGTATATTTGTAAACTTTTTCTCAAAAACGGCACTATAGTTTTTTCTGAAAATTGGCATACTACCATTTTCCGGTGTGAAAAAACGATCTAGATGGGTCATGACTTTGGGAAAAGTCGTTTAGGGCCTTAATTAAGGAAAAACAGTTTTCATATGAATGACGTCACAAATACTTGGAATGGTTATAATAACTTTCGCTGAAGATGAGTGTCTGTGTTAAATATTTTAAAAAGCCCATTACAATTTAATTTGATTGCCGATAGTATAGAATAATTTGTCGCTTTAAATATGCAATCAATGCATTATAAGTTTGTCAAAAAAATATTGTCAAGTGTTTTCAAAGTGTGTCAAAAGAATGATTTTCATTTTTTTTTTGGATAAAAATAAAATTAATTATTTGTATGACATAAAATGTAATTGAACATGAAAATTGGCCATGGAAATTTTTGATTTTGTTATAATTTTTGGAATTTTGAAAAAAGTTTGTATTTTTGATTTTGTTATAATTTTTGCAATATTTTAAGAATGTTGGAAAAAGTTTTAATTTTTGATTTTGTTATAATTTTTGGAATATTTTTAGAATTTTGGGGCAAAGATTAAATTTTTGATCTCATTATAATTTTTGCAATATTTTTGGAATATTGAAAGAAATTTAAATTTTTGATTTTGTAATACTTTCTCGAAACGCTAAATGGAGAAGTTTTTGAGTAGTTTGCTGAGTGTATCACCTTTTTAATATGTTATATTATTTTATGATCTGTTATAATTTTCCGTCAACGTATTGATGTATCGTGTTAGTTTTGTAATAAATTTCGAAACAGAGATAAAAAATACTTGTATTTTCGTTAAAGTTTGATATACATCGCTGCCCAAAACTAAAAACAATGTCCTAATAAAAGTTTTTTTCTGAAAACATCAAAATCCTTAACTCAGACCGAAGCATTGATTACTCAAAGCCTTGATATTTAAGCCCCTCTATATTTTGACATTTAGTTTTTGAGCGGAAGTTATTGTATTAAACAAAAAATAATAACTTTTGGGAAATAAAAATAAATAATAATTTGACAAGTTATAAAAAAAAGCTGTTTGTTTTGCGAAAGAGATTAAAAAAACTGTCTCTCTTTTCACCGAGCTAAGCTCGGTCTCCCTGGTGCTTCTATTAAGACTAATAACGCACACAATTACAGTTAAAAAAAAAACAAAAATAAACCTTTATTTGTAGTTGCCGGAAGAATAAAAGGTTTTATTCAAATACTTACTCATTTACTTTTTGCTTTAAATTTGATGCTTTCCTTCGTACTAAAAATAAAAATAGATTATATTTTTGAATGGTTTGTTTAATTATGCAAGTATTATTATTTAAATAAATAAAATGGATAAAACTTTGGCGTCTAATTTTCTTTTTCTGCATATGGAATGAAAGAAAATAATAAAATCGACTTCATAGAAGTGAAATAAAAATGTAACAATTTTACTCTTACCAGTTAGAACGATATCAAAAATATATTGTTCATTTTTCTGTTTTTCCGTGAGTGAAAATTTGTTCACGTAAGCGAAATGATTTTACACTAGTGAAAAAACCATTTTCACAACAGGGGATTAAGCTTGCTTAAGCTTTATTTCAGCTTTATTTCAGGAGTGAAAAAAAGCGCTCGAATAAAATAAAATTGTAACTGGTCATAAATATAAAAAAAATCGCAGACCACTAACCTTTTTTATAGCGAACCACTAGTACTCCGCGGATCACCGGTTGGGAAACACTGGTATAGAACATGACACGATTTTAAAATCATACAATTCCGAAGAAGATTGGATATAATAGATTTAACCACTTCCAAGCGGTTAAGTGGGTCATGTTCCATAAGTGGAAAGAATGTAAATAAACATTTACAGCAAAGAGTTTCATTGCAAGGTATTGGCTTCCACTAATATGAAATGTGAACGTGGTTAATGGTCCTTGTTAGTAGAAATGATACTAGAACCGCAAAAATAAAATAAAAAAATTTCAATGTAAAAAGAACTAGCATTACCGAAAATTGTAACGTAAATCGAATATTTTACATATTTGAGCTATCAAATAAAAAAAATTGGGTTGCTATATATTGCCCGAAACTAAAGCCGTAATTGGACTATTGCAGAACTCTGCAATATTTGTGCAATATTCGTAAATACCTTTTTATTTATTTAATTTTTTACAATAAATAAAAATTTATTTGAAACATGTCCAATGGTAGTGTGTAAAATATTGATTGCAGAAAAGTTTGGCAATGAACTCATTGCAAAACATTGCAATGAGTCATTGCAATGTTTTGTAATGAGTTCATTGCCAATCTTTTCTGCAATGAATATTTTACACACTACCATTGCAGAGTTCTGCAATAGTCTAATTGCGGCTTAAGGCGTCCTATACACCTGAGCTAAACTATACGAAATATGCGAACTATGTTCTTAAAAAAGTAATGTTTTAATGCGAATAAAGCTTTTTTAAAAAAATGTAATGTTTCCGTTTTTATTTTCTTTTTTAAATGTTTTGTTTCCGTAATGTTTTTTTCTATAATTACGTTATATACATTATTTTTTAAAAACATAGTTCGCATAGTTTAGCTCAGGTGTATAGCGCGCCTAATTAGTGAAACTTGTTTACAATACATGTAATGTCTAATCACTAAAACAGTAATAGTACATTATATAACAAGGTTGAGAAGTAAGCTGTTATTGACCGAGAACTTTTAAAAAGATCCTGAGGCGCGTAGCGCCGAGGGATATAATGTTCGAGGTCTATATTAGTCTTCTAAACCGAGGTATATATAGAATTTTTTTTACTACTAACACTAATTATCATATTTGCTTTGATTAGATTTTGATATTAGTCATTTTTCATTTTATTTTTTAAATATCTTAAAATATCAAGTACACTGGAATTTTACTTTCATACAAATAAAACGAAACAAAGGAATGCAATTATTATATGTTTGTGTTTTTTTGTTCATTTCAATTAAAAATAAAAGAAAATATGTCATTATTAACCTAGGTAATTTTTTGTTATTATTATTGACCTAGGTTGAGAAAAATTACGTCTCATTGGGGTATTCGAGTAAATAATGACGATTTCTCAAGTTAGTAGTTAAAAAAAATAATTTTGCGTTAAAAAAATGACGTCCTCTATCTATATCAACGCATGTAAATTAATTTTAAATTACCTTATGGCCTTAAAATATTTTGCAATGAATAACTCTGCAAATTAAGTTCTAGTTTTTGTATAAATTAAAATGAGAATAGCATTATGATTAACAATTTTAGTACATATAAAAAATGCATTGTTAGTTTCTTAATAAACAAAAGTTGAAAATGATAATAAATCTGAGCTATAACTATTTTGATGTTATCACATGTGCAAGCTAAATAAATATACATGGAATTGAAATGGAAAAAAATAGCTATAGTTTTATTTTCGCAACTGAATACTGATAACGTAATTTCGCTCCATGCTATTGTTCTTTAACTTTAAAAAAAAATAATGCAGTTTTGCATTAAACAAACATACATACATACAATAATTATTTTTTTTCTCCTAAATGCAATTATTAATTAACAACATTATACCATAACCTTTATTGGTTGATTGATTATATTATTTCAAAATAAAGTTGAAACGGTTATTGATATATCTTATTTCAAGGAACTAAGTTAGGTGATTGGGACAAACCAGCAATTTTGTTACTATTCAAATAAAGTTGTATTGCTCATTATGAATTGTCAATTTAAACATTAATTAAGTTCAAAGTTACTTCGGTCTGAAAGACCTAAGTATTTTTTTATTTAAATTTAAATGCATGACAAACCAACCCTTGGCATTTTTGTGTTAATTAGCTATGTACGTTAATGGGCAAATGAAGTTTTTAATTTTTGTATCATTAAAAATTGAACTACGGATTATTACTTGAGTTTAGCATTTAATTTTTTAACGACTTATTTTATCGTACAAACATTAAATGCGATGTCTATCATACTTACAATTACTGAACAGCAAATATAATTTTATTCTCTCTTTTTTTTCAGGTAAGAATAACATATTTTAAGCTAACATTTCTTGTTTCTACGACTGTAAGTTTTGAATTGCCTATTAAATACATTTTAAAACAGATATGGGTATCTTATAAAATAAATTAAAAAATAAAAACCATATTCTAAATATTTTATTTTAACATGTAGATAAGGTCAAAGAATCATCAAGCTTTAAACACGCTTTTTGACGTAAAATTTTGAAGGGAAAATATGCAAATTTGTTGGCTTAAATTTTTAATAAAACTGAATCATTTTTGGTTACCAGACTTCCCTTACTGGTCGAATAATGGAAATTTAAAACTACCTGTTATGCAACTGCTAGTTCTTCGTATTTTTTAAAAACTTTGTAATGAATCAATCTTAAATCATTTTCAAATAGTTTTGAATTTTTATATCCGCTTAGGTTATATTTTTTGAAATGCGACATTTGTACTAATAAAAATAACATGTTTTGGTAAATCTTATTCATAATTTAATTAGGTTTTTGGAATAGTTTTTCAGACGTTTTAAAACGATAGTTGTATCAGGTTAGTTTGATAAGTTTGATACATACATATACATATACATATTTAATTCATCAATAAAAATTGCATTATAAAAATTAAATTAAGTAACTCTATTTCTTAAAAAATATTCGCCAGACTGTTTTATTAATAAAATAATTACTCACTGTCATAGTAACATGCAAAGGGACTTCTTTGTCCGTACATCGTACAATTAAAATGCTTTGCCCGTATCAATAGTCTACAGTAACTTCAATCCACAAAAATTTAAAAGAAAGCGTCTACCAACACTTCAGAACGCATATTGTTGCGGGACCTAGTATTTAAAAGGTATCTTTGTGTTTTTGTAACAATATATAGTAATTCCTGTTACACAACACTTTTTATTTAAAAAAAAATATATTAAATTATATTTAAGCATTTTTTATCATTCGTTGAACCGAGAATTCTTAAAGTGACGGTTACCTATTATAATTATATTTCGACGAAAATTCACCATCCAGTAGATAGCATTATTTTTGGACAAAAAGTGTTGTGCAGTAGGAATTACAATATGTCTTCCAACAACACATAGATAACTTTTAGGACATTGATCTCACAACAACAAACAGATCCGAGCTTTCCCTACCACTGAAAGGGACCGAAACAGGTATTCTGGTAAGAACCTCATCAAGCATATAAAGCCCTAAGATTTCCAACCCGGATCAAGCAGTGGTACTGGATCAGGGTCGGAACAGATCAAATAGTGCATTTCTACTACGGTTAGAATAGAGTTTGTCTGGTCTGCTGTCAAATGCTTGTCGGATGTCTAAAAAAATCGAAAACAAATATAATAAAATGAACAAATTTTTACCCAAAGTGAAGGTTTAATGCTCTGCAGAAAACTGAAGATACTACTAACTTGTTCGTCTAGGATTCTGTTAGAGTTAGCCTTGTATATATTCAACAAAAGTTTATTCAAGTACTCATTTCACTTCTTAAAATAGTATTCATAAATTAAAAAGTTTATAATTTCAATATCGTTCTTTCTCGAAGAGTAAAAATGTTTAGTTTTTTCGATTTCACTCCTTTCGAGTTTTTCTTTTCTTTCTTCTATTTGTAAAAGAAGAAAATTAGTATCTTTTCGTCATCCTTTTTATATATTTTTATAACAATTCTTGCAAAATTGAACAAAACATTCACAAAAATTATTTATTTTTTACGTTTAAAAGCATCAACTTTGAAGAAAAATTAAATTGGGTACTCACTTATATTTTTTTATGTTAATCGTTCTGAAAGAACGTGTAAAGGAGTGATATAATTAGCGTTTTAAATTATCATTTAATTAATTTAAATATACCTGGCTTTGTCAAAAACAATTATATTTTGGAACTTGTTTTATAGTTCAAAACAATTTGAGGCCGGCGCCAAATCCGAGAAATATTAGGTAATATAATGAATGAAATGTTTCTTTATTGAAAATCAATTTTAACCAAGTACATATGTGCCATTATTATCTACAGCCTTTTGTTATTTTATTGGCAGTTTCATGATTCCATCAGTGGAGATCCTCTGTGGTTTGTCTTCAAAAAACTCGAGCAAGTGCTTTTCAGCAGTGGCGGAATAAAATAATAAATGGTAGTCAGATGGCGTATGGCCCGGGCTATATGGCAGATGCATCAAAACTTTCCAACCAAATTCAGTAATTTTTTGGCGGGTCATCAAAGATGTGTATTTTCTGGTATTGTTATGATGGAAGACAACACCCATAATTGTAACAGTAGAAAACCTTAATTGTTGACAGTAGAAAGCAGCTCATAATAAACAATTCCCTTCCAATTCCACCTCCCGGGCAGGGTTGTACAAAAGGGCTTAGAAACAGACCATTACTATAGATACTCTTCTTTTAACAACGGATTAATAATATGAGCTATGAATATTAAAATATTGTTACGATCGTCAACCTTACTTCGAATTAGCCTTACTCTCAATTCGATAAACACAATTCCCAAATCTTCCGAGTTCGATTACTGATTAGTAAGCAAACACACCAGGCTTTATTAAGTATTCAACACCTTAATTGCTCCGCAACAACAGGAAAACAATACAGCCAACAATATTTCTAACTAGAGAAACTCTTCAATAGCTTCAAAAACTCCAACGGTTGATTGTAGAAATTACTAGTTCACAGCGTTCAAAATAATACACAAAATATTTCTACTAAATAATGCTTAAAATTTTATTTAAAAAAACTAATTTAAAAATAATTTCTATTTAAACGATTTTATATGCACGGTAGTCGTCACAACGTTTTGTTTGCAATTAATTTCACTTAAACCCCAATATCACACTTTTTACACTATCCAACACTATTTTAATTTTGAAAGAGGGATTCCTTAAATACGATTCTGCATAATTTTTTGGATAATTCGAGGTCATGTTGATTTGATTCATAAAGTAATTTAATTGTATTTAACGTTGACCCTTTTTCTAAGAAAATATTGTGACCTTGTTTTATTTTTGAAATATCGAATGTATATCGAAAATTAAGGTTTTGTGTTTCATTACGTTTATGTAGAATCGTAACAATATTAACACTGATAATAACTACGGGCAGATCTGAATGACTGCTCATCAATAACAGAAAAAGATACTGGTCCAGTATTGGCAGTTATAAATTTATTCATCGGAGGTTTAATAAAATAACAATAACAATTATATTACTTCGGTCTGAAAGACCTAAGTATTACATTCATGAGCCAAAAGCGAAATTCTTACTCCCACTTTTTGGGCATTTCTCGACGTTTTAGGACCTACTGATTCTAAAAAAGCAAAAAAAAAATGTATGTCTGTCTGCCGGCCAGCCGTTATTACTTACGCTACGCTGGAGGGATTTCAAAAATTTTTTTTTTTTTAAAATTGGTATACTCAAGGGACAGGTCCGAAAGGACGCTATGTTCGATAACTGTACCGGAAGTGTGTCAAAAAACACATTAACTGTGTCAAAAACAGCAAATTTTCATATTTTTGGCTTAAAAAACGTTCATTTTAAGTGATTACGAGTAGGAACATTGAATTTGGAGAAATCTTGATGGTAGCGATTGGTATGTGAGATCAAAAACTAGATTATTGCATTATAAGTTTGTCAAAAAAATGTTGTCAAGTGTGTCAAAAGAAAGATTTTTATTTATTTTTTACCCAATTTTTTGAAAAAAAATAAAATTAATTGTATGTTTGAAATGAAATTTTATTATTATTATAGAGAACTATGGCATTATCTGTTTGTCAAAAAATGTTGTCAAGTGTGTCAAAAGAATGATATTTTTTTATTTTTACCCAATTTTTTGGGAAAAAATAAAGTTAATTATTTGTTTGAAATGAAATTTTATTATTATTATTAAGAATTATGGCATCATAAGTTTGTCAAAATAATAATGTCAAGTGTGTCAAAAAATAATTTCATTTATTTTTTTACCCAATTTTTTGGAAAAAAAATGTAGCTGTTTTTATGACGTAAATGTAATTGAAAATGAAATTGGCCATCGACATTTTTGAATTTGTTATAGTTTTTGAAATATTTTTGGAATTTTGAAAACAGTTTGTATTTTTGATTTTGTAATAATTTTTGCAATATTTTTAGAATTTTGGAAAAAGTTTTGATATTTGATTTTGTAAGAATTTTTGGAATATTTTTAGAATTTTGAAAAATTTTAAATTTTTGATTTTATTATAATTTTTGGAATTTTGAAAAAAGTTTGAATTTTTGATTTTGTAATAATTTTTGCAATATTTTTAGAACTTTGGAAAAAGTTTGAATTTTAAAGAATTTTTGGAATATTATTGGAATTTAGAAAATGTTTATATATTTGATTTTATTCTAATTTTTGGAATTTCGAAAAAAGTTTGAGTTTATTTAATTTTTTACAATTTTTTGGGAATTTTGAAAGAAATATTTTCTTTATAAGGAATATTTTCTCGAAACGCCAAATGAAGAGCTTTTTGAGTATTTTGCTGAGTGTATCATCTTTTCACTAAATAATGTTAATTTATGATCTGTTATGATTTTTCGACAACGTATTGATGTTTCGTGTTAGTTTTGTAATAAATTTCTAAACAGAGATAAAAAAATACTTGTACTTTAACAAAGAGTTATGTTTGATATACATCGCTGCCCGAAACTAAAAACCATGTCCTCATAAAAGTTGTTTGCCGAAAACTATATCAAAATCCTTAACCCAGACCGAAGTCCTGATATCTCAGAGCTGTGAGATTTCGGCCCCTCCATATTTTTATTGTTATAATAACAATTATAACTTATTATTATTATTTGTATTCGTAGTAAAATAGTATAATAGTAAAATACTAAAATAGCATAATTTTTCGTAAAAACATTAGTCGAAAAATGCTTTGATCAGGCCCAATACCAACAAGGCATCTGGGCCTGATCATATTCCTCTAATTATACTTAAAATTCGTTTGCACCAATCCTCACTAAAATATTTTATATGCCATATAAGAAAGGGATTTTTCCTGAAATATGGAAAATTGCTAGTGTACAGCCAGTTCCAAAAAGAGTAGTAAAACTGACCCATCATATTACAGACTCATATCAATTGTCAGTATTTGCAAAATTTTTGAAAAATATTTAAATTTTAATTTAATGACCTTGTTAGAGTCTTCCAAACTACTTAATGAAAGACAATACGAGATTTGCTTTCGTTTGTTACTCATGTCTGGTTACTCATGTTCCCTGATAACTTTACTCCTCAAAAGTTCATTCGGTTTTCATAAATTTCTCAAAGAAATTTAATTCTCAATCGATCCTAATATATTATCCTAATATATAATAATATATGATCCGTGATCCGCAGCAACTGGGATTTGATGTTAAGTACAGACAAGACCAATTTTAGAAAACATAGTGCATCCTTTAAGATGCATGAAAAAATTATGTATATGTGGTAAGAGCTTTCGATCTTGAATGGTAACATCGTTAAAGTCGATAGTCTCCGTACCGTCTCCACTATTTTTGTTCTTTCTTCGGAACAAAGCGCAGTGGAAATGAAACACAAGATATGGAAGATCTAATCAATCTTAACTGAGCCATGTGTGAAAACTCATTTTTATTTTTATTAACTTGGTAGTTTCTAGTCGCCGTGGTCGCGAAAAAGATCCAGGTGTGCTTGGCTGGGGTGTCGAACTTTGGCTCCTGTGTAAGATTAAGGAAATTTCAAAGAATTTTTCCGTAGATTGTCTGAGTTAAATGTAAGCGTATTATTTAAACGAAATAGTATTGACTACTAAGTTTGTGCTTGAGGTCGATTATTTAACGAAATTTAGTCAGGAAGTGAGTACCTTTAATAGGTTTACTAACTGACGCTACGATAAATAAGTGTCGTAATTCTCTGTGGAGCTCCAAAATCTTTGTTTGAGATTACTGAAATGTCAGCGCTCGTGCCGATGATGACTCTATTAAAACGTTACCCGCAATCATGCTGGACTTATAAGTTTACCAAGTTTTGTGTTTCAGTAGAATTGGATGCTTTGTAGCAACACTTTTCTGTAGCGAGATCTCATTTGATTTATAGAAGTGGTGAATTGTTCAACCACCTTCTCAAGTGAATTTTGTGGTTGATTTAAGGCGTCAATGATGGAAGGATTAAAATTACCACAAGGAAAATTAGTTGGATCGCACTCCGCTTTCCAGATTCTGTACGCGATAGGCATCAGTGTTTGAATGTTGTCACTTTCAATTGAGACTAAACATTACTTGGCACAAATCAGTAAACGGGCAATCCATAGTTTTTAAAGAGCTCTTTTTGGTTCCCTTCTCCACAGTTTGAAGCAGTTTCTTGATTCACTTCTGTTCTAATTGGGTTAAATGACTGATAATTTCAGTCTGTAGCTTTCTATACCAATCAGTTGTTGACGAATTTAGTAAAACGCTACGCTCGCATCAGTAATATGAATAGTTGCGAAGGTGTATTCTATCTGTAAAAGCCATAAACTCGGATCGAAGTCTATAAAATCGGCAGTGGTATTTGAGCACTTGACATTGTAGGTATATACCATAATAATAAGATTTTGGTATGGATGGTTGCATAATGGATAATTTTCCAAAAACTACACCGGACCGTGTTTTTTTGGTTTGTAATTAGAATCTGAGTCGCGATCACTCATTTAGTTCGTTTAATAAAGAACGAAAGAAAAAGTTAAAAAAAGTAAATAAAGTTAATTTATTTGTATTTATTTTAATAAATGATTCTTTTTTTTTATCGTACTCCTACAGTTAATTACAAAAAATATGTATATTGTTAACACAATTTCTATTATTCTTTAATGTCGGCAATAAAGTCACCAATCACTCAAATTGTTCTCAAAATAAATAAAAACAATATTTATTTAAAATATCATCAATCCGCTTTCTGTTATTTGTTTCTTTCACCAAACAATAATAGTATGCTATTGTGTTAGTGTTTAATGATATATATTAAATTTTCGATCAAACGAAAGCAATACAATAAAATTCATTAAACACGAACCCAACGTTTTATTTTTGTGTCATTAATTTCAAACAATTAAATTTTATTCAATTTCTATACCTATTTGATTAACATAACATTACAGAGTTTAATCAAATAAATTGTTTTATTGTTAAAATGCAATATTTAAAATGCAATATTTAAAATATACTTTTTACTGTTTATTTTTTTTTCTAAGAATAATTTAAATTCTGCAACATAATTCATTTATATATGAGTTGTTATATAGATTTTCAAATAAAAACTTCGAAATATTTAGAGTTTTTCTTATTTCAACAGCGTTTATGTATTTTTTCTTTTCTTTTTGTGCCGCATCGTAAATAATGTTTTACAAGTTCCGTTGTTTTCAAACATCAGTTAAGAATTCTTTTAAAATAGTAAAATGTAAAGTTAATTTATTTAAATGGCGTCGTCAAGCAGTTTCAAGTTTAAAAATAGTGCAAATTCATTTTGTTTTACTTGTGGAATTTGCATAATGCATCCTGCTAAAATCACTCCATTTATGAGCATTGCATATCTTCATTACTTCGGCATAGAATTGAATGAAGATAAACCGTGGATTTCGAAAAATAGTTAAGTAAACTGCAACTAAATACATTCAAGCTGGTACAACAGAGAAAATGTTCATTTAACATTTTAACGTTGTGTTCCGACCAGGTTTTGACAATAACTCGCAATTTTAGCTCGAAAATCTATATAACAATATATTTGATATATGTATAACTCATACATATATCAAATATATTGAAGAATTTGAATTTTTTTTAGCAAAAAATTTTTTTTTAAATTTTGCGTTTTGAGTTTTTTTGGGAAAACCTGAATAACTTGGGGCAACCTGCACCAATATTCGTGTTTTTTAATTTAAAAGGAAGGAAATTGAATTAACTATAAGCTCCAAGAAATTAAAAAAATTTACAATCATTGTTTGTTAAAAATTTATGACGAATATAATATAAATTAATATAAGGATGAAATTTAAAAAAACAAAAATTTTTGATTTTTTAACTTTTTTCGAGTGTAACGGTGGATTTTGGTGGAATAACTCAAAATGTATCTTTGCTTTGCACTTGTTTCATTAATACATTGAATTTGTTTGTTTTGTAAAATATGCAATCTAAAAACCGAAATAACCTTTTTGTTCATTGAAAAAATTGGTTTTTCGAGAATATCACAAAAACAAGAGCGAACCCAAAAAAAAATTGATGGCAAATTTCAACACAACTCAAATCTCAAGTAAAATAAAAGTGTGTAAAAATGAATATCATATTCGTTCAGCAGGTCAAAATCTATAAGAATAGTTTGGTTTTATTTAGGGAAATTTTCTTGTAAACTTGTGTAGCACATCACTATTGACTCTTTGGTTTATTTGAAAGTGGGTTACCTAAAATATTTTAATTTCATTTAGTTTTGTTTATTTTTCGTTTTTACTTTATTGGCGTTTGTTTTACTTCGGTTTCAATAATTGTAATTAGCACGTTTAATAAAATGACATATAAACGTGCTGTCAGATTTTATTTTAGTATACTATTTATTTTTTAATTTAAAGTTGAATCTTTCAGCCCTTCCATATTTTTTGATGGACCTATTGATTTTTATAGGTTCAATGTACAATCAAAAAGTAAAACGAAAAATTCTAAAGTAACATTTTGTTATAGACAATTCTGTCGGTAAATAAGGATCCTTTGAATTCGCAATCATTTTCATCTACAAAATTTGTTTGCCAATGCCAGGTTAGTTGGCTAAGAATACTAGAAAACTAATAGTAGTTTAATCAATGAGTGAATAATCAAGTAGTTTATTCTCAAGCAAAAGTTTAAAATTCGAGCTAGGCACGAGCGAGAATTTTAATTTGCGAGAGAATAAAATTCATTATTCACGAATCGATTACAATACTTTATTCTCTGACAAAGAATTGTGTATTATAAAAAATAAAACCATTTTCTTCAATTAAAACAATAAATGTTTATTGTTTTAATTGATAAATCAAATTTCATAATAAAAAACCCTGATGATAAAAAACGCCCTTCTCATACAATCAACCAAGTTCAACTAAACGAAATAAGAGAATTTAAATTAAAATTTGATTTTTGAACAAAACTTATCAAAGCAATTGTGAAAGGGACCGTGCATTGCTATTTGATTCGACCGTCGCGCTTTAAGTGTTAGGGTCTGTAAGTATTGGTTCTTTTTTTCAACGAATTACACGTTAAACAAATTTTATGATCTAGTATTCCGTTCAAATTATTCGATTATTTTGTTGTTTGTGTAAATATTAAAATGAAAATAAAGTAAATTAGGCACTAATTATGCGACATTTTATACAATATACATAAATATTTATTAACGTTTACGCAACAGGAACGGAGATTTTTAGTAATATTAAAGAAAAAGTACGATTTGATTTAATATATGTAAAACGACAAACGTCAAACTAATTTCAAATAGGACCAAAAGTTTGTATACTCAACACTTGGCGCGTAACAATCAGATACGCACGATCCCTAATGAAATCAAAACAATTTGACCAATTGGAATCATACCAATTGAATAATGATAATTTTTTTAATAGAAAATTTTCATTAGACAATAGGTTAAGTTCATTAGGCTATAGGTTAGAAAACAATACAATAATACATACTATTATTATCGAAAAAACATACAAATAAAGCTGATATAATTAAATGGAAGAGAATAAAGAAATTTTTTTAAAACTTGAATTTTTTTACTATAGTTCGTTCATGCCTTGAATTTTTTTTACTATAGTTCGTACATCGTTAATTTTGTTGTAAAAACTTGCGTGTTATGCGTTTTTATTGCATATCGTACTACATACTAAGTAATTACTTAACCTCGGTACTCTGTTTTAATTTTTTATTTTTTTTGGGTGGTATTATTCGATTAGTAGACAAACATTTTTGCATTTCTCGACGTCTTGAGTCATAACTAATTTAAATAAGACAAAAATGTCTGTTTGTCTGTCGACCGACTGGACAGTAAATAGGCAAAAACAAAAACATGTTTGAAAACAAAAGTATGTAGTCTTGATGTGAAGAGTCGAAACGACGATTTACTAGATAGTTGAACGGGAAGTATGTCAGAAATATCGTTAATTGTGTTAATTATTTGCATATTTTTTTGTTTATAAATCATTTAGTTTGAGGTTGACAATGAGTTGCATTTTTGGATGTGGGATTATAATGTTTTCAATCTGTATGCAAGATCAGAAGCTCGATTATTAAATTGATGGGTCAATATGTCAAGAGTAATTTTCATATATTTTGTTACCGAATTTTTTAACAAACACTTTGTCTAGAAACTAATAAAAACAGCTAGAAAATTATCAGGTAGTGTCAGGTTAAATGTAATTTTTTTCACAAAAGTTGTAATTAGTGAAAGAAAGCATTTAGTTCTGAAAATTTTGTTTTTGATCAATAAGAACCGTTGAAAGTATTAGGCATTGACTGTTTACTTGATGTTACTTGATACCTCGGAGCGAAGTATTGAGTTGGCACCATTTAAAAAAATTTGTTGAAACTGAATTATTGAATTGAATTATTTTGTTTCATATATTTTTTATAACCAAAATTTAAAGGCTGATGTTCTTTTGTTGTCTAATGTCTGTGTCTCTTACTCAAAATAGTAAAAGAAGTTAGCATAGCCCTTTTCCTCTAGATATCCATTGAAACTTACAATTCACAAGCATTATTCTCGTTTCCTATATCCACACTTTGTGACAGCTTTTTCTACAAGAATTGAGCTAATTACAAATAATCAAAATTTGCACTATCGTTATTGGTAAACATAACGAGACATTTTTGTAGACAACAAAAAGAGATTTCTCAGCTCGGTTGGACTCAATTTCGAATGAGCATGTCCTACTCTCGCGATTATTATATTACTAATATTTTTGTTTTCGATGGTTTGTCTAATAAAAGCATTATATTAAAGTAAATAATTATTATTAAAGTAATCAAAAATAGGAAGCATTTTCATTAGTGGGCAAATTTTTCAACAACTATAGCGGATACATTTAACACCTCTGATCTCGACCACCGTTTCAAGTTTCATCAAGCCTAATTTTATCCAAATTTTGAAATTATAGTGTAATACCTACTGTTGTATAATTTATATTATAAACATTTCGCAAAATGAAATTTTTATTACATATTTAATTTATTACATTACATTATTTTTGTGTCTTATTAGAAATTCAATTATTTACGATTTACTATATGAGACTTTAAATTCCAAATATCCCTGATTTAAATATAAATTAAAATTCATATCGTTTGTTAAAAGTTACATTAAAGTTATATTGATTGATTTAAAAATATTTTGTGCTTAATTGAAACCGATCCAATTGTATTTAATATTATGAAATTCTGCGAGACATATTTATAAAAATATATTTCAATGTTGTAGTTTCTGTGGAAATTATATAATTTAATTGTGTGGCATCAACCGCCAGTAAAATAATTAATTCATTTACATTTATTCGTAAATGATTTCATTTTGTCTCGTCTCGTTAAAGATCTTTATTTTATGAGCAACACTTCAATGTAAATTCCAACAAACCTTTTCATGAAATATAAAAATACTATTTTTAAATCCAGAAAGTAACTATCAAGTCTTTGTCCTAACACACAATTACGAAACATTTCTCACCATACGATTTATATGAAATAAATGTTAAAGGTATGTAGAGGTTCAATTATTCCCAGTAGTATACAACATATAAACAAAACAACACTTTTTTAATCCAATCAACTATATTTTATAATAAAACTTTAAGAAGGAGATTTGATAACTAAAAAAACTGTTAACATAAAATAAAAACAAAACAAAAACGTAAACAATTATTTAAACCAAAGCTCAATTCTTTAGTGACTATTTAAGCATAAGCAACTAAATTGTTAATAAAAATTCAAGCTCAAAGTTATAAAAAATATTAAAGTTGTTTTTATCTTGATAGTGAAAATATTTTGTTTTTGTGCGAAATTAGTGAACTAATTATTTTATTAAATTAAAAAAAAATGATAAAGTTCTGTTTATATTTATTTTTAATAAATTCAATATCTTGTCAATTATTGACATCAGTTTATGATTTTATACAAAAAGGTGGTCGACGTTTAGGTGAAGAAACTCAAAATGTAAAAAATCCAGAATCTGAATATGATTTCATAATAGTTGGTGCTGGAACAGCAGGTTGTGTATTGGCAAATCGATTAACAGAAAATCCTAACTGGAAAGTTTTACTTATCGAAGCAGGTCGTCAAGAAAATTTATTGATGGATATTCCAGGATTTGTTCATTATCTCCAAGGAATGAGTGCTGTTAATTGGGGGTATAAAACAGAAACAAGTAATTCATCATGTCTAGGAATGGTAGACAATCAATGTAAATGGCCGAGAGGAAAAGTGATGGGTGGCTCAAGTGTGTTGAATTATATGATTTATACAAGGGGAAGTAAATACGATTATAATAAATGGGAATCACTTGGAAATCCAGGTTGGGGATATAAAGATGTTGTGAAATATTTTAAAAAATTAGAACACAGTGAAATTTATGATGCTGATCCGGGTTATCCCGGAAAAGATGGTCCTGTTACAATATCGTATATAAATTACAAAACTGATATTGCTCGTGCCTTTGTTGAAGCCGGAATAGAATCTGGATTTCCAAAAGTTGATTATAACGGAAAACGTATGATCGGATTCTCACCACTTCAAACAACAATAAAAGATGGTTATCGGGATAGTTCAAATGTTGCCTATTTATATCCAATTCATAACCGTCGAAATCTTCATGTTAAAAAAGAAAGTATTGTAACAAATATTTTAATTAATAAAAAAACGAAAACTGCCACAGGAGTACGATTCTACGATACAATAGATAAAAAATATTATTCGATTAATGCAAAACGAGAGGTTATTGTATCGGGTGGTACTATAAATTCTCCACAAATTTTAATGTTATCGGGAATTGGTCCGGCGGATCATTTGAAAAAAATGGGAATAAAACCAATTATTGATTTACCGGTAGGCTATAACTTAATCGATCACGCCGCTCCTGGAGCTTTAACATTTTTAACAAATGCAACTTCATTAAAATTTTTAGAAACAGCAACAGTTGGAAATATAGCAAAATACACAAAAGGGGGTCGTGGGCCGATATCAATCCCTGGAGCATGTGAATCAGTAGCATTTGTTGGATTGGATGATCCGAATAATTTGGATGCACATCCTGATTTAGAATTATTACAGATAGGTGGAAGTATAGCTGGAATTGATATATTAGCATCAAATTTTAACATAAAACCAGAACTGTATACAAAAATGTTTAGTTTTTTAGAAGGTGAATCGGTAAATTCATTTATGGTATTTCCAATGGTTTTACGACCAAGATCACGTGGGCGAATTTTATTGAAATCAAAAAATCCATTTGAATATCCTATTATAAGACCGAATTATTATAGTGATCCATATGACTTAAAAATTTCAGTTCGTGGGATAAAAAAAATGTTATCGCTTTTAAAAACAAATGCAATGAAAAAAATTAATGCAAGGTTGTATGAAGTTCCATTACCATATTGTGAACACTTAAAATTTCAGAGTGATAAGTATTGGGAATGTTTTACAAGATATTTTACGTTTACAATCTACCATCATGTAGGAACGTGTAAAATGGGACCATCAAATGATCCAGATTCTGTTGTTAGCCCGAGACTACAAGTGTATGGTATAAATAGATTACGTGTGGTTGATGCAAGTATTATGCCGGATATTATTGCTGGACATACAAATGCTCCAACATTTATGATTGCTGAGAAAGCAGCTGATATGATAAAAGAGGATTGGGTCGAATAATAAAAATGTTAATGTTAACGCAAGTGATGTAAATTTTTCTAGTCGAATGCATAATTTGTAAGATTTTAATTTATCGAATTATCTTAGGAAATAAAAGTTTAAGTTTTAGTTAGTAAATAGAAATTCTCTTGTCTTTTCTATTAAAATGTGATTAATATTATTATTGACTTTACCTTTACAAGAGAGGCGGGATGGGTATGGGTATGGGGTTCTTTTGATAAATAATTTTTTTTTGTTGTCTTTTTTATGTGACTGGAGGATAACACCTGAATAGCTGTAAGTTATCATTTCACGTATCTGAAAATTGTGTTCAAACACTCGACACATTTCGATAATATTAGCAGCAAAAATTCAAATTTGTGAATGAGTAGTAATTTTGTCACATGTTACTGTAAATATTTATCTCAGCTCCAGCTCTACTAAAAAGTTCAAATAACTCAACGAAATTAGGTATCTAGTTCATATTTACACAAAAATATTATAATTAACACAACGTCAACTTTATAGATTATTTATGTGTCATTCTATGTAAATTTCTGTTCTAGTCTACTTCTGTTCTAATTTTATAATATTAAATTTAATTTTTTTGACCCATAAAATTAATTACTGTATACTGTAGTACTCGGGTGTCAAAACAAATAAAACGTTCCCGAGATTATCAATGAAAAAACCAAATCAAAAAATTAATTAATATCACGATTAACTGCAAATTTTTTCAATTAAATCTATGAAGACCTGAGAGTGTGGTGGCCTGTGACCTCTAGTTTTAAAAATTTATTTATTTGCAAAAAGTGCTTTAACCAATATTGAAATTGGTGGTGGCTAGGAACAGCGAAAGTGTTAGATGAAATTTGTAAATGAAATTCAATTTCTAGACGACAATATTTAGATAATTTAGTTAAGACATACAGTGAAAGTTAAAAAAAGTAAACAAAAATTGCGCGAGTTATACTGCGTGCCGAAATAAGAAACACGTTTCGAGCAATAACGCGTTAAAAAATTTTATATATGGTTTCGATAAGAAAAAATAAAAAATTGATTAAGTAAAATAATTACTATTAGTAATTAGGCCAGATATGTTAACGTTTTTCTTAATATAAAAACGAAGCCTGAATTAAAGTTCGAAGCCTACATAAAGAAGTCGCACGGAACACTCAGACACGTCCATTTTAAAAGATCAAAATTTTAATGAAAAACTAATTTTTTTGACTTCAAATTTATTTCCCTAATTTATAATTGAATTATTTTTTAAACGATTTTTTTCGATTTTTTTAAAAATTCAGCAGTGGTGAACTTTTGCAAAATTGCATAGATGATGGAAAATCGAATCAAGACGCCGATTCCGATTTTTTGAAACTTCGGTTATTGATAGTATAATATAGTAAAACGAAAACGTTTATTTTTATTTTCTAATTCTTAAAAATTTAAAAATCCATCTTTTTCCAAAATTCTAAAAATATTGCAAAAATTATAACAATACCAAAAATTGAAACTTTTTCCAAAATTATAAAAATTATTATAAAAATTTTGGAAAATCAAAAATTAAAAATTTTTCGAAATTTTAAAAATATCCAAAAATTCGTACAAAATCAAAAATTGAAACTTTTTCAAAATTCCAAAAATATTTCAAAAACTATAACAAATTCAAAAATTTCCATGTTTAATTATATTTACGTAAACAAACAGCTAAATTATTTTTTCCAAAAAATTATCTAAAAAAATAAATGAAATCATTTTTTTCACACACCTGACAATATTTTTTTGACAAACTTATGCAATAAAATTCTCAATAATAATAATTTCATGTTCATTGTACATTTCATTTCATACAAATAACTAATTTATGTTTTTTCTAAAAAAATAAATGAAAATCATTCTTTTGACACACTTGACATTATTTTTTTGACTAACTTATAATTCTCAATAATAATAATGAATTTTCATGTCGTACAAATAATTGATTTTATTTTTTTCCAAAAATTGGATAAAAAAATAAATAAAAATCTTCTTTTGACACACTTCACAACATTTTTTTGACAAACTTATAATGCCATGATTCTCAATAATAATAATAAAATTTCATTTCAAACAAATAATTAATTTTATTTTTTTCCAAAAAATTCGGTAAAAAATAAATAAAAATCTTTCTTTTGACACACTTGACAACATTTTTTTGCCAAACTTATAACGCAATAATGTAGTTTTTATCTCACATACCAATCCCGACCATCCAGATTCCTCCACATTCTTTGTTCCTACTCATTATCACTTAAAATGAACGTTTTTTAAGCAAAAAATATGCATATTTTCTTGTTTTGACACACTTGACGATTTTTTGACACACTTCCGGTACAGTTATCGAACACATCGTCCTTTCGGCTCTTACCATTGAGTGTACCTATTTTTAGAATTCAAAAATTTTCAAATCCCTTGAACCGTTTTCTAGATTTCGTCGGTTGTGACGGCCGGCCGGCAGACAGACATACATTTTTTTTTTTGCTTTTTTAGAATTAGTAGGTCCAGAGGCCCTCGGATAGTAAACGTTTCCCTCGGTAATTAACATCCTTATAATTCCCTTGATACATAAATAACTATTAGGGTTCCGTTTTTTATAACGTGAGAGCAAAGCGTTTCTCCAATTATTTCGATTATCTCGAAAACTATAAATCCTATGGACCTGAAATTTGAGATGCGTGTAAAACTAACCTATTCACATAAGATGAGGGGTTGAAAAATAGATAAAATGGTTTTCGTTTGTTTTACAGAACTACGATGTGAGGTCTTTGAGAAAATACATATTTTGGGGGCGTCACTTCAGTATTTCTAAAAAACGTATTTTGGATTTTTACACCCCACCATTTTTTGTGTAATTTTAAATAATGGCGTTTTCTGTATGTTTTCTTTCCTTGATTAGCTCCGAACCTAATTAATCGAAAATCTTAAAAAGCATTTTGAATGATAGAAAAATTATTAAGAAGTTTTTAATAGAAAATATAGTAAAGTGTCAAATACTAATAATTATGGATAGCGTGTCTGCCAAAGGATTTGAACTCATTCTGGCACTGATGAGGTTATGAGTTCGAATCCCAACCGAAACACGTAAAAGAGAAAAACAGAGTATTTTTCTGATTTATTTTCAACAATACTTTTGAATTGAAAATATTCAAATTATTTCCTTAGTTATTTTAGTTTAATTGCTTTAAAAAGTTGGTCCCCCCTATGTTTCTTCGGTGATTGACAGAAAAATTTGAAAAAATTGATAGAGATAGGACATTTGAAAAACCCTTAAATATAGCGAAGTCTCAAATGATTTTATTTCTGTGTGGTTCGGGGATGGGAGTGGGGAAGGGCGAAAAAAAGGATTTTTGACCCGCACGAGTGGGTGTCATTTAAAAGAGCACCAAAATTAAGAAACATTACAATTTTTTTTTTAAATTTTGCGATGCACAGTTTTGTCAAAAAAGTCGTCCTATTTTTAATGTTTACACCTCCCACTCCCTAGATTTCGTCATTGATTAACAGAATTTTTTTTCCAATATAAACCATTTGGTGTAATTGAGTCGTTCCTTAGCTACCATAAACCGCTATGGATAACATTTACCCTAAAGTAATATTTTTTATATCATTTCGATCAATTTAGAGATTGACATTTACTATTGATATTTACGATGAACCATTTATTTTTTATGTGTTTTATTTTATTTAAACAATATAAACACTTTACAACACAACTTTCTGTCAATTATTTTGATATTGTGTTCTTTACATTCACAGAACCCTTGGAGAGCGATTTTTTGTTTATAGAAGACATCATTGGCTTGATAAAAAAATTACACTAAAATTTTTTTTTGCTTATGGGCCATTCTTTTACAAACCGAGCGGATTTCGATGAAAATTAATCGACACTTCTTCGATTTGGCTGAAACTTTTTTTTACGGATTCTATATCAAAAAAAAAAGAAACGTGTCAAAGAAATTTTTTTTTTTGCATATTTTTGATAATGCAAGTGATCAAACATTTCAGAATGGCGAGTTTTTTGGCTTGGTGACTCATTTTCAAAATTTCATTGTTCAGAATCTAAGAGCTACAAAATTTTCACCGATAACACTTTTGTAGCTGAAGAACTAAACTTTAAGAAAAAAAAAATTTTTATAAAAAATATTAACAAATTTATATTGTTATAAACAATTTAATTGTTTAAATCGATTTTTTACAAACGCCTCCAAAACGAATCAAGTTCTTAGTATTCCCATTGTATTCTCCGTCAAATTTTACGACAAAAACAAATTTTTAAAATATGGTACCTTTTCAATTATTATTATTTTTTTTTTTTATTAATTAGTTAGACATGTTTAGCATACTAAATATGAAATATTCATTATTCAGACTCTTTGAATATCCGAAGATACCATGTCAACTATAAAAGAAGGAGATGAGGAAAATGTCAACTATAAAAGAAGGAGATGAGGAAAATGGCAGGAAAGAGGATATAGGGACAACTATGCTATTTTAAATGATGATGTACATTTTCTTTAAATGCCTGAGGGGAAAATTCATCGGGAAATACAGAAGAGGGCATTGAGTTCCACAATTTGGCCACTCTATTAAAATAGTCGTTCTGAAAGGACACAGTTCTACAACGAGGTATTTGTACAACAAATGGATGAGATAACTCGGCAGCTCTTGTTTGTCGATTATACTGCGCACATGATGGAAGGATATTTTGAATTTCCTTAGAGGAGAATTTGCTAAAGTTATATTTATAGTAGATTGACAATTCAGCCACATTTCTTCGGTGCTGGAGCGAATCAAGCTGGGTCGTTAGTTTGGTTTTACCAATCAACCGTATTGCTTTTCTTTTTTCGTACAGAGTCTAGACATTTTATTGTTGACTGACAGGCACCTCCCCAAACATGACAGCAGTATTCCATACATGGACGAATAAAGGACTTGAAGATTAGCAAAATTTGCTCGGGATTGAAATACTTTTTACATCGACTCAAGAATCCTAATTTTTGCATTGTAGATTTAGCGAGGTTGCACACATGTTTATTCCATTTCAGGTTATTTTGAATATCCACTCCAAGAAGTCTAACTGATTCAACCTCACGCAGTTCCTCGTGGTTTATCTTAATAGGGAAATTTTTATGTCGCTCTATTCGTAAAAGACGGCAAAGTTTGGTTTTGGTTGGATTAAATGAAACAAGATTCTTAAAATATTAATTTATGTAGCGCGTAACGACCAAAAAACGTGTTTTTGCTAATAAATCAAAATCTGTAACTTGTATCAAAAAAAGGTTAAAAGTAAAAGTTGTAGATAATTAAAAGATCTACAAATTTTTCCTAAACAAGTTTTTGACATAACCGCAAAATTTCAAATTAAATTGCAAAAAATGTTACAAATCATCTTTGTAACAATTATTTATTGAAAATTTGCATTAAAAAAATGTATGGATAATTCGTTTTCAAACCAAATCTCCTGACATGTTAGAAAACAAATCTTGATTGAAAAAAACATTATTACCAAGCGTTGGGAGAAAAATCCATCCAGTGCGCCACGTCATTTCAACCTGTCTGTTGTATTAGCCACCTCCATGACAAACATTGACAAATAATAATAGATGATAAAAAACATATCTTAGTAAATCTAAAAACTCACGTAATAAAAAATAAAGTTAATTAAGAAGTATTTAATATTTAATTTGTTAAAATGCAATATTTAAAAAAGAATAATAATTTAAGATCCGTCATCATCAGACGGTAGTCGAAATCGATTTTCACTAAAAATAAAAATCAAATACAATTGTTACTATAAGGAAGTAATATTATTATTAATAAAATAAAAAAAGTTAAAAATAAACATATTAAAAGTATATTTTTAAATATTGCATTTTAATTCAAAAGATGATTTGTAACATTTTTTGCAATTTAATTTAAAATTTTGAGGTTATGTTAAAAACTTGTTTGGGCAAAAGCTTTACGTGAAATTTTTCAGTTTTAATTTTTAAAAAAATTTAATTTTCAAAGATGCCAAAATCTAAAAATACCATTTTCTTTTCTTTTAGTCATAGAATCAAAACATACTTAAATTACAGACAGACGCTTTGTTTGGTTGACGAGAAAGCCCCATTTGAGTTTTCACTAACAAAAAATATGAAAAATCTCGATTTTCCCAATGTTTTTAATATAAACTTGAGTTGTTCTCTGATATTTTATTATTTTGATTATTTTATGTCTTCATTACAGTACTACAGTAGTGCTCTTGCTTAAAATGATCATGATGTGATGCGAAAACCACATATATTATTTCAAAATTTTTTATAAATCTTGTAATTTTTGTAATTGCTTGAAATATTAATTATGAATTTTTTATTGTTATTTGAAAGAAAATTCCACCATCTTTTTGCCAAATTTCAGGAAAATCTACAACTGGCATATTTTTTGTTAGTAAATATTCAAATGGCTTTGTCTCGTCAACGAAATAAAACGCCTGTCTGTAATTTTAGTATGTTTTGGATAAATAATAAATCTTTAAAATATAAAAAAATAAAAGAAAAAGGTACTTTTTGAAATCCCAATGTTTGAATAATTAAAATTAATTATTAATTTCATCTAAAAATACAATTGTTTTTTGTCAGTGTAATATTTTTATAAAACCACACTAAGCATCTTTCAAACCAAAAACATAACTCAAATCGAATAACAACCCGTTCGAAGACAATTTTTTAATCTTTCATTGTTACTAAATTTCTTAAGAAATTTCGAGCCACCCTGTTGCAAAACTTGTAGCGGGAAAATGAAAAAATACTTAATTTATTTATTATACTAACGATAACCGAAGTTTCAAAAAATCGGAAAAGGTCGGGTTCAAATTTTCTATTTTATCGGCGACTTGATTCGATTTTCCGATCAGATATAGTTTTGTTTATTTATAAAATTTGTACCTAATTTTTGTTTTAGTTAAACTAATCTGATACATCCGATCCTCTTTGTAAACAAATTGTCTGGCGATGATATCTACCTATTTTAAGCGGATATCTGTTGCTCGTGAATTTAGAACTGGGTGCTGTTTTTTTTAAATCTCTGTTTTTTTTATTGATGAAAAATCGAATCAAGACGTAGATAAAATATAAAAGTCGGGTAAGTTTGAATAAAATTTGCTCGCCAAGGGTTCTCTGAATGTAAAAGAACGCAATATCAAAAAATATGGAGGGGCCGAAATCTCACAGCTCTGAGATATCAATACTTCAGTCTGGGTTAAGGATTTTGATATAGTTTTCGGCGAAAAACTTTTTTGAGGACATGGTTTTTAGTTTTGGTCAGCGATGTATATCAAACATAACTCTTTATTAAAGTACAAGTATTTTTTATCTCTGTTTAAAAATTTATTACAAAACTAACACGAAACATCAATACATTACCCGAAAATTATAACAGATCATAAATTAACATAATTTAGTGAAAAGATGATACAGTCAGCAAACTACTCAAAAACCTCTCCATTTAGCGTTTCGAGAAAATATTACAAAATCACAAATTCATATTTCTTTCAAAATTCCAAAAAAATTGTAAAAATTAAATAAACTCAAACTTTTTTCAAAATTCCAAAAATATTCCAAAAATTAGAATAAAATCAAATATTTAAACTTTTTCTAAATTCCAATAATATTCCAAAAATTCTTAAAAATTCAATCTTTTTCCAATATTCTAAAAATATTGCAAAATTTATTACAAAATCAAAAATTCAAACTTTTTTCAAAATTCCAAAAATTATAATAAAATCAAAAATTTAAAATTTTTCAAAATTCTAAAAATATTCCAAAAATTCTTACAAAATCAAAAATTAAAACTTTTTCCATATAAATCTAAAAATATTGCAAAAATTATTACAAAATCAAACATTTTTCAAAATTCCAAAAATATTTCATAAACCATAATAAATTCAAAAATGTCCATGGCCAATTTCATTTTCAATTACATTTACGTCATACAAACAGCTACATTTTTTTTCCAAGAAATTGGCTAAAAAATAAATGAAATCATTTTTTGACACACTTGACATTATTTTTTTTAAAAAAACTTATAATGCCATAATTCTCAATAGTAATAATAAAATTTCATGTCATACAAATTATTAATTTAATTTTTTATAAAAATATTTAAAAACCTGACACACTTTACAACATTTTTTTTGACAAACTTATAATGCCATAATTCTCAATAATAATAATAAAATTTCATATTGTAAGTTTGTTTCGCCGGGAGTATATTTATTAATTTTTTCTTTTGTATTTCCTCAATTAAAACCCCGTTTTCAATATATATTAATACTTGTTATTTAATTGATCAATATTACGTCATAAATTATAAACAATAAATTATAAACAATGAAGAAAAAACTTGCAACTTTAAAAGTGACAAAAAAGATTTTTCGAATAACTATTATAATTTAATTCGATTTTCTTAAAATTTTAAAGTAACGTTAATTTTCGAAAAATTCCACTTGACAACCATTTTTTAAGTTAATTTTAACATAGTTATCTTACTCATAGTTTATATATCAAACTTTGTTTTATATAAATGTCATTTAATTATTTTATTTCAATTTTGATATAACTGTTATTTTTATAATGATCCTGAAGATGGGCCTAGCCTGAAATATATTGATCAATTAAATAACAAGTATTAATATATATTGAAAACGGGGTTTTAATTGAGGAAATACAAAAGAAAAAATTAATAAAATTTCATTTCAAACAAAAAATTAATTTTATTTTATTCGAAAAAATTGGGTAAAAAAATAAATAAAAATCTTTCTTTTAACACACTTGACAACATTTTTTTGACAAACTTATAATGCAATAATCTAGTTTTTGATCTCACATACCAATCCCGACCATCCAGATTTCTCCACATTCTATGTTCCTACGCATTATCACTTAAAATTAACGTTTTTTAAGCAAAAAATATGCATATTTCCTTGTTTTGACACACTTGACGATTATTTTGACACACTTCCGGTACAGTTCGTATCGAACACATCGTCCTTTCGGCTCTTACCATTGAGTGTACCTATTTTTAGAATACAAAATTTTTCAAATCCCTTGAACCGTTTTCTAGATTTCGTCGGTTGTGACGAACGGCCGGCCGGCCGGCAGACAGACATACATTTTTTTTTTGCTTTTTTAGAATCAGTAGGTCCTAAAACGTCGAGAAATGCCAAAAAAAGTGGGGGTAAGAATTTCCCTTTTAGCTCATGAATGTAATACTTAGGTCTTTCAGACCGAAGTAATAATTGACATAAAGTTGTGTTGTAAAGTCTTTATATTGCCAGACCATAGACACATAAAAATAAATATTTCATCGAAAATGTCAATATTAAATGTCAATATCTTCTTAATTAATCGAAATGACGCAAAAAAAAGTTACTTGAGGTTGAATCTTATCCATAGCTGTTTATGGTAACTAAAGAAAGATATAATTACATCAGCTTGTAAATAATACTCCCATCCTCTAAAAACACTGCTATAATTTTCGTTAAAAATTTATCAAACTTCCTGTCTTTCTGTGAATTTTTTCAAATTGTTTGTCAACCAACGTTGAAACGTTGGTCAACTTTTGTTGCTCTTTTTGGACAATAATTCAAAAACGTGCATCACAAAATTCTAAAAAAAAATTGCAATGTTTCTTAAATTAGGTGCTCTTTCAAATGACACCACACTTGACCGAGTTTTAAATGGTGTTTTACCCTTTCTCATGTCCACCCTCTTATAAATATAATTGATGAAAAACGTGATCTACACAGATGAAAAAGTCGAAATTTGAACTTGACCATTTTTGATTTTTCTGAAGCTTGGAATATAAATAGTATGGACAAATTAAAAAATATACCTTATTTTACAATTTTTTTCAAAGTGCATAGTTTGAGCATAGGGGCATATTCACAAAAAAGTTTGATGAAATCGGTATAGCCGTTGCCCCCTATGTTCAAAAGTGTGTCAAAAGAACGATTTTCGTATATTTTGTTGGCGATGAGGTCGCCAGAGTCCATTCTTGTAATATTTTTGTTCCCTTCCTGATCCGTCTTATTTAAGCTACACGCGCACACTGTTTATTTGTGCTGGGGTGGCAGGTACACTTCCTCAAACCCACAGGCTGTGACTAGTTCCGGGATTCCAACCTCGCTAAGTGCGCGGCCTGCCTCTACTGATCCATTGGTGCTTCCAATGGGCCCAGTTCTCCATTACATAAGTCATGAATGTATAGTCATTATTGATTGTTTCCAATTAATGCGAAGTCCATGAAAGATATGCTACTTGCTGCAGTGTCAAACTCTAAATTTATTTTAGAACCACCGACATGAATTAATGACACGTGCAACAGGTTACATCCAAATCGGCTTGCTCTCCTTCATCTACAACAGAATTATGGGAGAAATATAAATACCACATGGTTGAAGATATTTTCTGTCGAATATGGAAGGATTATTCAAGTATAAATATGGATTTTACAAAGAAATGATTTTACAAGGAAGCGGTGTACATTTTAAGCGATGATTGAAGATCTGTGCTTATTATTGGCAAACTTAGTTCTTAATCAATTTTGAATGCTATCGTCGAATCGATCTACAGCAGCTGCTTCGTTCAATGTAGAACTGCGTCGTTAATATAAATACAATACGGATGATTATCTATTTCAATTTAAAAGATTGCAACTATCAATTCGATTGGTATTTGCAAACACCATCAACAAAGATCAGGTTCAATCGTTACAAGTGCGCGGTTCATATCTAGAACGGATTGCTTCTTATATGGAAAGTAGACTCTCTATATCTGCACAGACAATAGAACAACAACAAATATTGTTTACCCATGAAACTTCAGGAAATTAAACATATTAGAAACGTGTGCGTTCTCTTTTCTTTGTTTTTTTCATTTAACCGGACTGAGCCGCAGCTACGCGTGGCCGTCTCCAGATAGTTTAAAAAAAATTAAATGAATTGTTACATAAGTTTAATTGGCTAAAATGCATTCATTTACTTGAATGTTAAGATGAATATGCTGGTATGTAGAGCTTCAATTATTCCCAGTATTATACAACATATAAACAAAACAGCACTTTTTTAAACCACTCACACTATATTTTATAATAAAACTTTGGCGATTTGATAACTAAAAAAACTATTAAAATAAAATAAAAACAAAGCAAAACAGTAAACTATTATTTAACCAAAACTCAATTCTTTAGTGACTATTTCAGTATATGTAACTAAATTGCTAATAAAAATTCAAGCTCAAAGTTATAAAAAATAACAAAGTAGTTTTTATCTTCATAGTAAAAATAATTTTTGTTGTTGGAAATTAGTGAATTAATTATTTTATTATATTAAAAAATGAAAATATTTTGTTTATATTTATTTTTAATAAATTCAATATCTTCTCAATTATTGACATCATTTTATGATTTTTTACAAAAAGGTGGTCCACTTTTAAATGAAGAAATTAAAAATGTAAAAAATCTAGAACCTAAATATGATTTCATAATAGTTGGTGCTGGAACAGCAGGTTGTGTATTGGCAAATCGATTAACAGAAAATCCAAGTTGGAAAGTTTTACTTATAGAAGCAGGTGGTACAGAAAATTTATTGATGGATGTTCCAGGACTAGCACATTATCTCCAAAGAATGAGTGCTGTTAATTGGGGATATAAAACAGAAGAAAGTAATTCATCATGTCTAGGAATGGTAGACAATCAATGTAAATGGCCGAGAGGAAAAGTGATGGGTGGCTCAAGTGTGTTGAATTATATGATTTATACAAGGGGCAGTAAATACGATTATAATAAATGGAAATCTCTTGGGAATCCAGGTTGGGGATATAAAGATGTTTTAAAATATTTTAAAAAATTAGAAAACAGTAAAATTTATGATGCTGATCCGGGTTATCCCGGAAAAGATGGTCCTGTAACAATATCATATATAAATGACAAAACTGATATTGCTCGTGCCTTTGTTGAAGCCGGAATAGAATCTGGATTTCCAAAAGTTGATTATAACGGAAAACGTATGATCGGTTTCTCACCACTTCAAACAACAATAAAAGATGGTTATCGGGATAGTTCAAACGTTGCCTATTTATATCCAATTCATAACCGTCGAAATCTTCATGTTAAAAAAGAAAGTATTGTTACAAATATTTTAATTAATAAAAAAACGAAAACTGCCACAGGAGTACGATTCTATGATACAATAGATAAAAAATATTATTCGATTAATGCAGAACGAGAGGTTATTGTATCGGGTGGTGCTATAAATTCTCCACAAATTTTAATGCTATCGGGAATTGGTCCGACGGATCATTTAAAAGAAATGGGAATAAAACCAATTATTGATTTACCGGTTGGTTATAACTTAATCGACCACGTCGCACCTGGGAGTTTGACATTTTTAACAAATGCAACTTCATTAAAATTTTTAGAAACAGCAACAGTTGGAAATTTAGCAAAATACACAAACGGGGGTCGTGGACCAATATCAATCCCTGCAGGATGTGAATCAGTAGCATTTTTCGGATTGGATGATCCGAATAATTTGGATGCATATCCTGATTTAGAATTAGTACAGTTAGGTGGAAGTATAACTGGAATTGATATATTAGCATCAAATTTTAACATAAAACCAGAACTGTATAAAAAAATGTTTAGTTATTTAGAAGGTGAATCGGTTAATTCATTTATGGTGTTACCAGTAGTTTTACGACCAAGATCACGTGGACGAATTTTATTGAAATCAAAAGATCCATTTGAATATCCTATTATAAGACCGAATTATTTTAGTGATCCGTACGATTTAAATATTTTAGTTCGTGGAATAAAGAAAATCTTATCGCTTTTAAAAACAAATGCAATGAAAAAAATTAATGCAAGGTTGTATGAAGTTCCATTACCATATTGTGAACACTTAAAATTTCAGAGTGATAAGTATTGGGAATGTTTTACAAGACATTTTACGTTTACAGGGTACCATCATATAGGAACGTGTAAAATGGGACCATCAAATGATCCAGATTCTGTTGTTAGTTCAAGACTACAAGTGTATGGTATAAATAGATTACGTGTGGTTGATGCAAGTATTATGCCGGAAATGATTGCTGGGCATACCAATGCTCCAACATTTATGATTGCTGAAAAAGCAGCTGATATGATAAAAGAGGATTGGGCCGAGTAATAAAATTTTTATTCCAAAATAAAAATGTTAATGTTAACGCAAGTGATGTTAAGAATTATCTTAAGAAATAAAAGTTTAAGTTTGAGTTAGAAAATAGAAATAGAAGAGACCTATTTAAATATGAATAATATTAATAATATCAAGCGAGAGAGATACGGACAGGGTTCTATAAATAAATAATTTTTTTAGTTGTGTTTTTATGTGGTATTAAGATGGTGTACAAACATTCGACACATTTCCATAATATTAGAAGAAAATATACAACTTTGTGAATGAGTTTCGGTCACATGCTACTGTAAATATTTTTCTCAGTTCCAGCTCTACTAAAAAGTTCAAATAGCTCATCAAAATTAGGTATCTTGTCCATATTTACACAAAAATATTAAATAATTAACACTTCAATTTTAGAAATTATTTATGTGTCATTCTATGTAAATTCCAGTTCTAATAATATTATAAAATTTAATTTTTTTGACCCATAAAATTAATTACTGTATAAGTAAGTACTCGGGTGTCAAAACAAATAAAACGTTCCCGAGATTAATTATTAATGAAAAAACCGAATCAAAAATTAATTATTATCACGATTAACCGCAATTTTTTTCAATCAAAACTATGATGACCTCAGAGTGTGGTGGTTCGTGACCTCTAGATTTGAAAATTTGTTTATTTGCAAAAAGTGCTTTCACAATGATTTAACAAAATCCGAATAGAAAAAGTTTCGGACTTCATTATCTACACTCGTGACTCTACACTCGTGACTTAGGATGTTGACTAAATACAAATATTCTCATCTTATGAATTCACACATAGTAGTGTCTAGAATTTACTATAAAAAATCCCAAAACAAATACATGTAAATATGAAATGATGAAGTTACAATTTAGAAATCATCTGAACATGAAAATTAAAATATGTTTCGTTGTCGCTGCTGTATGTGACTGAGGGTGTAAGACACCTCGTATTTCAACAGTTGTCTCTGACGAGTGTGAGTTCAAGCCCGCCACGACATAATTCACGAGTGTGAGTTTAATCCCGATAAAACACAAAATAATTTTTCTAATTTAGTTTTTCTAAGAAAAAATGATATGACAAATTTCGAATTGCAAAATTCTTATGAATTCCAATTGGTACTTAAGCTTAATCACTCACAAAATCCCCTCGCGAATTATGTTTTATAAAAAAACTACATAGAAAGTTTTGCAAAAATTTAAATTGCCAAGATGTCAAAACCCAAAGTTCTTTTTTTTATTTCCCACAATTTTAAATTATGGGAAGTAACGCAATCTATTGAGAAAAACAAAAGTTTACATACCCCAAATTTTGTTTTTTCTTTTGTTTTGGACCATCCTCTATCTAAATAGCAAAAAAAAATGTTGTCGTACGTCTGTGTTTGGGCGGGTGACATTCCTGCATAGGATCTTGATGAAACTTTGGCAAATGATCCAGACTGGCAAATGATCCGGTTCACTTGAAAATGGAAGATCTGGATTCAAATTTGGACAAAATGACGGGGGGTCTCCCGAACACCTCTAAGTTTAAATCTTCAATAACTTCTAATCGGCTTATGATCTTATGGAAACTTGGTATATAAGGTTTTAGAATTGTTTCTAATATTTCTGCATACCAACTTCCGGTTTGTCACTTCCGGTTAAAAAGTTTTTTTTCTGGTGTTTATCCCTACTGTTGTGTAGCCTACAATTATCGATCGATTTTCATGAAACGTTGGCAAAAGCTTTCAAGTAACACGAGAAAGATTTTATAAGCTTTTGGAGTGCATTGGGTAAAGGGTTGGGGGTCCACCATACAACAGGCGTGTTTTTTACTATGTTTTTTTATGTTTGTTGGGAGCATATAACATTCGTTCGTGAATGAATTTTGATGACACTTTGGAAAAAGATGTAAATATGTATGGCAAGGAGCTGATTAGTTTTGAGCGATAGTGATCAAAGTGGTGTGGGGTCCCCGAGCACCTGTTTTTTTGAAAGCTCAATAATATCTGTACCTGATAATCGAATTTGATGAAACTTGGTACATAAACATTTAGTTCATAACAGTCGTGCATTTTTTTTTCCTTTTTTTCGTACTATAGAATTTATACGTTTGTTGGGATACTACAGCTTTCTATAATATTGATATAATTAGAACTCCGCGAAATCTATAACTCTGGATAGCCATTAATTAAAGATCATTTGAACTTTATGTTCATCTGAACATAAAGTTCAGAACATTTTGTTTCCAGAGCTGTGGTGAAGTTAGCCTATGCATCAGCGTCGACATTTTTTTTTTAGTATTTTTACTCAAAACATACTAAAGATACGGACAGGTGGTTTGTTTTGTTGACAAGAAAACCCCATCTGAATATTTACTAACAAAAAATATGTGAGTTCATGGCTTTTCCCAAAATATGGCATCCAGATGATGAATTATCTCTTAAATTACAATAAAAAAAAATATTGCTAATCAGTAATTACCATATATATTATGAATTAAAATGTAATTTATAAAATTTTTGAAATAAAATATGTCTTTTTCTCATTACGTTGATAACGAAATGTATCGGTGGAGAAAATTTGTTGAGTTTCAACGAGGCTGTTGAACAAGTTAGAATGCCAAATTCGATAAAACCCTTTTTAAATGTCTAATATGATAACGAACGTTTTACCACCTTGTTCAAGGCTATTGGTATAGAATTTGAAATATTACATTCCTTTTTTGGGGACATGAAGCATGAAGGAAAATACCCGATTTATAGGATTTGAACAAATATTTGGTTGGAGGGTGTAGGTTCGTTTTACAATTCGCTCTCTCTCTCTCTCTCTCTCTCTCTCTCTCTCTCTCTCTCTCTCTCTCTATCTCTCTCTCTCTCTCTCTCTCTCTCTCTCTCTCTCTCTCTCTCTCTCTCTCTCTCTCTCTCTCTCTCTCTCTCTCTCTCTCTCTCTCTCTCTCTCTCTCTCTCTCTCACACACACACACACACACACACCCACACACACACACACACACACACACACACACACACACACACACACACACACACACACACACACACACACACATACAAAATCGGTGGGTGGTAGTCAGTGTCCAGCTTTCACTTCCAAAACTTAGCACAGGTCGAGTACAACGTTAGCGAGTATTTTATATGTGGTGTTCAATCGTGAAATAATTCATACGCTTTAGAGGGTCACTCTTCTTATGTAGCCGAACAATGAGAATTGTTTTCTATTCATCAGATATAGTTCTTCGTAGTTCCAGGTTGCAAGAGGTCAGCTCATATATACATACGTGAGACAAGAACTGCGAAGTTAGTTCTGCGAAGATTCTATCGATACCTCGTGATTTGTCATTTTCCAGTTTGTTGATGGTGGCTTTGTTACTACCGAGATCTAGTAGCATTTTAAAATCTTCTGAAAAAGAAAACAAACTATTAATTGTATAAATTTAAAGATCATAAAATCGTTATCTTACCCAAGACTGCACCATGAATGTCTTCTCCATATAGGAGCCTTCTTTTCATGTCAGCTACCTGTAAGAAACAAATCATAATTATTAATGAATATAATAAAATTTCGGTATAAATAAATCCAATATAATTATAAAAAAATCTTAATGTTTTAACTTACCTGATTTGTCGGAATATTTGGGTTTGCTTGACTCCGATTCATTGAAACTAAATAAAACAAAGTCATGTTGCCTTGACTTATTGTATGTAAATCGAAGTAACAACTTGCATTTATCATTTGATAATGTTCTGATGAAAAAATTGCTAGGCAAATTGTTTGATACGGAAGCTGTTACATTGATTTGCAAAAACTAAGAATAAATATGTAATAAAATAAGTAAATATAGAAATTATAACAGGAACCTTGGTAGGTAAAATGATGACAAAACGTAAACAAAATTAAATTTTTTAACGTTTGTCAAAGTGGTGGACCTCGATATATTTCCTCATATATTAGAGAAATATAATTTGTAATAGAGTCTGTCTGTCATCTACCGCCATAAAAGTTACTGAATAATAATACTTTCGAAAATGGCGGCAGTTGAGACAGACTCATATATATGAGGGAGGTTCAAACATCTACACGAATATCAAACTAAATCCACGTCAGTTCGAATTTATTAAATTTACGAATTTATCACTTTATCTGTACTCTTCAATTTTGTTAGTGTCTTTTGTGTTCCCATTTTTTTGCTTTTTCCTTATCGTGCAACTGTTGCATGAAACCTGCTATCGTGTTTTTGAGACAGACATACCCTGTTTTTTTGTACTGTTTAGTGTTGAAATTTAGGCCTGGCCGAATTTCAGTATCTATACATGCAATGGCAAAGGGTAAGTCTTTGTCTCAACAAAATGGCAGCAGAGTGAACCAACAGCTTAGCATTGATTTCACCAACATAAGAGGACTCAATTCGAATCTAAACGAGGTTCATCACTACATCGAAAAAAATAAACCTGACATATTGTTTCTTACCGAAACATTTGTCAGTGGCAAGGCATGGAAATTGGATCTCGATAAATACCGTATGCCTAGTTACGAATTGGAACATTCCTTTTATAACAAGCATGGTGTCTGTGTATTTATTCGAAATTCACTTTCACGTATGAGAATTAAGGCTTACGAGTTCAACTCTAAGCACCATAATCTGTAGCACTGAGGATATCAGGTGTTGATGAAACTATGTTTATAATAGGATTATACAGATCCCCAAATTCTCCCCCAGGATGTCCATTTTTCGATTAAATATCGGCTAATCTAGACAAGATTACCACGGACTACCCCAAAAAGACTGGCCATTCTTGGAGACTTTAATATTCATAATAAAGAATGGTTTAAGTATTCATCGCGCACTGACGACGTAGGAAGACAACTCGCTAACTGATACTCGCAGATTATCACGGTTTGACGCAAATGATAGAGTGTCTCACTAGAATCCCAGATAATTCACATCATAACAATAATTTGCTGGATCTGTTTTTGACAAACGAACCAGATACTACGAAGACAAAAGTTGAACAACCCCTCGGAACATCGGACCATTTACTAATATCAGCAATAGTGCAATTTACATCACCGACACAAATTAAAGCAAATCCTTGTCGCGTTTGGAATTATAAACGCGCTGACTGGGAGGGACTGAGAAACTTTTATGATGAAACACCTTGGAAAACTTTTTGTTGTGTTGATCAAGATCCTAGCACATCGGCAACTCATTTCTGAAATCATAAAAGACGGAATGCGGCGGTTTATTCCAAATCGATTAATCACTCCTAAAACCGAGCCTTGGTTCACGCGGGATGTTGTTGAGGCAGTGAGGAATAAACGCAAAGCATTTAAGACGTATAACTCAAATAAAACACCTGAAACCCATAGCGCCTATAAGGAAGCTAGAAATATTAGTAAATACAAAATAGACCTGGACAAAGACGCGTTTATCCAGAAGAAAGCAAAGAAATTCGCCGAGCATCCATCTGGCTCACGTAGTTTCTTTCAGGCAGTTAAATCAGTCCAGAGCAATTTTGCTCGATCCTCTATTCCAACCTTAGTTCTGAATGACATTCCCGTGAGCGACTCGAAAGAAAAGGCGGATCTTTTGGGTCGTATTTTCGCAGAAAATTTAAACATAGTTGAACCTCCCCATTCTCCCACACTCATTTCCCCAGTTGTAATGAAAATGAAACCAATTATTTTCCGTTGCAATATTGTACGAAAAATGCTTCTTTCTATCAATATCAAAAAATCTGCTGGCCCCGACGGTATTCCACCCCTCATTCTTAAAAACCTTGCTAGGCAACTAGCTCCAATTTTAACAAAAATATTCTATTTATCTTACAAAACCGGCATATTTCCCGATTCTTGGAAACTTGCCAGCGTGCAACCCAATTCAAAGAAAGGCAGTAAGATAGACCCAACAATTATAGACCAATTGCAATTCTGTCGGTTTTGGCTAAAATATTTGAAAAATATGTTAACTACAATCTAATAGATTATTTGGAAATGTCGCGAATTATTGATGATAAGCAGTATGGTTTTCGTAGATGTCATGCAACAGGTGATCTGTTAGCCTACATATCCCATCTGTGAAACAAATCGCTGGAAAACCATGGTGAAACATTCAGTATTTCACTTGACATTTCTTAAGCATTTGATAAAATGTGGCACAAAAATCTCATTGCTAAACTAAAATCTTATGGCATAGACCATATTACTGTCTCATGGATTCATAGTTTTCTTACAGGTCGCCAATTTCATGTTAATTTAGATGGTATCACATCCAATATTTTCACAACCAATGCTGGGATTCCCCAAGGTTTTGCACTCTCACCAACCTTGTTTCTTCTATACATTAATGACTTACTTATTTCTACAGTGCACCCAATCCATAGCTTTGCTAATGACAGCACATTGCATGCATCACATGCATCTCCCAAATTTCGATCTCATACTGCAGTTACCACTGATAGAGAGCTGCTAATTGATTCTATCAACCAAGACCTGGATCGTATAATAGAATGAGGTGATCGTAATCTTGTTTCATTTAATCCAACCAAAACCAAACTATGCCGCCTTTCACGTATAGAGCGACATAAAAATTTCTCTATTAACCACGAGGAATTGCGTGAGTTTGAATCAGTTAGACTTCTTGGAGTGGATATTCAAAATAACCTGAAATGGAATAAACATGTGTTCAACCTCGCTAAATCTGCAATGCAAAAATTAGGATTCTTGAGTCGATGTAAAAAGTATTTCAATCCCGAACAAATTTTGCTAATCTTCAAGTCCTTTATTCGTCCATGTATGGAATACTGCTGTCATGTTTGGGGAGGTGCTTATCAGTCAACAATAAAATGTCTAGACTCTGTACAGAGAAAAGCAATACGGTTGATTGGTAATACCAAACTAACAGATCAGCTTGATTCACTCCAGTACAGAGGAAATGTGGCTGAATTGTCAATCTACTATAAATATAACTTTAGCGAATTCTCCTCTAAGGAAATTCAAAATATCCTTCCATCGTGTGCGCAGTATAATCGACAAACAAGAGCTGCCGAGTTATCCCATCCATTTGTTGTACAAATACCTCGTTGTAGAACTGTGTCCTTCCAGGACGATTATTTTAATAGAGTGGCCAAATTGTGGAACTCAATGCCCTCTTCTGTATTTCCCGATGAATTTTCCCCTCAGGCATTTAAAGAAAATGTCCATCATCATTTAAAACAATTATTGTAGTTATCCCTATTTCCTCATTCCTTCAATTTTCCTCATGTCCTTCCTTTATAGTTCACATGGTATCTTCGGATATTCAAAGAGTCTGAATAATGAATATTTCATATTTAGTATGCTAAACATGTCTAATTAATAAAAAAAAAAAACAATTCACGTAATTAACATAATTTTTTCTCAATTTCTATTTCTACCGAAATAGACCCACAGCATGCCGATATTTTAACATTAAAACAATCAAAAGGAAAAAGTAAAAAATCATAAGACAAATTTAAAGTCTATGCCACAACTTGCAACAGGAGTAGTGGTAGTAGCTTTATTTTTAATATTTATTTGTATTAGTTTCAAATGTTCATTTACTATAATTTGTAAACGTCTGAGTAACTTAGTATCAGTGATCTAAATGTTAGGGCGATCTCGCCTCGACACCCCTAGAAGTTCTCAATTAATTAATATCTCACACAAATTATTTTTTTGTTCCGATGTACGGGTTACGTGAAATTATTAATCCTGGAAAACTGGAGCTATCGTCAAAGCAAGGTGTGAGAAGCCCATGCAACAGCTTTCACTTCTTTTATTGTTGGTTAAGGCACAAAATTCTCCGCATTTGACCGAAATTGCTCGAATAGGATGAACTTCATCCTATTGAGTAGAGTAGAGTTTTTGTTTATTTTCAACGCTTTGGCGGTAGTGGTCCTCAAACTATTCATTGTGTGATTTCTAAGGTCGTTTTTCGATTCTAGTTTGGTATTCGGGTGTGGTGGTACTTTATTGAAGCGTTTAATGTGTTCAATGGCATCTTTTTGTATTATTAATGGCCGCTCTGGAGGTGATTTTTTCAGCGTTGTTTGTTTGTTGTATGTTTTAATTCGTTGACTTTTTGTGCGCACGTTTTTTTTTTTTGGCTGGTCTGTTGAATGTAGATAACAACTTGAACTTGCCAGTTACACTTGTAGAGTGTTTCTTATAGAGATCATGATTCATGACTTGATCGATTTGATTTTCAGTTCTTCCGTAGTTTGATTTACACGTTGCTTTGTGAATGCTCTTGTGAGGGAAGTGCTGGAAATAACTAGATCATACATCATAGCCAGTTTGGCTGCGCGAAATCCGTTACTGTTTTTGCAGGATGTTAATAATTAATTCAAGTTATACAAATTCAATTAACTAATTCAAGTTCTATGAAGAACAGATGAACGAACGTACAGAGAAGAAGTACACTTTTGATTTTTACATCCTTCACTGCCTACCAAAAAAGGAAAAACCATTGAACAATAATTACGATTACGAGATATTATATTTGAACAAATTAGTTAATTAATTTATCGAATAGAGCGTAACGTCGACTAGTGGAAACAAGATTGAACTTTGATCTTTGCTCAGTCAGTTCGTGTCTGTAAAGTAACTGGTAACGATAATCTTTTAGGAAATTTTGGTCTAATTTGGTCCACAGTATTAGTTAGTAGATTAAAAAAATTGGGGTGTTGTTTGTTTGGAAATGGAATAAAGCTGTATAGTAAAAAATGAAATTACAGGTAACAAACCATAATAGTAACCATCACAAAAAATATCTCACTACACGATTTTTATCAAATAAATTTTATTGGTTTTAACCTCTATGTTCATTATCAGTAACAATATAAATAAAACGACACTTTTTTTAATGCACTCACAATATATTTTATACTTAAATGTTAAGAAGGAGATTAGATAACTAAAAAATAAAACAAACCAAAAAGTTAACAAAGATGTAAACCAAAGCTCAATTCATTAGTGGCTAACTAAGCATAAGCAACTAAATTTTTAATCACAATTCAAGCTTAAAGTAGTAAACATATTTTTTGCTGTGCGAAGTCAGTGTTAATTTAATTATCTAATTAAATTAAAAAATGAAGAAATTTTGTTTGTATTTATTGTTAATAAATTCAATATCTTGTCAATTACTCACATCAGTTAATGATTTTTTACAAAAAGGTGGTAGACAGTTGGGTGTTGAAACTGAAAATGTAAAAAATCTATTATCTGAATATGATTTCATAATAGTTGGTGCTGGAACAGCAGGTTGTGTATTGGCGAATCGATTAACAGAAAATCCAAGTTGGAAAGTTTTACTTATAGAAGCCGGTGGTCCAGAAAATTCATTGATGGATGTTCCAGGATATGTACATTATCTCCAACAAATGAGTGATGTTAATTGGGGTTATAAAACAGAAACAAGTAATTCATCATGTCTAGGAATGGTAGATAATCAATGTAAATGGCCGAGAGGAAAAGTGATGGGTGGCTCAAGTGTGTTGAATTATATGATTTATACAAGAGGAAGTAAATACGATTATAATAAATGGGAATCACTTGGAAATCCAGGTTGGGGTTATACAGATATTTCAAAATACTTTAAAAAATTAGAACACAGTGAAATTTATGATGCTGATCCGGGTTATCCCGGAAAAAATGGTCCTGTTACAATATCGTATATAAATGACAAAACTGACATTGCTCGTGCCTTTGTCGAAGCCGGAATAGAATCTGGATTTCCAAAAGTTGATTATAACGGAAAACGTATGATCGGTTTCTCACCACTTCAAACAACAATAAAAGATGGTTATCGGGATAGTTCAAATGTTGCCTATTTATATCCAATTATTAGCCGCCTTAATTTACATGTTAAAAAACAAAGTATTGTAACAAATGTTTTAATTAACGAAGAAACTAAAACTGCCACAGGAGTACGATTCTATGATACAATACTTAAAAAATATTATTCGATTAATGCAGAACGAGAGGTTATTGTATCGGGTGGTGCTATAAATTCTCCACAAATTTTAATGTTATCGGGAATTGGTCCAGCGGATCATTTACAAGAAATGGGAATAAAACCGCTTATTGATTTACCGGTTGGCTATAATTTAATGGATCACACTGCACCTGGAGCTTTAACATTTTTAACAAATGCAACTTCATTAAAATATTCAAATACAGCAACAGCTGGAAATTTTGCAAAATACATTCTCGGGGGTCGTGGGCCGATCTCAATTCCTGGAGCATGTGAATCAATAGCATTTTTCGGATTGGATGATCCGAATAATTTGGATGCACATCCTGATTTAGAATTATTCCAAGTAGGAGGAAGTATAGCTGGAATTGATATATTAGCATCAAATTTTAATATAAAACCAGAACTCTATAAAACAATGTTTAGTTATTTAGAAGGTGAATCGGTAAATTCATTTATGGTGTATCCAGTGGTTTTACGGCCGAGATCACGTGGACGAATTTTATTGAAATCAAAAAATCCATTTGAATATCCTATTATAAGACCAAATTACTTTAGTGATCCGTATGATTTAAATATTTCCGTCCTTGGAATAAAGAAAATGCTATCGCTTTTAAATACAAATGCAATGAAAAAAATTAATGTTACTTTATATGAAGCTCCAATACCATCTTGTGAACAATTTGAATTTCAGAGTGATAAGTATTGGGAATGTTTTACTAGACATTTTACGTTTACACTCTACCATTATTCAGGAACGTGTAAAATGGGACCATCAAATGATATAAATGCTGTTGTTAATCCAAGACTACAAGTGTATGGTATAAATAGTTTACGTGTTGTTGATGCAAGTATTATGCCGGATGTTATTGCTGGGCATACTAATGCTCCAACATTTATGATTGCTGAAAAAGCAGCTGATATGATAAAAGAGGATTGGGCAGAATAATAAAATTACTATTCTTAAATAAAAATGATAATGTTAGCGGAAGTGATGTACATTTTTATTGTCAAACCCATTAAGAAATAAAAGTTTGAGGTATAGTTAAAAAATAGAAATTCTCTTGTTTTCTTTATTAAAATGTGCATCACAATAATATTGCATACCAATCAGCAACGAGAAAGGAGAGATGGTTTCCTTGGAATAAATAATTTCTTTCAGCTATTTTTTTTATGTCGTTGGAGGATAAGGAGTTCAGATAATATTATAATGACATCATTTCAGAAAGTAATGGCTTATGTGTGACCGGCAAAGAAAGCACTCTTACAGGCAAAGAAAGCACTCCGAATTATGTCACTATGATTGTCAGTGATCTCGACAGTTTTGCTGTTTGCACAAACCGGTTGACCAGTGAAACGGGGAAAAAATGTGGATGAGACATAATGGAGCTGGTGTACGTAAAAAGTTTTTATATGTTATTTTCATTGATTCCTTAAAGCCTGGTACCAAATCTTCTATTCCTCCCATTACTGACGGTGATTTGATCGTCACCGACCCCGCAAGAAAAGCCACATTGTTCGCGGAACGCTTTGCTTTGAACTCTACCGTTTTGGAAACTTCTAAAGAAATATCCCAAATTAAGTCTTCAGGAGTTAATGTGAAAAAACTTCATTTCAAACCCAAAATTGTCGAAAAACTTAAGCGGGTTAAATATCAAAAAAGCCTCCAGTCTGGAAAACATTCCTGCTATTATCCTAAAAACATTTTCAAAAGAACGTGCACTTACTCTTACGGAAATTTTCTACAAATCCTATAAATCTGGTATTTTCCCTTCGTGCTGGAAGCTGGCAAATGTCTATCCCGTTCCTAAAAAACGGAACAAAATATGATATTTCTAACTACAGACAAATAATCTTACGCCCAGTCGTATCTAAAATAAAAGAGCATTATGTTAATATACACATATCAAGTTTTCGGAAAGACAACCATTTTACCGTTTATCTGACAGCTAATTCGGTTGTAAAAACAAAAGATCACAGCCGTCTATTAAACTATGTATTACATCTTTGGAACAGCATACTTGAAAAATGTGGTGAAACATATGTTATAGCATTAGACATATCAAAAGCAGTTGAACGAATATGATATGCCAACCTGATTAACAAGCTCGTCGCGTACGGATTTCATCCCGCAGTCGTAAAGCTAATACAAAACTTTCCCACCTACCGAACGCTGGTGTACCCCAAGGCTCAGTTCTATTCCCCACTCTATTTTGAATTTATATCAACAAACTGTTGAAAATCACTAGTAACCCAATAAATAGTTTTGCAGACGATAGTACACTGCACAATTAAATTCGTTCCTCTATCATCAAAGGGTAAAATGCACAAACGAATAAATCCAGCCCGGAGAGACGCTGCCATAAGTGTAAACGAGAACCTAGAAAAACTCGCCGGATGAAAAAATTTGGTCAATTTTAATTCCACCAAAACGCAGCTATTGATTGTTCCCTGATCAAAGACCGAGTTCCCCAATGATATTCCAATTAGTATGTGTGACGAACAAATAGAGGAATGTGAAAGCGTTTGTTATTTGGAATCACAATTTCCACTAACCTATACTCTGCAACGATCATATAATGGCGATGGCAAAGAGCGTGTCAAAGAAACTTCTCCTCATCTTCAATAGATCGATTTCTGGAGAAATTTGGGTATCATTCCTTAAATTGTTGGTGAACTGATTTCGAGTGTTCGAACCCTTCAAAGTTTCGGTGATCCAATTAACGAAGACCTTTATCATGTGGATCAGTTAGCGAACATCAGATCCCGCGTACAACATCATATGGTAGCTGCGTTCAAGAAATTCGAAGAACATCATAATCTACGAAAGCGACCATGGAAGTTTCGGCCACACCAGCGAGTTTTGGTACGACAACACCGCTTAAGTGGTGTTGTCAATAAATTTTCGGCCAAGCTGATTCCTAAGTTTTTACCAGCCATAATAGACTGTAAACTTGGTAAGGTCCTGTACAAATGTACGAATTTAGATGGTTAGGCCATAGGGACTTATCATGCTAAAGACATTAAATTATGACAGTCCTCTTTTTATTTTAGATCCATGTTAAATTATTTTGTAATAGTTCTTTTTAGGATTAGGTCTTTGTTAAATTATGTTGTAATAGTCTTCTTATTTTAAGTCCTTATTAATTTATTTAACTGATTATTCTTTCTTTGTGTTCTTTAAAGTAATTTTTTTTCGTTGTTTAAATATTTTTTCTGTTATTTGTTGTTTTTTATTATTTTCTTTGTTTACTTACCTTGATTACCTTTTTACTTTTAATTTTTACTCTAAGTAAAAGATTTTATTTTTTAGGGATAATTAAGTAGTCCTTATAGTGACAATCTTTTATATTTGTTTTATTTTTTACAGAATATATATTTCGGATTACTCCTTCTTCAGTTCGTTTCTTAACTATAACAATTTTAACAAAATTACTTTCGTATATAGGTACTATTTTCCTATTTTATTTTATTATTATGTATTATTTATTATGTGGTCGTCTAACTTATTTGTTTTTGTATTTATCTTCTCATTTAGTAAATTAATATCATTTTTGTGTTTGTATATGTGTAATTCTTCTATTCTATCCATGTCACTCCTCTTTTGAATTTTGTGGATGATTTTCAGATTGTGGTTGATGTCAGTGTAATTATGTTTTCCATTTTTGAGGTGTTGAGCAAAGTGTGATTTGGGATTGTCCTTATTTACTTCACTTATATGTTCGGTAAATCTTATTTTGAAGGACCGCCCCATTTAGCCTATGTAAAATTTCTGGCAATCGTTACACGTTAATTTGTAAACACCTGTTTCACTATTTTGAGTTTTTCCGGTTTTTATTATATTGCAGGTTTTAAATGCAGGTACGTATCCGAATTGTTTAAAAGCTTTTTGTATGATTCTGTATGTTGTTTTATTGTAGTTAATGCTAATATATTTTTGTCCTTTCCTTTTTTTTAGCTTTTCAGAGTAGTTTTGTTTTGTAAATATTTTTGGTTTTTATGTTTTTTATTCAACGTGTCTATTAAATTTGTTTTATATCCATTCCTTTGGGCTATATATTTTATGATATTCAGTTCTTTTTGATAATCCTCTTGACTCATTGGTATTACATTTAATCTGTTGATTATGTGGTCATATGCTGCTATTTTGTGCTGATATGGGTGGTGTGAATAAATGTTTATTGTTTGGTCCGTTTGTGTGGCCTTCCGAAAGATTTTGAGTACGTGTTTTGAATTGTTGTTGCTTATTGTTAAATCCAAGAAATTTATCTGCTTATTTTCTTCTAATTCTAATGTAAATTTTATTAATGGATGTATGTTGTTCATATATTGATGCAGTTTATTCACCTGTCAGTTGGTTCCTTTAAATAGAATTAAAACATCATCTACATACGATGCCAGTAGATTATGTTTTTTCTGTGTATATTGATGTCGTTCAAAATGTGTTTAATTTCAAGATTGTTGAGGTATATTTCTGCTAATGTTCCTGATAGTGAGCTTCCCATTGGTCATCCTTGTGTTTGTTTGTAGAAGTCTTGGTTATGTGTGAAATAGTTTTGTTGTGTGATTTCCTTAATTATGTTTGTTATTTCGGTTACATCTTTTGTATTAACTCCATTTTTTATTAATAAATTGCTTGTGATCTCTATGGTGTCATTGATTGGTATATTTGTATACATATTTGTTATATCAAAAGATGCTAGTTTTGCGTTATGTGGGATTTTTATTGATTCAATTTTACTTACTAGTTCTATGTTGTTTTTTACGGAGTAATCTACGTCGAATTTCATGTGATATTTCAATAATTTGTTGATGTGCTTTGATATTTTATATGTTGGTGCTGTTGTAAAGTTTATCAATGGCCAGATTGGTATATCTTGTTTGTGTATTTTGGGTAATCCTTGTATGCTTGGTGCGCGGGTTTTATCATTTTGTTGAATCTGATGTTTTTATCGCTTAAAAGGTTGATGGATTGGGTGATAACTCGTTTTATTTGTGTTTTGAGCTCGTTTGTTGGGTCTTTTGGCAGTTTTTCTATGTTGTTGTTTGTGATATATTCAGGTATTCTTCTATTTTCCTATTATAATCTTCAGATCTCATGATGACTAATGTGTTTCCTTTATCTGCTTTTGTTATTTTAGCGTTGTTTTCTTTTCTTTTGTTTTGTCAAACAGGTTAATTATCTTTTTCGTTAATTTGTTGATTAATTAAAGAAAATAATTAAAAAACATTTGAAATTATTTGCAATAAATATATAAACAAACAAATTTATTAATGCTTTTTTTTTATAAAAACTGGTTTGTAGTATCAATAAACCCATTATTAACATATTGTTAATCAAGTTAATAGTTATGGTATGTAAACGAAATAAAATTTTAATTCGTATAATAAAAGTAGGTTAATATTTTAGTTCAGTCTGAAAGACCTAAGTATTACATTCTCGAGAAAATATTGAAATTCTTACCCCCACTTTGTTTGGTATTTCGCGACGTTTTAGGACCTACTGATTCTAAAAAAGCAAACAAAAAATGTGTGTCTGCTACCGGCCGTCACAACCGACGAAATCTAGAAAACCGCTGGAGAAATTTCAAATATTTTTCTTTCTAAAAATAGGTATACTGAATGGTAAGATCCGAAAGGACGATGTGTTCGATAACTGTACCCGAAGTGTATCAAAAAAATCGTCAAGTGTGTCAAAACAAGGAAATTTGCATATTTTTTGCTAAAAAAACGTCCACTTTAAGTGATAACGGGAAGTGACATTGAATTTGGAGAAATCTTGATGGTCGGGATTGCATGGTGTCCACCAGGTATGGAATAATGGAAAATCATGGCAAGTCAGGGGATTTTATTTTGGTCAAGGAAAATAATTCAAAGGAAAATAATTCAAAAAATGGCACACTGAACTCCACAAATATTTCCAAATGTTTACTATGCAATTCCATACTGGATTATACCGAAACCCAACATAAACTATGACTTGGTAAAGTTTGCTAAACATGAGTTGAACCCTTCTATTTATCATATGCTATATTTACAATTACTAAGTAACTACAGGGATTATAAATGCATCTACACCGATGGTTCAAAATCTAAAGACAATGTTGGAGCAAGTTTCACGACTCTGACTCAAGAATATCAGCAATTTCGATTACCAACAACATATTCCATTTTCAATGCTGAGTTTACAGACATATCACATTCACTAATTTTTATAGAAAAAGCAACTACAGAAAAATTCGTTATAGTCAGTGATGCACTTAGCGCTTTGAAAATATTGGTACAAATAACCCGATTGCTCAAAAAATTAGGATTCAGTTGTTTAAAATACGAAATCAAAAAGAAATTGTTTTTATATGGGTTCCTGGACACTCTGGTATACCGGGTAAGGAGATGGCCGATGCTTTGACAAGAACAACAAATAACTTAATTCTACCTGAAAATATCAAAATCACATACGAAGATTTAAAATTGACTGCAAAGAAGTTAATTAAAATTGAATGGCAATTAGAATGGAGTTCTCTAATCAATAACTTCTTCAAGAACATTGCGTAGAGAAGCAGTCGTTTTAACAAGGCTGAGAATAGGACACACAAGACTTACGCATGCTCATCTCTTCAAGAAACAACAACCACCAAATTATGAAACCTGTCAACTACCTCTCACTATTCGGCATATACTTCTAGAATGTGTGTTATATAATAATCATAGATTAGCACTTAATATCTCCAATAAACTTGAGGAATTACTGGGAAACAACAAATCAAAAATTGATGATCTACTGCATTTTATGAGAAATATAAATTTGATTAATTAAAAAAAAAATTTTGATAATGAAAATTTAAATGAAATTAAACAAAACAAAATATTTTTAGATTTAAGATATGTATCTATTTTAAATTATAGTTATGAAATCCTTCTACTTAATGTAATTATAATAAATTTTTCCTATATATTTGTTGTAAGCACGATAAGCGTTTATCTGTTAGGTGCTAATAAATTATATTAAAAAAAAAAACTTATGTTAAAAATTATATTTCATATTATTCTTAATAATTTATATGGTCCGGTTGGAGAAAAATTAAATTTTTTCGTTTATATGCACAAACAATTTTCTTTGTATGCTGTCGTTATGACAATATGTGATCTTAACAGTTTGCCTATTAATTTGCACTAACTGTCAGTCGGTTAAAACGGGTAAAAGAATATGCTTTGGACTAATGAGCTTGGAGCTAATGTTGTTGTTGTTATAGTGACAGGTTTGGTGCTAATCCTCCGGCTCCATATCCAGGTTCAGAAACTCTGCTACTGCCCTAGGGAGGAACCCCAAATTTCCCTGCCTCAGGTTGGTTAAATTATTAGGACAATTGAATAGGAGGTTTAAATCGTGCAGCGTGCACTCAAATGCGGCACACCTGTCAAAAATTTCAGGAACAACTCTACTCATGTAGTTGTTTAGGATGCGTCATCAACCGGATCTTAGTTGGGCTAGGATGGATCTGGTGCTGCGTGGATCTCTTTGTCAGCGACTTTTGGTGGTTTTCGATTTAGAACTCAGTTTGGAGCATCGTTCGTTATTACGTCTTCGACAGTGCTTTTAAGCCAGTTCTATACGTAGATGCGTAAATTTTAACAGTAACGTGGCTATTTCGGACACCATGCAGAAAGCATCTTGCTGTCCTCCTTATGTCTCTAGGTGGTTCAATTGTTGATAAGATGTTATTGTAAGGATGTTGCTCTTTGGGTCAGGCCAATAGATATTGTTTGGAAAACATTTCATTATGTTCACTGACCGGCAATATGTTACATTCCTCGTGCAAGTGATCTCAGTGGCCATCAAGTGACATCCGGTTGCGGTTCGCAAGGCAGAGTTTGTGTTGTTTGTAACTTATTTCAGTGAGTGTCTGCAACTTGTGGTGTCATTATAGGTGCAGTATAGTTTATAATAGGTCTTCTTATTGATTTGTAAGTTATTATGGTATTTTTATCTTTGGCCCATGAACTAGTGCTGTCGACGAAAGGGGCAAATCCGTCGCTCCATTTTTTGGTAAAGAAGCCGCTTTCACTGGTCTCACTGCTTCAAACACTCCTCGTCATGGCTGGTATTGAAAGAAATCCCGGAACAAGGGCTAACCCGCTAACACAACATCTATTCAGTGTAATACCTGTAAGGAATGGTGCCACCTCAAGAACTACTTAGGTCTTGTAGCTAATCGATATTTGATGTTAAATGTCGATTACCCACGATTCGTATAGCACGCATTTGAAAAGGGTCCTAGTGAGCTCCGCTGGAAACAGATGCAGCGCCCATTCACACATATTGGTTGAAATATCGTTGAGGAGCTTGGTCTTCAAGCTAGAAATAATCAACAGCTGTGTTTTGGTGGAATTAAAATTGACCAAAATTTGGTTACTCAGATCGGCAACGTTTTCAAGGATAACATTTATCGCTCCGTCTCTCTGTTCAAGATTTGTTCGTTTATTTTGTTTACCCTTTGAACATTGGAGAACGAATGATTTGTGGTATTGTAGCAGTTGATGGCCACTTGGCGGACATGCAATTTCCTTCCTCTAGTTAAAAATACTAAATTTAAGAAAAAAATCATCATTCAATCTTCTTTTAATCATAGTCGATTCTTCTATTACCTCGGTTTGATTTATTGAATGACATTTAATTTCGCTCGACCCTGTAAGAATAATCTGGATCCTGTTACATAAAAATTATTAATATTACTTCGGTCGAGCCAAAAGTAAAATTCTTACCCCCAATATTTTGGCACTTCTCGACGTTTTAGGACCTACTAATTCTAAAAAAGCAAAAAAAAATGTATGTCTGTAGGCCGGCCGTCCGGCCGTCACAACCGACGAAATCTAGAAAACGGCTGAAGGGATTTGAAAAATTTTGAATTCTAAAAATAGGTACACTCAATGGTAAGAGCCGAATGGAAGATGTGTTCGATAACTGTACCGGAAGTGTCAAAAAATCGTCAAGTGTGTCAAAACGAGGAAATTTGCATATTTTTTGCTTAAAAAACGTTCATTTTAAGTGATTACGAGTAGGAACATTGAATGTGGAGGTAATCTTGATGGTTGGGATTGGTATGTGAGATCAAAAACTAGATTATTGCATTAAAAGTTTGTCAAAAAAATGTTATCAAGTGTGTCAAAAGAAAGATTTTTATTTATTATTTTACCCAATTTTTTGGAAAAAAATAAAATTAATTATTTGTATGACATGAAATTTTATTGTTAATATTCAGAATTATGGCATTATAAGTTTGTCAAAAACAATAATGTCAAGTGTGTCAAAAAAATAATTTCATTTATTTTTTTACCCAATTTTTTGGAAAAAAAATGTAGCTGTTTTTATGACGTAAATGTAATTATAAATGAAATTGGACATGGAAATTTTTGAATTTGTTATAGTTTTTGAAATATTCTTGGAATTTTGAAAAAAGTTTGTATATTTGATATTGTTATAATTTTTGCAATATTTTTAGAATTTTGGAAAAAGTTTTAATCTTTGGTTTTGTTATAATTTTTGCAATATTTTTAGAATTTTGAAAAAAAAAATAGAATTTTTGAATTTTATATATATTTTTAGAATTTTGAAAATAGTTTCAATATTTGATTTTGTAAGAATTTTTGGAATAGTTTTAGAATTTTAAATTTTTGATTTTATTATAATTTCTTGAATTTTGAAAAAAGTTTCAATTTTTAATATTGTTATAATTTTTGCAATATTTTTAGAATTTCGCAAAAGTTTGAATTTTTAAGAACTTTTGTAATATTATTAGAATTTAGAAAAAGTTTAAATATTTGATTTCATTCTAATTTTTTGGAATATTTTTGGAATTTTGAAAAGTTTCAATTTTTGATTTTGTTATAATTTTTGCAATATTTTCAGAATTTTTGAAAAAAGTTTAATCTTTGATTTTGTAATAATTTTTTCAATATTTTTAGAATTTTGAAAAAAGTTTGATTTTATTTAAGTTTTACAATATTTTTGGAATTTTGAAAGAAATATGCATTTGTAATTTTGTAATATTAGGATGGAGGTTAAATGGAGAGGTTTTTGAGTAGTTTTCTGAGTGTATCATCTTTTCACTAAATTATGTTAATTTATGATCTGTTATAATTTTCCGGCAACGTATTGATGTTTCGTATTAGTTTTGTAATAAATTTCTAAACAGAGATAAAATACTTGTTCTTTTACAAAGAGTTTTATGTTTAATATACATCGCTGCCGATAACTAAAACCAATGTCCTCATAAAAGTTTTTTGCCGAAAACTATATCAAAATCCTTAACCTAGACCGAAGTCTTAATATCTCAGAGCTTGCGATTTCAGCCCATACATATTTTCAGTATGGTAAATAGAATTTTTTTTAGTTTAGAAACTTCTATAGTCTAAAATACTCTATACTCTTTCAGAAAAACCTCCAGGATGTCTTCATAATTTTCTTTGCGATAGTCTTAGTTCTTTTTAAAACCATTGAGAACTAGGCTTACTCCTAAATTAAACGCTATTAATATAAACATTTTTATTTTTATGATTTATTTAAGTATAAACAAGTAATTATTGATCAAAATAAAAGTGTTGAAACACTTTAAAAAGATAGGGGCATTTGAAAAAAAATTTATCGAATTTTATTTATTTATCATTTATCGAAGGTCTGAAGGGTCGCAGAAGCGAATGAAAAACAAAAGAAAATATATTTTGAAATAATGTATCTAAAAATATCTGACCGTCACAACAAAACAAAAATCTAGCGTATGAAGTTGGTTGAGGGAGGGGGTGGGTGACAGGTGCTTTCATTGATCGAAGATCTGCAGGGTGGCAGAAGCGAGTGAAAAACAAAATAAATATTATTTAAATAACATATCTTAAAATATCTGACCGACAGAACAAAACATAAATCTATCAGATGAAGTGATGGTTAAGGAAGGGAGTGGGGTGGGTACTATTATTGATCGAAGGTCTGCAAAATAACTTAGGTACATATGAATTAATCATCAAAATCGAGAAAATCTTGAATTTTAAAAGATATCTTGATTCTTTTGTATGAAATAATTTTTTTTTAAATGCCCACATCTTTTTTTTTAAGTGTTGCCGCACTTTTATTTTAATCAAGAGAGAAATATTTTGTAACGTATATTGACATTTTGACATAATTATCAGGTTTGTACAGTGTTAGAGTAATCTAAGTATTTTAGTGAAGATAAGTACAAGACGTAAAAAGCTTGTCCACTATTCCAGAAAAATGTATCGAATAGAATTAAATTGAATGACTTGAATAAATGAACTGAAATAAATGCTAGTAGTTGACTAGCATGTTTGTATAAATGGTCTACTAGGTAGCTGTATGTATTAATAGTCTAAAATAATTTTAAAGACATTTTTGCGTTTTTACTTCATTCTGTTTTGTACTATGTAGCAAAATTATTTTTGAATTGATCCTCATTATTTTTGTATAGTTCCTTTATGTTATGTCTTTCAGCCGAGAAACGATAGCTAAAACTTACAGGACCTGATCACGCCTTGACTGTATTCAGACTTTCCCTAACTAATTTCTGCTCGGGAAGTTATTCGATTTGACGGTGAGCACTGAGCACAGTTTCATTTCGACCGATTATTTGAAGATCATCAGTGTACGCTTATTCCGCTCAGCCAGAGTCGAATCAATACAACTTTTATAGTTCTATATTCTTGTATTGATACCAGTTAGTTGTTCCTATTGGCAGTATATTGCAGTTCATAAACTGTCATGTTTCAGGGAGAAATATCATCCCAAAAAATTCTTTTCTGTTTAGTAGCACTCAATGCAAATGTTTTTGTTTGTAACCGTTTTTAGGGTTCCGTACTTTGAGAAAATAAAAACGGTACCCTGTTGGTAAGACTTCGGTGTCCGTCCGAATTTCTACATAATCGATTTACGCACAAACTATAAGTGCTATCAACTTGAAATTTTCTACAGTTATTAAATGTGTTTTCCCATGCTGATAACAGAAAAATTTTAAATATTTTATGGACGTGGGTAAGGAGATAGTAAAACAAAAGTTTTTTTAACGAATCGAGTTTGGTTTAGAAAAATCGAAAAAAGTAGAAATATTTCAAAAACAAATTTCAAAGAATTTTCGACTGCTTAGTTTTTGAGTTATTACCAAAAATGAGTGCTTTTTTCTGCCGAGCGAGTTATATTCGCACTTGTCCGATTTTTTTTAAAAGTTTTGATCAGTAAGAATTACTTTTAACTTTATTTTAATAATTTTCTTGCCTTACACTTTAATACACTTTAAAAATTTAAATTCAAGAACTAAACTTAATTCAAATCATTGAAAGTTGCTATTAGTAATAAAACTTGGGATACCTATTTTTGGAAAAACTAATGTTATATAAAATGGTAATTTAATTTCAAGTCTTTTTGTTTAGTATTGAGCATTTAGTTTTGTTACTGTAAAATTAAATCTTAAAACTATTTTTCGGATAATAGTTTATGTATTATCATAGGATAATAGTTTATGTATTTACAAAAAACTAGAAATATTTTATTGCAACTTAGACCGAATCAGGTTTTCTTTCTTAATATGGAATCCTTATATTCTTCTTTTTCTTGGTTGCAATTAATGAGCTTCCACAAGGAAATCCTGTTGTCCTTGAATATAAATAAAATCAAAATTATGTTCTTATTTTATAAAATTAAAATTTTATTATCTTTTGTATTTGATTTGTTTATATATTTTTTTATTCGCCAACATATTCAAGTAGTACTTTATTACTGTGATTTGCGGCCGTAAAGTGTCACTTTTCAAACATATATTTTGTTGTCATAGTTACGTCCAAAAAGTAAAAAACATTTGTATTTGTTTAAATTCTATAAAACATAGAAATTTTTATCAAAGCAACCTTAAAAATTAAAATCTCACAATCCAATCAAAATTATTGTTATTATTTTGTTGTCATAGTTATACAATTATTTTGAAAAAAATAACAAATATTTTGTCAAAGGTTACTTGTTCAACATATTTTAATTTCAAAATTTATGCAAAGTTTTAACTTGATTTAGAATAAACCATTTTTTTAAAAATATTTTGCTAGCGGTGAATAAAAAATAGTATATGACGCACGGACGTAAGCCATTTTGGACTTAATGTAGGTGCAAATCTCGGCTAGCCCCTCGATTTGCAAACTCCACATTTGTCCAAGATCTTTAGCTTTACGTCCTAGCATCATAATGTACTATTGTTTACAAAAAAATTTGTCTTAATAGAATTTATACGGTTTGCAGTCGGTTTTTAGTAATGTTGATTATAAAACGATTTTTAAATAACTTTGTGTTCTTCGCATTTAAGAAGTTTTAAAATTAAAATTTGAATAATAAAATATTTAAGATATGGTTGAGCGTTCTGACATTTATTGAAATACACTAAATTTAAGTACATTCAATCAAATTAGTTTAATGACTTTGATTCTGGATGATGCTGATTAATACTGATACTGATAAGTGATACCATCAGCTGGTAACTAATTTTAAATTAGTTTCTTTGAATCGAATTATTGACTTTTGTTCACGCGGCTTATTAAGGTCAAAATAACGAAGAAATTTAGCAGATAATTCATAATTTTTTGATTGTATATAATAAAATAAAATCGCATACCATAAATTTTATTAAATTAAAAAGCTATTGAGAAAGGTTAACTGATTCCAATATTCCAAACAATAGATCTCAAGTGTAAAAATCCGTTGTATGTAGAAGCTCAACGGTTAAGATGTTTATCTTATATTCCTTGTATTATCTACAAACTTAAGAAGGTTAATTTCGTTTTATTATCCAAAGTTAGTATGAACATCAATTGTATTACGTATAATTCATGTTTGATGCATAGACAAGATTTTATAAAAAAAATACGTTGTGAATTCTCTTTTTAAGAATTAAAATTTTCTTTGATATTTTTCTGTGGTTGTACTTATAGGCATATTGCTTTGTTAACTGCTGATGATATGACATTGAAATATTATTGCATGACATTGCCCTTTGAAAACGAAATACATATAATTTTCCTCAAACAGAGAAGAAATTTTTTTCGTTGTTAGTTGTTTTTCGAGGTCGTTTATGTCGTAAATAAGAATATTATGGGACTTGATATACATATGGTTATACTTACTATAAGTTAAAGTTTTTGCATTCGGTTCATTGATTGAATTAAAAAATGTCGGTCAAGTGTGAATCCAATTCGCTTGTCGAAGGCTCCGTTAGTGTAATTCTTTTTTGTAAAAAATTATCTATGTTTGTGATAATGCCGCATACTCTAGTCCCTGATATTAGTAAACTGACGAGGTCACCTACAACCGGCAATAGCAGCTGTTTTATTCTATCAACTGCACCATGTTTTATATTTCACTTATTATAGGCACTTATAATATTTAGAAATTAAACACTTGGTACACATTAAATAAATTCTTCATATAATTTTTATTGAATATATTTGATGTTTATAAGATTTGATACGACTGAGTGTCAAATAATTAATAAACAATAATAAACATATAATGTTAATGATTTACAGCTCGATTCGAACTCAGTTCGAAAAAATGAGTCTTCATATTTAACTCTATATCTTAGCTTTATTCGTTGAGTGTAGGTATAAGAATTTTAGAGAATTCTTTAGGAACTATTACTCGTTATTATAAAATGAAAATTTTGGGGATGAATGTTTTGTGAAATGCTGATTTTTTGAGTTGTATACTCTAACAAAATTACCTATTTTTGTAAGACTTTGGTGTTCGTTCAATCTTCACCTTAGATTTTTCGGAAACTCGTACTGCTACCTACATGAAATCTCAGATCGGCAATAAAAGTGGCTTGCATGCTCTTTTGAATTTGAAAGTAGGGAAATTCAGAATGACAAAACAAAAATTTAGATCAAACGTTAGGGCTCCATTTTACCCAATTTTCAAGAGTCTGAAGCAGAACCAAACGTGTCAAGACCAAACGTGTGCTTATAAGTTGATAAAACTTTAACACATTGCAGGAATGCATGTTCGAGCCTTTCCAAATTTACCAATGCCTATATGTTCAAATTTACCAATGCAAAATATGCCCAAAAGTTGGAATACTATTTTCGTTGTCAGAACCAGCAACCAAATTTGAAACTTACAGCGTTTCTTGGACAAAATATATAATATTATAAAATAAACAGAAAGGAAACGGAATCCATTTTAAGGTGTTGAAAATCGTATGAGACTACTAACAACTTTTTGGGTGATTTCTGTTAAATTTTGTTTTTAATTTTGGGTTTTAAACACTAACCTCAATAAAATACTAATAATTTTACATTACCACTTTGCTGGCGTCTGGCTGGCCAAAATATAGTCCCATCTATTCATAATAGAATAAAAATAATAAAATAAAATCTACCACCTTGAGTAAATATTTTATAATAACTAATAAAAAGCCCACAAACACAAACCATATAAATTTATTATACACTTCACATTTTTAACATGGTCATAGTCACAACATATATTTAAAATAATGATAATTGAATGAAAAAGTTGGAAGTTGTATCCGTGGTGTAATAGTCAAACCCTAAATCTGACCCAAACAAATAAAATCCAGCTAATATTAAAGTTAGATTTAGATTATAATATGGTTCCCCTCGTTTGTATATTTAAAGTACAAGAGAATTGGTTAGAAGAAGTTTAAATATAAATTTACAAAAAAACTTGTGTTGCCAATTATCAGGTTATGAAGTTTTTTGGTTAATTGCTAGATTGAGTCACAGATCGTAATGTTTTTTGTATTTCGCATTAAAAAACAAAGCCTTGGATTGATGTTTATAGCTTTGGAACGATACACATTTAATTAACAGTAATATTTTGTTTAATTATCTAAAATAATGGTGTTGACGGTTTTAAAACTTAATTTCTAAAATTTTCATTACCATTTTATCTATATTTGCCCAAACATTAGTTGATATGACGATAGGTTTTGTTGGTAATATTTAAAAAAAAAGGTCATGCGAATAACATCGTGTATCTCTTAATTTCTTCAACCTTGAAAAGTATGTCGTGTAGCTGTGGCATTGACAAATGTTTGAAGGTTGTAGAAATTAAGAGATTACTTGATAATAAAAATTAGGTGATACTCAACCCGAAAATTGATTGAATTATAAAATTAATACTGGGCAATGACGCAAATGACACAATGTTGCATTGAAAAAAAAAGTTAAAGTAATTGACAACCTCATTTTGAATTTAACAGTTTATTATTCAAACAACGAAAAATAGTTGCAAACAATTTCACGGTGATTAAAACAAAACTAGAGGCAAACATTTATAAGGTGTTACATGGAGTATAACAGTATTTAAATAAAGTTAAAAACTAATTACTATCAAAGAAATTGACTTGGGTCTTATACCATGAATTTTTTATTTAAAAATATAAGTATACATATTTGAAATTAATTGAACTATATTTAATTTTCACATAAACGTGCGGTTGTCTCAACTACACCATTCTGTACCTGTACAGCTGTTGAATCAATTTCGGTGTTCGATTCGCCAACCCGCCCTTGCGGCGTGGCTGAGAAAGCCGTATTTGGATTGGAAATAAAACAGGTTCTTTCAATTTAACAGCATATAGTACACTACGGAATATAAATATAAAAAAAGTGACAACTTGTCTGTTTGATATTATGTAAATTTTTACCCACTTTAAATCTCTTTTTATGTTCTTGAAAGCGCACATCTGAATGTCGTGGGGTAACGCTTGGCAGACTACACTAAAACGGACAAGCTTCTTGCGACGAAACGTGGAAATTTACATGTAAATCAAGTTGTTTTATTGATTCTATCTGAAAACTGCGACTTTAATTTGGATGGTTTTGTAGTGACTGCATTTGAGATGGTACTGGATTTAAATTGCATTCATGCACTGTTCACTTTGATTAATGCATCTGTCCATTTTCGATTTATTGTTTTGGAAGTAGCAGGTCTCACTCGGCAAAACAAAAAAATAAGCAGGTCCAATGGTAATTGATAATTAAACATAAGTTAAAAACATAACACACACTCTTTTTCGTTCGGTCGAACAACGTTTCTTTAAAAAGAAAAATTAATCTGAGTTTTAATAAAATTATTAGTGTAATTAAAATTTCATAAATAAAATAAAATAAAATTTATTTAAAGTGCTTAAATAAGTGAAAGTACCTGGTTGCCCTGGGATGTGGCAACTTTAGTAAGCGTTGAAATTTATTAAAATGAAATAGGGCTCAGATCAGGACAAATAGAGCATTAATACCTTAATTGGAAAATCAGATATGATTCTGATCCGGCCCTGGTCCGGCATTTACTACTAGAATGAGATAGGTCTTCGAGATCCGGACCGTATCAGACAAATACTACACGCCCTAGTTGCGAAATCCAGTAGGATTTCTGAATGGGGCCAGGTGCAAATGCCCTATTAGGATTTACCTCATTACACCCAGATCCGGCCCGGATCATAATAGGGTATACCTGAACAAATTGCTAGACGGGTACATGATGCTACGTTGTGGTGCTTTTTAAATTTTCCATTCCTTTGTGTACTCAATGTAAAAAAATCACCTTTCGTATGACTGATCGCATGCCACTCGTCAAGGTCAAAATAATTTTATTTTAAAATTGTTTACCCGCTATAGTTTTCGTGGAATCTTAACACCATTTCGTAGAATTTTTTCAAATTTCTTCTTTTGTAATGTCCAAATTGTGATTTTGTTTCTAGATAAGAACAATTTCTTTTGTAATTTTTGAAAGCGTAGTTTTCGACTTATTTTAAAAAATGTGAAATTTTTTTACTTTACACTGCATTTTTTTATGTTCTATATTTCTTATTTAGCACTAGTTGAGAATTACAAATTCTTAAACAAAACATTACTTTTCAGCAAACCTTGTTTTTCATTCTTATGTTTTTCATACATTTTTTTTTAAATTTTATTTTACGTATTATTGAGAACACAATAATTTTCAATTTATAAAATTTCGCTTCGGAAATCACTTTGTTTTGTTTACCTTTATTTAATTGAATATTTATTTTATTTATTAAGAAAAAATATTGAGACAACACTAATGCTATTGTCAACTACCCAACAAAACTTCTCCACCCAATTCCACAATTCCAACCATCGTCTGTTAATCCACCAAATTGATTTATTTATTTTTTTCGATTTCGCATTTTTTTGGTTTAATTCTTTTTTATTTTCACATAAATATGCAAAAATAAATGGCAAATAAAAAGAATGTAATAGTGTCTTCCACGAAGTGTCACTTGTACTTCAACTTAATAGAAAAGAAGAAATAAGTGTGTTGCGTGAAAGTGATTTGAAAACTATTTGAAATGTATATATGTGACAATTCAACTCAAAAAATAAAGTTTCAATAATGTCCAATCAAAACGCTTCATTACTATTTTTTAGCAAATCAAAAACGATTTGTTTCGATTATTTTTTTCTGTTAGGAAGGAACAGCGAATATTTTCGAATATTTTCCGCCTACTTAATATATTAATTTAAAACAAATATGCACATACAAAATTATGTGAAAATGCAATTTGCAAATAGTAAAAATGTCCGTTTTCACTTCATAAATGATTGCATGTTTATGTTTATTTATCAAAAATAAATTACAAATTTATAACATTTATGCGCCTACTAAGAAGAAATAATATTTAATTTTGTTTGACAACAAAGGATTATGTTGTTTGAAATAATGTTACTATTTCTGTTCGTTAAATTGTCTGCTAAATACCACTCGTCATCAAATTATTAGTCGATTATTTTTCAACATTACCACTCATGCCATTTTGAGGTCAAAAATTTCCCTCGTGCGCTACGCGCACTCGGGACCTCAAATGACATTCGTAATAATGATTATGAAAAATAATCGACTATTATTTGACGACTCGTGATATTATATATGAATATATATATATGTGTATATATATATATGTGTGTATATATATATATATATATATTTATATATATATATATATATATATATATATATATATATATATATATATATATGTATGGGTAATTCTTTTATAAACCGAACACCTTTCTGACCCGACCCCATTTTTGATTTGGCTGAAATTTTTTTTAGAGGTTTTTTATCGAAAAAAAAGATATACGTGTTCGAGGATTTTTTTTTTTTTTTTGGAAAATAGAGCTGTTCTAAATTTCGAGAATTTCGTGATTTTCGGCTTGAAGACTTATTTTCAAAAATTCATAACTTCGGTTTCATAGAAGATAGAAGGTTTTTCTTTTCTTTATTTGAAAGATAAAAGATGGAATTTTTTAAAACTAAATATTTTCAACTAAAGTTATTAACAAATTCCTATTGTTATAAGCAAATAAAATGTTAAAACTAAATTTTAAACATTGCCCCACCCATGAAATTTGTTTTTAATATAATCATCGTCTCCATCGTTTAATTTTCTATAAAAAAAGTATTTTTTTTTAATGGAGAAATGATATTTACTATTAGAAATAAATTAATTTATCGAGCGCGGGTCGACAAAAAATTCAATATACGGGTCATTCTTTTACATACCGAACAGATTAGGACAAAATGTGACTAAGGTATTTTTGATTCAGCTGAAAATTTTTTTAGGGGTTCTAGATAAACATAACGATATACTTGTTTGAGAATTTTTTCTTATTTTTGTTTTTTAAGGGGAAATAGAGCGGTTCTAAATTCCGAGAATTTTGTAATTTTTGGCTTGAAGACTTGTTTTCAAAGACTTATAACTTCGGTTCTGGGTAAAGATAGACACTTTTTGTTTGTTTTATTTTAAAGAATAAAGATGCAATTTAAAAAAAAAATTGTTAATCATAAAAATTATTAACAAATTCCTATTGTTATAAACAAATAAAATTTTAAAATCAGTTTTTAGTAATTATCTAAAAAAAAATAAAGAGTGTTTAATGTAATCATCGTGTTCTACGTTCAATTTTCAATAAGAAACGTATATTTATTTAATGAAAAAATGAGTTTTACTGTTACAAATAAGTTAATTAATCCAGCGCCGGACGACAAAAATTTATAAAATTTGTTATCGTCTCGCGCTCGATAAATTAGTTCATTTCTAACAGTAAAACTCATTTTTCCCACTAATTAAATATACGTTTCTTATTGAAAATTGAACGTAGAACACGATGATTACATTAAACACTTTATTTTCTTTTGATAATTACTAAAAACTGATTTTAAAATTTTATTTGTTTATAACAATAGGAATTTGTTAATAATTTTTATGATTAACAATTTTTTTTTTAAATTGCATTTCTATTCTTTAAAATAAAACAAACAAAAAGTGTCTATCTTTACCAGAACCGAAGTTATAAGTCTTTGAAAACAAGTCTTCAAGCCAAAAATCACAAAATTCTCGGAATTTAGAACCGCTCTATTTACCCTAAAAAACAAAAATAAGAAAAATTCTCAAACAAGTATATCGTTATGTTTATATAGAACCCCTAAAAAAATTTTTAGCTGAGTCAAAACTGCCTTAGTCACATTTTGTCCTAATCTGTTCGGTATGTAAAAGAATGACCCGTATATTGAATTTTTTGTCGTCCCGCGCTCGATAAATTAATTTATTTCTAATAGTAAATATCATTTCTCCATTAAAAAAAAATACTTTTTTTATAGGAAATTAAACGATAAATACGATGATTATATTAAAAACAAATTTCATGGGTGGGGCAATGTTTAAAATTTAGTTTTAACATTTTATTTATTTATAACAATAGGAATTTGTTAATAACTTTAGTGAAAATATTTAGTTTTAAAAAATTCCATC